>CM043316.1:96572686-97073146 GCA_023736055.1 Quercus glauca | reverse complement strand
ATTTAAATGTGTGAATAGTACCGTGGGACCCATTTTTAATGAAAAAGTTGTTAAAAAGTGAAAATTGTGGGTCCGTGAACAGTAAAAGTTGTGGAAAAAGTCACATGTTGCGGCTACTGTTCAATGAACAGTAGCCGCAACAGTGATGAACAATAAAAAAAGTTTGGGAAAGTGAAAAGTAAAAAAAAAAAAGAAAAAAAAAGTCTGCAAAACGTAAACGCATCTGGTAAGCGCAAAACGCGCTTCCCAAAACGCACACTTAATCTATGCCGTGCAAAAACTTTTTTCCCTGCACTAGTGAGATCGTCCACTCCTCCTTATTGAAATTAGCGCAAATGAGTGAAAAAGAGGGAGAAAGGCAAAGAATGAGAGAAATAAAGGCCAACGAGAGAAGAGAGAGAGAGAAAGGCAAAGAAAAATAAATGCGATTATGCATGATTAGCGAAGAAGAATGCATGACAATTGTAGCGACTAGCGAGGCCCTCTGCAAAGTTAAAATTGTGGGAAAAAATATTGAGACTGATGCGTGATTGTTTTACTTGACTAAAGAGAAAAGAAATCTAACATGCAATTTCAAGATCCGGATCTTGAAACTGCATGTTAGATTTCTTGTCTCTTTCTTTTCTTGGTCCATTCAAAGAAGTGACTTTGGAAAGTTAGGTAGCAATTGAAAAAAAGAAAATAAAAGGAATATATATTTACAAATAGAAGAATTTCAAAGAAGTGACTTTGGAAAGTTAGGTAGCAATTGAAAAAAAGAAAATAAAAGGTATATTTACAAATAGAAGAATTTGAAATAAAAATTTGTTTTAGAGCATTCCCATCAGCTCGTGTATAAATTTTTTCATTTTGCACGTCTAAAACTTACTTTTTTTTATTTTACACACTAATTTTTACAAAACACCCACATTAGTTTGTTTATTATACACATTTATTCAAATAAAATATTCATTTCTTTGTTACACAGCCACCGACCCACACCACAATCCACACCGGAATCCACACAACCCACCGGCAGAAAACCAGAAAAACAAACCCAACAAAATGGATCAAAACCCACTTATCAAGATCGATGCCTCGCCTTGAGCAACAAGATCGACGCCTCCGGTGGTGATGGCGAGAATGAGAAACAAGATCGATGGTTTACATCGACACCTCCAGTGGCGATGGCGAGAACGAGAAACTAGATCGACGCGTCCAAAGGCAAGCGGTGGCGATGGCGATGGCAAGAGACATTCAACTAGAAACCCACTGATCAAGCCCATTCAACCTGAAAACAATGAGAAACAAAGGAATAAAGAGCGATCGGCGGCGATGGTGATCGGTAGAAGCTAGAGGAAGAAAGATTGATGAGAGGAAGAAAAATGGATGAGATGAGAGAAAGAGAGAGTTGTGCGCTTGAGAGAGAAAGGGAGCTGAGAGTCAGGTACAAAGAGGAGAGAGAAAAAAATTGTTAAAAAATTATATACACATGCTACAATGCCCGTGCAAATATGCACGGTTACTGTAACAACTTGCATTTTTACACAAGTTTACACTCACTGATGTGGGTGTTTTTTTGCTTAGATTGTGTAAAATTTGTTACTTTTTTTATTTTGCAAAGTTATCCACAAGCTGATGTGAGTGCTCTTAGGTTTTAAGATCCCTCGTCGAAGAATCGTTTATGTAGTCAGCTAACAAAAACATGTTAATTAATCTATAAGTTGTGCTCCTTAATTTCTACAAGTTTGTAAGTCTCCTCTCTTCCTCAAAGTCAAGTCATTAATTCATTCTCGTAATCAATCTCAGCTCACCCATCTTCTGTTGGGGAAAAATCATAATCCCCTCTATGTCTATGTGTGAATTAAAATATATAACTATCAAGTAATAGCAATATTATTGAAACAAAAAAATTCCAGCAAGCACCACATAAACACAACCACACAAAAACACCAAATCTTACTAAAAAACCTTCTAGTGTAGAGGGAAAAACCACGAGGCAGCTCCGAAACATATCTGTTATAAAATAGAGATTACAACTATCAAGTTTATGCTAAACTAGCATAAACTTGAGTTCACAATAAATTGGATATATAACAAATAAATCTCAAGAAATAAATACAATATCATTACAAAGTCAGTAGTAAAATCTTCATTTGAATACTTCATCTCTCCATAGTTGTAGCACTAAAAACTTTATGAGAATTTCACCAATTTATCTTCCTTGTATGTAACTTGAGCAAAGAAAAATATCTTCTTCTTTTTTACACTCTCACACTCTCACTGTGTTTCCCTCTATCTGTTCGGACTGCACCTCCTGAAACTCTCACTTGTGTTTTTTCCCACAATGGCCGAATGGCTTTCTGTTTGCTTCAGCTCTCCATAAGGCCGAATGGCCTTAGCCTTTTTTTTTTTTTTCTTTTCTTTTTTTCTTTTCCTTCAACGTGTTCCACACGCCTTGCATCAGACCACTCCAGTGCTTTGGTCATTTCTCAATAAATGAAAGAGTTAGCCTTGAAGGCTTTTGGAACAAGCTTATAAATGAGCTTTGACAAATGTGTGCTCGAATCCAAAGGGTGTCACGTGCACCCAACATCTTCTTCATACTTAAAAAAAAGAAAGTTCATAGAAAGCAAAATGTCTCGTGCTCTCTTTTTCTTCATGGTGTTGCTTTTCATGTTGGAATCAAAAGCTATTATGGCCTGTGAAGGAGGGGACAACAACAAACTGTCCAATGAGGCAAACATTTGCAAGTATAGGTGCAGTTTTTTATTGTAACTGTAATACCCCCACATATATTTATTTGAGGTTATTATTAAGTTTTCCTTTTAATAAACTATTGGGCCATTATTATTATAATTGTTGGGCCATAGGTATTATTTTATTAATAGTTGCAGCCCGCTACTCCACTAAGCCCATATCTCTAATACAAACTACAGGGTAGAGGAAAAGACAGTCAGGGTTTTCATAGAAAAGGTTTTTTTATTTCAAAGAGGCTAGGAGGAGTTTTCCTTGGAGTTAATTAAAGAGGCAACCAAAGAATTTCAGGTATGATTTTTCGTTTGTTAGAATCAAAGAATCAAAGGTTTAGAATTATCATGGGTTGCAATCGTAATATATGTATAGGACTTTCACGTTTTCATTAGGGTTAATATGTATTAAACCCCAAGTGGCGCACTGTGTGAGTTCTAGTTCAAGCTGTGAATTGTGAAAGGTTATGTTTATGGCCTCACATCTCCTTTTGGTTATATGTATATTAATCGTAGGTAGCCACTGAGTATTTTAAAATAAAGCCTCGGATTACGAAAACTCATTTCATTTATATTGCCTTACGTCTTCTTGGGTTTATATATATACACTAAATTCTAGAATTAGCTATCGTGTATACCCATGAACTAGTCACGAATCAATGTTCAATCACGAGGCTTTCACCTTTCATTTGTGGTTACATATATATATATATATATATATAGATTTTGGGGAGGCTGTAAGGTTCCTATTGTGATTATATATATATTAGGTGGCTTTAACGTTTTTGGGGTTATGTAATTAACTTAAATCCTAAAGTAGCTGCTGCTTCTGAGTTGTGAAAAATTCAACGAAACACATTGTTGGGTAGAGATACTTTACATTAGTGCTATCATTTAGTTCAGCAAAGTATTTTACTAGTGAGTCAGTTTGTATAGTTTAATAAGTTCTATATTTTGTGGAGGATATTAAGTAATTTTCATGATTGAATATAGGTCTTATTTAAGAGTATTTTGAGGCTTTTTGGAGGTTGTTTTGGCTGGACTTTCAGAGCGATTCAAGTGCTGTAAGTAATTATGCATAATATACACAAATTTTGTCCATTAGGTTCTTAGAAGTTAAAAGTTTTGTATTTCAATCGTATATTTTCTAAAGTTTGTCAAAAGTATTTTTGCATCATTTTCGACTATTAAATAATGTTTTAAAGAGATACTTCGAATTTTGAATAAGTTTTAAACGTCCAAATTTCTTTTAAAAGATGATTTCTAAACAAAACAATTTTCCGTAAATAATTGAGCTTCAAAGTAAGTTTTCTAAAAAGGTTCTTGTTCTTTAAATTTGTTAAAACCGAGTGATTTCAAAGTCATATTCCTATTCTCCAAATGGTATTTAAAATGTTTCTTTTAACAAATTTAATTTTCAGATTTACTCAAGAATTGTAAAATACTTATATAAACTCTTCAGTTCTTATTCATTCCCTAAGAGAGTCAAGCATCCTTTAATTTATGTTCTATTCGATATTGTGATCTTTGATATGCCTCTGTATTTGAAAAGAAGTTGTTAATATCAAGTAAATTATTATATTTCGTATAAACTTTGATTTGTGATATGTGACTCAAAATAAGTGTTTTTAGAATTGATCAGATATATCAGATATATGTGTAAATCCGCTCACAGGATTGTATGTGAGAATATGTGTTGATCCCTCACCAGCAGGGGTTAGATGTTGGTATCCGCTCACAGGATTGTATGTGAGAATATGTGATGTGCATGTAACACTGTGCTCTGATCAATTATGTGTATGTGTTTTCTAATGATTTTAAGATGTGATTACATGTGTATAAAATGATTCATTATATGTTTTGGAATGATTATTGTTTTTTTTTTTTATCATTGAATGAGTTTGTGAAAAATCAAAATACTCGTGCTTGGCTTGATTCTATCCTATTGTGTATTTTGTATAATTACTTACTAGATGTGGCTCACCCCATCAATTACTATTTTTCAGATTAAAGTTTAGTTGGGGAACATAACCTTTGGACTGCTTCGTAAGGTGCGAGGTAGAGCGTGGGAGCTTTAGGCGAAGTCAATAATATTTGAAGTCTTAAAAGATTATTAGTTATATTTTTTTTATTTCCGCTTTAGATTTCACAGTATTTGGAGATTATTCTGAATTGTGGATTTTAGTATTGTAAAAGATTGATCAAGAGCATTGTCTATTTGGAGTTTTATTGAATTATGTTTAAACTAAATATGTTTATTGAGTACATGTAAGATCAGCAAGTAGTCATGCATCTAAATTCATGTTTCATGGATTTGGGTCGTGACAGTGTTGGTATCAGAGCCATACCCTAACCGGAAGTGTGGGTCCTACACGCGAGGACACGTGTGCTCGTAAGGGGGGTGGATTGTAGTGACCCAAAAAGAGGGGTCTTGCATTCCATGGAATCCCACATCGCCTAGGGAAGCATATGAGAATGTGTTTATAAGGAATGACCTCCCTTCAATATGTAGAGGCCTTTTCTCTAGCGCAACCTGGAGAAGAACAAAACCGTGAGGAGTATGGGACCCAAAGCGGACAATATTTACACAGTTGGGACGGGGTCGTTACAGTAACTCTCGTTTGGGCAAGGAACAAAAAGTAGCCATGGATATTGCCATCCAAGATTTGCATAGCCTGAATTGTTCCGCGAAGCTGGTTTTGCGACTCAAAAATTCCCAAGGAAATTCAGCTCGTGCAACTTCTGCTGGTAAGCTCTTTATCTTCTCAGATGGTATATATATATATATATATATAATGCACAAGTGGTTGAAATTTTATTCATACCTCTCCATTACTAGTCCAACTGTAGATCTGCTGCACATAATGTGTAAACTTTTTTATTCTTTTAGTAATCCTATAGTTTATAATTAAAAAAATATAAACTTATAATCATAACAATGGGGAGGAGAGATTCCGACTAATGATGTACAGAGTTCTCCATCTTGTCACCATGCCCAATTTACAATTAAGACCAATTTACGGACCTTCACTACCTCAAAGTTCACATAATAGATGATTTTTTTCCCATTAAAAAGAATATAGGATTTGACATAGTATGAATTACAGTTTTGGTCAACAACAAATAGTGTATGAGTTATTGATAATATGGTTTGATCTATTTAATTCAAAATAGATGGATAAAATTTTAAAAACTCTGCATAAAGTTACTCTCATAATCCACCGCATCTCCATATATCTAACCATAAAATTTCTTTTTTGCTTTCAAAACAAAAACTAAAATAAGCCATTATCCCATTTATCTCGACAACATATTAACATAATTGGTAAATCAATTATCATGTATGTATAAAGAGTAAAACAAATTAGATTTTGGTCCCTCTAAATTTGGAGTTGTTGCCAATTTAACCATTTGGTGGGGGTTCAAGTGATATCTTAATAGGCTAGCTTGCTATGCTTTAAATATATTAGATTTTGTTGTGTAGATGGAGGATATTCCACCACACGTAGTTTCCGTTGTACTAACAGACATTGCTGGTTTAACTTGAATAAAATAAAGTCTTTGTTCCTCAAAAAAAAAAAAAAAAGATGATATCTTGATAGAAATAGCATTAATTATGGTGCCTTAAGTTTATAGTTTGAACCTCATCTTCCCCATTATTTACCTATCTCAAAATAACATGACCACTTCATTTAATTTTTTTAACCACATGTCAGTTAAATGGAACATAAGTTAAAAATCAGATAATTTTAGTGTAAAAACTTATCACAGAAAAAAAAAAAGAATTGATTAAGAGAATAATTTTTTTTGGTTCCTAATAAATCAACCTAAAACTTTTTTTTTTTTTTTTTTTTTTGGGGTTGCCAATTTAGATTTATTAGAACCAAATAATTATTTGTTTCCAAATTTGTTTTTCTCAAAAAATTGCATTGTTTTGAGTTTTGTGTGGTATTCAACTGAAGGGCTTATTTAATTATTTATTTGAGGAAAATGGAAATTTCATTATTAAATCAAAACATTACAGCTGTTGTGAATTAAAAATTCACCAAAGTCTAAAAATGGAGTGTATTCCTCCGTCACTCCATTCATACATTCCTACTGCATGTGTTGAGAAATTAAACCAATATAGAAATTGTAGGACTAAATTGACCAAATTAAAACTTGAGAGACCAAGTATCCAAATTTAGAGAGCATAATATATATCATACCCTAAAAAGTATTTTCACGAATTAATGTTTCTTGACGTATTCATCACAAAAACAAAAAAAAAAAACCTCTTGACCCAACTTCTTGATGAGGTCATTACTGTTGGTAATGAGTTCTAGAATAAAAGCATTAGCATTCAGTATTGGGATGTAAAACCCTCTAAATTGCTATTTTAGCAACATACCCGTTTAAATTGAGTTTTACTCGGATGTGTATTAATTGTTAAAAAAATTTAGTAACTATGAATAGTGTATATATATATATATATATTATTATTTCCTCTCTCTTGCAATAAACAATTATTAACCTTTTTTTTTATTACTTTTTCTCCCTCTTCACTCTCTCCCTCTTAGGTACATAGTAATTAAATAAAGAATAAAAAATATATATTTAAATGAAGCATTGATAAAATAGAGATTATGAGTTTGAGTCTATTGTAAAGTGGAATAGTATAATGAGAAAAGTAGCATTTTAAATGGTAAAATTGGAATACAAATCCTCTGTACCATTTTTTATGTACCATTTTATGTTCTACCAATTACAACTTATCATTTAATGATTTTTTTTTTCTATTTTAAACTTCAGTTATTTTGTAAGGAAAGTAAAATCAATATATAGTTAGTTGTGATTGATGGAACATAAAGTGATACATAATAAATGGTACATAAGATATATATTTGTAAAAGAGATATTTTTATGTAAACCGGAATGTGAATAATGATCGATAAGGATTAATATTTGGACAAAGTTTAGCTATAAAATTGGTTGTATCCTTAGGCTACAAACTCACTCAATAAAATAAATATTACTGTATATTTTAAAAATTTAGCAATTGAATTGCATGTTCTTTACTCTTTTAATACACATGTCAAATTTTGTGTCAATCGGATATTATTTACTATATAATCTATAAACTTATATTTTATGCATAATTTTAAATTATAAAAACTTGCAATTTAAAAATTTATTAATGACATAGTTATTTATCTTTAATTTTCTTGAAATTTTACAAATATAGAGGATATAAGAAGAATATGTAATCCAATAGTGGATTTGTTAAAATTTACCTCTAATAAAAAGATATTAAGTAAGTTTGTAACCTAAAACTATAATCGATTTTGTAACTAAACTTTGTTCTTAATATTTTAAACTCTAGCTAAGCCCCCACATTCATCTATATTTTGTTGCACCACAACAAGACTACGTAGTGAAAGTTTTACGATTTTCATTGCAGCAATTGATCTCATTGACAGCAAACAAGTGCAAGCCATCATCGGATGAGCACTGACAATTCAAGAAGCTGCTCTAACCCTCTGACATGAGCAAAACCACCAAGAATACCCCTATCATATCCTTAACTTCACCAGCAATAGTACCACCATTAGTACCATTTCAACCACCATTTTTCATTCAAATGGCAAACGATGTCACCCTCCACATGCAGTGTATTGCCGCCATTGTAGGTCACTTTAAGTGGCAAAAGTGACAACTATTTATGAAAACAACAATGGGGTTTCCTCTGAATCAGCAACATTGACTCTCCTTTTCGATTCACGTCATCAAGCTGTTGGCTCAAGAATCGAACACCACTCAACTATACCTTCCTCATCTTCTATGTCAGACCCGAAAGCAACTATCGAGGAAGAGCTCAAGAAGCTAAGGAGCAAAAACAACAGGGTCTTCATAGTCGTACAATCTTCTTTAGAGCTAGTTATTTTGCTTTTTCAGAAGGCAAACCAAATGGGTATGATGAAGAAAGGTTACGTATGGATTGTAACTGATGAGATTGCAAGCCTTCTTGATTCCCTTGATTCTTCTATCAACTATAACATGCAAGGTGTACTTGGTTTTAAAACCAATTTTGTGTCTTCCACAGAAGCTTTCAAACAGTTTAAAACCAAATTTCGAAATAAGTATGGATCAGAGTACCTTGAAGAAGAGAATGCTAACCCAAGTGTTTTTGTATTGTAGACGACTAAATTTCTAATTTGAAATAAATCAAACAAGTGAAACGACACCACTCAGAAAGAAGATGATGTGGTTCCTCCTAATTGCTTTGAGGACCCCATAGTCTCTCTCCAATTGCTTGGTCTTACAGTAGAAGCAGAGGTTCGGAACAAACAGCAATTTGGCTAGTTTCTAAAACCAGGATCACAAGTGAGCTCCATCTTTTATTTTCAGTGCTTTTCCAACATGTTGCAAGACCACAACTCCATCTCTCTCAACCGACGGAAGTAGATTTTCATTTCATGATTCAGTGTGTTTTTTCTTGATGAGCTTCAATGAATCCGAACCTTCTATTTATAGCGGAGAGACGGAGAATGGTAGATCGGTATGTTAGATGAGAATGATAAATGAGAATTTTTGGTGAGAATGGTAGGCACTGAACGAGAATGGTAGGTGAGAAACTCGTAGGCATTGAACGCGAATGGTAGGTTGAACTAGTGACCCAATGTAATTTCAAGTTTAAGACACACTTGTGAGAGTTCATTTGTTCTTTGAAAGGGAAGCCTTGATGAAGTCTAGAACCTTGAGGGAATCCAAACCCCTCTCTACATGCACTTAGAGCCTATGATGCAACTTCGGCTATTACTCGTACCATTAATAAATTAGGAAGTGCTACTTCAGAAAAATTACTAGAAAGTAATTTTGATGGTCTAGGTGGGAAGATAAGTTTCAAGAATGGTACATTGTCTCAATTACCAATATTTCGGATCATAAATGTGGTTGGCAAAAGCCACAGAGAGGATTTTGGTCACCAAAATTGGGTTTCTCAGAGAACTTCATCGAACATGATAGCATGGAAGTAAAAATTGTTAATTCTAGTGGAATTTTGGGCCCAATGTTTTGGCCAGGTGGATCACTAACAGTTCCAAAGGGATGGGCTAGCAATGATGAGGATAAACCATTGCAAATAGGTGTTCCAGTCAAGGGTGCCTTTAATCATCAGTTTGTGAGAGTGAGTTATGATCAGGAATTGAATGGAACATTTGTCTCTGGGTTTTCAATTGATGTGTTCGTAGCAACTGTGTAGCGTCTCCCTTATGAATTGCCTTATACTTTTGTTCCATTCTATGGATCTATGATGAAATGGTACAACGGGTTTATTACAAGGTAGGTTCCTACACCCCTTCCCTCCATTTGTGTACGAATTTTTATTCAGTGTATAAAGTATATATAACAATGGACCTCACAACTGTGAAGTTTATTCTCGTGTAAGATAGATGTTATATATTCTTATTACACTAAATATCACATGATCTTATAAGATCTCTACATCTCACACATGTAAGTGTAGGACTAACACACTTTTATTATAAGAAGATGACTTCATAAAATGGATGTATGAAATATTAATTGTTTCATCCAGACTAATTTCATAATGGTTTAAGTGCAAACAAATCCTATTAATTGATATGGATCATCATCAACCACACTTAATTTTTTGGCTAAAGTCAATTGTACACCTCCCGTGCTATAAAATTTACTTTTTAAATCCTTGTGGTATATAAAATAATGCAATTAACCATTATATTAGACTTCCACTTCTTTTACTGGATAGAAAATGACCACATGGAAATATATGTTAGGCATGATTCAGTTTTTGTGTGCCCGTGAGCGTTTGGATTCCAATTATTCTCACGGCACGTTTTCAGTTTCACGTTTTGGACTTTTTTTTTTTTTTTTTTTTTTCTTCAGGCGTGAGAGGCAGTAAAGCGGAACTGTGCCGCTACTGTGCCGCTACTATTCATATAAACAGTAGCCGCAGTTGTTGACTTTTGTCTCTGAACAGGGCATTTGTGCACTGTTTATGGAGCCACAAATTTTACTTTTTATCAACTTTTACATTAAAAATGGGTCTCACGGTACTATTCACACATTTAAAAATTATTTTGCTACAGTGTTTTTAGTTTTCAGTTTTCAGTTTTCAGCTGTATCCAAACGGACCCTAAACTTTGGTTGACAAATGGGTCCATCGTGTAATTTTAATTGGTACATGAATTTTTTTTTTGTTGAGGTAAATTGGCATTAATGAATTTAAAAGGTCAATTTTATAATATATAGAGTGCTTGATTGTTAAATATTAGCTCTGATACCATGTTAAAATAACATTATTATTAGCAAACACAATGTGTGATATTATGTTGTGTATGTTGGAGTGGATGCGGAAGAGGAAGCATGGAATAGGAACACTGAGAACACGAATGTTACGTGGTTCAGCCTTGACGACCTACATCCACGGAGAAATCCCTTAAGGGCTAATATCTGTCTAAAATATATCTCTAACATTGATAATGATTGATACCACGTTTCTTTAAAAAAAAAAAAAAAAAAATTTAATACCGCAAAATATTTTTTAATGTCTAACACTTTAATAAATGAAGAAGACTAAAATGCCCAGAATGTACCATTGTGTCTAAACTCTAAAAATGAGAACCACTATTTCTCTAATCTACAAGTGCCCTTGCTACATTGACGAACACAAACTTATGAAATTATACTACTATTTTATATAATGTTTGATGGTTAAACATCCAGTTCTGAAATTCTGTATATAATTCTAGTTACTATATTTTTTTAATAGGGCTTGGATGCATCAGTTGGTGATATAGAAATAATGTCAGATCGATTTCAATATTGTGAATTCACACAACCTTACGTTGAATCTGGACTTGTGATGGTGGTCACAATCAAACCAGATAATTTGAAAGAGATTTGGTTGTTCACGAAGGCTTTCACGAAAAAAATGTGGCTATTGATAGTGACACTGCACTCTGCACCTGTTCATAGGGTTTGTAGTTTGGTTAATTGAACGCGGAGGTAACCCTGTTGAGGGGTTTGCGGCTATGCTTTGGTTTTCCATTACTGTCCTCTTCTTAATTATAGTTATATACAATGAAATACTAATTTGAAAAATGACATTTATAGGTTTATAGTTTATTTGCAATGTAAACTTATATTGTAAACACACACAAAGTGGCAAATGTTGCATATATATTATATTCACAAAAAATGGTAAAGATTGTAAATTTTTTTTACAAATGTATATAACATTTGTCACTTTTTATGTGTTTACAATTCAAATACAAAATTTTTTCTTTGAAAAATGTTGAGTATTCATGTTTGAGTAATGTATGTAACTAATTAAGTAGAAAACTCCTACGATTAGTAATATTTAGAAAAGTGAGTTTTTAAGATAATGTTTTTAGCTTAATAGGATAAGGGGATATCTAGCATTTTGTATCAAAGCTTCACAAAAAATACTCTAGCTAAAATGTTAACTCAAAAGCTAGCTGCTGTAAGCCAAACTTCTATGACCTTCAGGTTTATTTTTATTTGATATAAGGTTACCAGAGATTCTGATTCTACTAATTTCACTAGCACCTTCTTTTATGCAAAGCTTTAATTTGGCTCCATTGTATATCTAAACAGGAGAACCAATTAAGAGCAATTGGTCTCGTTTAGTGCTGGCACCTTGGTTTTTAGTAATTCTACTTGTGTCAGCTAGTTTCACAGCAAACCTCACTTCCAGAATGACTATGTCTCAGTTTGAACCTTCTGTGCTGGCCATTGAGACACTTCAGAGAACAAATGCAAAGGTTGGGTGCAATGGAAATTCTTTTATTGTAATATATTTAACCAATATGTTAAATTTTAAGCCAGAGAATATTGTGAAAGTCAAGTCCATGGTCGACTATGAAGAAGCATTTAATAGAGGGGACATTGCAGCTGCTTTCTTTGTTGTCCCACATGCCGAAGTCTTCCTCGCAAAATTCTGCAAGGGATACACCACAACAGGACCAACTTTCAAGCTAGGCGGTTTTGGCTTTGTAATTTCCTCTCCTCTATCTTTTCTTTTGGGCAAATTACACTCTTTTTTTCCCTATCAATAGTGCAGTTGTAAACTTGTAATGTCTTTCTAAACTATAAAATTAAATAGTATCCCTCATAAAAATTGGTAAAGTAATAAACACTTTTCCCCCCATTGACATTAGGATCAACATTAATTTCTACCAAAATATTCAAACCACACTTTTTGAAATTTTTTTTTTTAAAAACTTTAAATTTAACTGATTCTCTAATGGTATGAGCTATAATGCTTATCTATATCCATTCGGTTGGTTATCAAAAATATCCATTCGGTCCATTTTGGATCGATTGAGCCTTAAATTAATTTTTTTTTTTTTGTAAGCTTCCATTTCAATTTTAATCTCAAAAATTCGTTTTCTTTTTCTTAATTTTTGAGTTGAAAAGTATGAAATTTTATCCTATTTGGTCCAAATTCTTTAGTTTTGAGCTAAGAAATACAAATAAAATAGACATTAGAAATTAGAGATATGAGTCTAAAAAACAATAAAAATGATAAATATTCACAAGATTACCTTATATTTGGAAAGAGAAAAAAAAAATTCTAAACTTAATGTAACATGATACATATGTTTCTTGGAATGGGGGTGTAATTTTTTTTTTAATATTCTTAAATATATTCAAATTAGTCAACTAATTATGGTACATCATTTTTTATTCTACGTCTCAGGTTTTCCAAAAGGATTCGCCTCTAACTATTGACATTTCAAAGGCAATTCTTGAAGTGACACAGAGTGGAGAACTGCAACAATTAGAGAATAACTTGCTCTCCTCTAATAATTGCTCCTCTTTGATTGACTTAAACAATAACCCAGAATTAGGTCCTGAGCCTTTCTATGGCCTATTTTTGGTTTCAGGTAGCATTTCTGTATTTGCATTCTTAATAATCACAGTGCGTCTAGTGCGAAACCGTCAGCTGAACTTGCATCTCACATCAACAACATTTATAGGTAGTAGAGTTTGGATATGGGCAATTATATATATATATATATATATATTTTTTTTTTTTGAAGCCGGCAATTATATTTCTTATTCGAACTCATTTAAAATTTCAATTTACAAAAAGAAGAAGGAGCTCTATCATCCCAGATCCTGTGGAAGAGCTCAATGAGATAAAGCCAACTTGTGTTGTTGTTGCTGTGCGACGATGTTTTCACAAATTTTGTGTATAGAATTACTTTGTACATTGTTGATGTTTGTGTTAGTATCAATATAAAATTACATTTATAAAGGTACCAAAACAATATGGGTCCATAGTTCCTGTGTGCTGTGACAGTTACTGGTGCATAAAGTGAAGGCATGTGGCGTTAAACTTAAAGCAAAGCATAAGCAAAAGTATGCAATTTTAGCGCATCAAAAAGCTTATACATCGTTTTATAATACACTCTACATCATATATTTTATTATTCAAATTAAATATTAAAATAATATATACAACACATTAAAATGATATTTACTTAAAATTCATTCCAATACAAAATAATAAAAATTGTATAATTTGTGAATAGTTGGTCACGAGCTGAGAGAGTATAATAAAATAATAATAAAACTTTTAGCATTTGTGAACAGTATAATTCCGCATATGATGAGGAATTTTTTTTGGTGTTTTAACTTACTAAATACCAAATGTATTTAATGTGCCAAATGTCAAATGTTTTTAGCATTTCACTCACTTGATATGAGTGCTCAACAAGTATTATTACAAATGTCAAATGTCAAGCCCAAAGAAAACGAAACATGAGGAGAGGACAATCATTTACAATTGTCAAGCCTCAATCATAAATAGAGGGCTCATTTCCAAAAAAAAGGACACCACTCAATCAGACGAGCTTGTTTTACTCAAAAGATCTTATAATTTAGTTATTTACAAAGGTTTATTCATAAATAAATAAGGTCTAGAGTTTTTACTTACTAGTGAAAAGAAGACATGAACTAAAACGACATCATCATGACACAATGTTGGATTCTGTGATATGCTTTGATGGAGTTTAGAAGTACTCTGTATTGCAAATAATTATTGAAAATTGATGGGCCACAAGGATATTTTTACTCATTTTAGTTTTGCAAATTTCTTGATGGATGTATCTATTTTTTGGCTAAAAAGTAAATCGGTAAGAGCTCCCAATAAAGAAAAAAGAGGTCATGTTTGTATTCGTAAAAAAAATGATACCTATTTTAAAGTTTTTTAGCTTACTCCAATATCTCATTATTTTTCAAGATGTTTTAATATTTTACTTTATAGTAAAATGTCGTCCAATTTTTTTTTTTTTTTTTGACAAACCAGACTTTTGGTCTGAGTATTCATTGATAAACAAAATTAAGGAACATCAAAACTAATTAACTGGGAAATATCCTCAGGCATATTGTCTAGCCAAACCTGAAGCCCTAATAAGTTTTTTGACTTCTTAACTAGAGCATCAGCGACTGCATTACAACTACGATGAACATAAACAAACTGAGCGGATTGAAAAACAAAGACTAGAGAGTGAATATCATCCACTAAAAAAATTCCCATAAGATGTCAACACGTCCTTCCCCTTAGAGATGGCGTTGATTACTGAGCTACATCCCCTTCGAAGATAATTGTGTGAAGACCCAAATCTGCAGCAAAAATTACGGCTTGACAACAAGCTAGAGCTTCCAAGTTAGCAACAGACATGGATAGCGGTGCTGGCATTGAGAAGGCTGCCAAGGCAACACCATGCTAGTTGCGGACAACAATCCCAATTCCTGCCTTGTTGGAGGCTTTGAACACCGCAGCATCGGAATTCACTTTGAAGCATCCTTGTTCTGGAGTTTATAGATAGTCATTTTACTATCTATAACCTATTTTTGTACAATAATAAAATGTAATGAAAACAATAGATTTTAAATAATCATTCAATTACCACCGCACACCATTGGCATAATGGTCATTTCATAAGTATAAGTGCTTGTGAGGTGTAGGGGGTAAGGGCCGAGATTCAAGTCTTTAAGAAGAAGCTCCGCACACATATACACTTAGGGTCTGTTTGGATACAGCTAAAAACTGAAAACTGAAAAACATTGTAGCAAAATGATTTTTAAATGTGTAAATAGTACCGTGGGACCTATTTTTAATAAAAAAGTTGCTGAAAAGTGAAATTTATGGGTCTCATGACTGAAAAGTTGCCCAAAAATTATTGAAAAGTGGCTGACCAGTTGCTGCAAATGTTACTGTATAAACATTGTTCACACCACCGAAGTCAACAATCACGGTTTTTGAAAAAAAAAAAAAAATGCAAAACGTGAAACGCTCACAGTAAATGCCCAATTCAAACATAACCTTAGATTATGTTAGAGTAGAATTTTTATCATGTATATAGAAAAAAAAAAAATCATTCAAGTTGACTTAAAAAAAAAAAAAAGAAGCAAGATTATTGCTTGAATGCGTGTTTCCTAATTTGGGTGAAAAGATTAACAGATTTATAATATACATCTTTTAATAGAAGAAGAAAGCTAAAGATACATCCACTTCTTACCTACTATCTATATAAAAAGAGCCAATGGCTCCATCTACACTTTTTGGTTTTTGCTCATTCGTTTTTTGTTTTTTGTTTTTTTTTTTAAATATTTATATGTGCCGACATAATATTGCTATACTAACTCAAAATATTCTTACAATATTTTTATAGTTATTGAGATGTTAATTCTTTATTGTTTAAAATAAAATAATGAAATATGAGACTAAGACCAACTACGATTGAAAATAAATGTGGCAATGTATTATTGATGGATAAAAAAATGATATCAATAATGAGCCCAATTTTAAACCAATAACAATTTGTCATAAAAAATTTGTTGAGAAAATTTTGTGAAGGTAACATTTTTCTAAAATAAAATTGTGGGGCCCTAATTGCACTAGCCACACCGGCCCACTACATAGGGTCCAAGGCTCGCGCCGAGGATAAAGCTGGCGCCGAGGACAACTGGGAGAGAACCCAGGACGTCCAAGGCCTGCGCCGAGGATGATCTGTCCTCAGGCACACCAACCTCATTAAAGGGGAAAATATCCCATATTCTTTAAATATATCTCACCAACATTCTGACCGCTTTAATGACGAAGTGACCTGAAAGCCCAAGGCATCAATCACTTCAATTAGCATAAAGCCTGCAAAGGCGGCTTTGACCTAACATAAAGCCTGCAAATACAAACGATGAGACAATCCCCTACGCCTAGAGGCTCAGATTACTGCCAGATGGACGGCTAAGATAAAGAAAAGGAGACAATATATATAGTGGAGGGATTTCCCAACAAAAAGGGGGGGATCCTCCGGAAAAAGAGAGGGAGATCCTCGGCTAGAGCCGAGGATCAATAAGCCTTATAAACACCTAGCCCGAATGACAAAGGAAAAAAAAATCTTTCTTATGAAAACTTCTAAGTCCAGTTTGTTTAGGGGATCCACCCAAAAATTCGTTGATTGCCCGTTACATGCCTAGTCCTTCCTACCCATTTCTCTACAAATTTTATTGTTTGGGGTCCATTACATTTTGAGTCCCTACAATTGGCGCCGTCTGTGGGAAGGACTTGTGCGTTAGCAGCACGACGTAAAGAAAACAAAACGACGAATCAATCGAAAAAAGATGCAGATCCATACAGTTCTTAGCAACAATATTCATTCGGCAGTCTACAACAACAAGAAACAAGTGCAAAAAAAAAAAATAATAAATAAATATATACAATACATGAAATAAGTCTACTTCTTTTATTCATATATGAAAAAAGATTACATCTTTTACAAGTAATGCCCAGGGGGCTTGTCCTAAAGCTAACTACAAAAGGCAGACGCTTGACGAAGCTGGCAGACACTTGATAAAGCTGGCAGAAGAACAAAAGGCGAATGCTGGACAACAATGGCAGAAGAACAAAAGATAGAAAAGGAGAGTAGAGGAAGAGATGAAGAACAAAGGGAAGAAAGCAAAGTTGGCAGAAGAACAAAAGGTGGAAAAGAAGTGAAGGAAGAAAGGAGGAAAAGAAAGAAAGAAAGTTGGCAGAGGAACAGAAGAGGAACAGAAGATAGAAAAGAAGGCTGGATGATAAGCAAGAGAAGAGAAAAAGAAAAGAGGAAGGCTCGTTGAGGAGCAAAAAGAGAAGAGAGAAGACGGATTAGAGGGAAGAAGAGCTACAGAGGAGGTGGAAGGGGTCGCGGCACAGGACGGCCCCACTTCTGGGTTCCGCCTGATTTCCCTCCCACCCCCGCTGCAGCCGACTTGGGGGGTCAATGACCCGTACCCAAGGGAAGGTGGTTACGTTCTTCCTGGATCCTCCTCTTGATGGCGAGGAGGGCTCCTCCTCTGGTTAGGTTGAAAAGAAGGAGAATCTTCGGATCTCCCAGATACCCATCCCAACGTAGCGGCCAGGGTCGGAATGCCATCCTCGGCTCCTGATAGGGGCTGTGCATCCCCAGGATTGCCCTTTTTAAGGGCCCACTCATTTGAAGGAACTCAGGCGGCTATGTTTGACGGAGCCTTTTTGGGAGATGTTTGTGGGAGAAATTTGATATGGACTTTTGTCGAGTGTGAAGGAGAAAGTTGCCCTGGAAGCGTCTTATATAGATGGTGGGATATTTATGAGTGCCAATCTGCCATAAATCCCAGGGAGAGATTTTCGGAGGCAATGATGCCGCCCCAACTTCCAAGGGGCTTGCCAACCGTTAGATCCTCGTAGATCCATGGCCAGCATTAATGAGGAGACGCCTCACTAAACGAGAAGACACCGAAACGTCAGAACGCCTTACCTGGACAACCCAAAAGACGCCTCGTTATCTGAAGAATTCCACCAAACGAAGAGGTAAAACACGGCAAGGTCTTATCCTCCACCAACTCCAGCATTTACTACAATTATTTCCTGCTTGAAAACTGTAATTATTTAAATGCTTATTGTAAAACGTGGCAAGAATTAAAACGGCTACGGATAAATAGATAAAATAAATGATTATTAAAAGAGAAAACTAGGTACTGGACAGAACCAAGGCATTGCATGGTCCTCGGACCCAAGCCTCATGGGGAAACTAGATACTTCAGATGATTATTAAAAGAGAAAACTAGGTACTGGACAGAACCAAGGCATTGCATGGTCCTCGGACCCAAGCCTCATGGGGAAACCAGATACTTCAGATGATTATTAAAAGAGAAAACTAGGTACTAGACAGAACCAAGGCATTGCATGGTCCTCGGACCCAAGCCTCATGGGGAAACCAGATACTTCAGATGATTATTAAAAGAGAAAACTAGATACTGGACAGAACCAAGGCATTGCATGGTCCTCGGACCCAAGCCTCATGGGGAAACCAGATACTTCAGATGATTATTAAATGAGAAAACTAGGTACTGGACAGAACCAAGGCATTGCATGGTCCTCGGACCCAAGCCTCATGGGGAAACCAGATACTTCAGATAGCTAAATGAGATCGAGAAACTCGATACTTCCAGCAAGAAAAACTTGTCATCATGAAAGCTAAACGATAAGCAAAACCAAGGCATTGTATGGTCCTCGGACCCAAGCCTCAGGGAAAACCAAGCATAAAATGAAAAAACCGAGCACTAAGTAAAGCTTAAAGCATTGCATGGTCAATGACCTCAGGTCAGCAGGAAGAAAATCTCCCCGTAAAAAATAAACGCTAAGAAAAATCGAGGTCTTGTACAAATTTCAGACCTAAACCTCTATGGGAATCAGTCATTATGAAGCCATGCAAACGTTGATCGAAATCAGGGCTCTTGTACGGGTCATGAGCTAAAAACTGAGGCAAAGCCAATTCCCTTTCAGGTGCCGAATAAACGAGTCCTATCAGAGACAAAAAACCATGAGAAATTGAGTACTATAGTACAAACGACCCAAGCCCAACCATCCTCGGGCGACACTCTGCGCAAAAAGAAAGCTGCATAAACGGCTGAAATTGCAATAAACACTGACAATAAGGTAGAACCCAACCAGCCGAGAAAACGTGCCGAGGGGATCAAAATCCTCCTCCCCGCCCAAGGGGACGTGCAGCAGAATTTTGAGGGGCTATTGTGGGGCCCTAATTGCACTAGCCACATCGGCCCACTACATAGGGTCCAAGGCCCGCGCCGAGGATAAAGCTGGCGCCGAGGACAACTGGGAGAGAACTCAGGACGTCCAAGGCCCGCGCCGAGGATGATCTGTCCTCAGGCACACCGACCTCATTAAAGGGGAAAATATCCCATATTCTTTGAATATATGTCACCAACATTCTGACCGCTTTAATGACGAAGTGACTTGAAAGCCCAAGGCATCAATCACTTCAATTAGCATAAAGCTTGCAAAGGCGGCTTTGACCTAACATAAAGCCTGCAAATACAAACGATGGGACAATCCCCTACGCCTAGAGGCTCAGATTACTGCCAGATGGACGGCTAAGATAAAGAAAAGGAGACAATATATATAGTGGAGGGATTTCCCAACAAAAAGGGGGGGATCCTCCGGAAAAAGAGAGGGAGATCCTCGGCTAGAGCCGAGGATCAATAAGCCTTATAAACACCTAGCCCGAATGACAAAGGAAAAAAAAATCTTTCTTATGAAAACTTCTAAGTCCAGTTTGTTTAGGGGATCCGCCCAAAAATTCGTTGATTGCCCGTTACATGCCTAGTCCTTCCTACCCATTTCTCTACAAATTTTATTGTTTGGGGTCCATTACATTTTGAGTCCCTACAAAAATAATAAAATATCGAGATCTATCACAGCTAAAAATAAAGGTATTGAGAAAATATTATGACATTTTATTGTGTTCCTATAATTCATTTTTATTTTAGTCAAATTGAGTGAGTCAAAATTCATTATTTCACGCACAGTTTTCTTGTGTTGGCTTTTTACTTTTTGTTTTTAATAAACAATTTAAAGTGGTGGTTTTAGTTTAAAACCAGTAGCAATTTGCTATCTAAAATTTGTTGTGAAAATATTGTGAACGTAAAAAATAAAATATCAGATCAAGACCTACCACAGTTAGAAATAAAATATATTGTGAAAATGTTGTGATATTTTATTGTGTTTCTAGGCTTCTTTTTAGGTTTAGTAAAATTTGGTGAGCCAAAATTCACTACTTCAAGCAAAATTTTCTTTAATTGGCTTTTTGTTTATTTGTTTGTTTGTTTTTTAAATGCACAGTTCAAAACCAATAACAATTTATTACCTAAAATTTGTTGTGAAAATGTCGTAGATTTAGCATTACTCTAAAATAAAATAATAAAATATTAGGCTAGGACTCACCATAGCTAAAAATAAAAGTATTGTAAAAATATCGTGAAATTTTGTTATGTCGCTAGAAAATTTTTTTTTTTTTTTGGGATTATAATAGTCAATTTGTTGAGCCAAAATTCATTGTTTTATGCACAATTTTCTTGGGATACATTTTCTTTAACACATTGTTTAATGTTAAAAAAACACACACATAGTTTTACATGCACAAAAAAGAGAGGCAAAAAAACACTTTCACCTTTATGTTTGCGGTAGTTTCATTCCTTTCCTAAACTAAAGTTGAAAATTTTCCTCCTTTATATTTTGTAAAGGAGCATATACCCCTACTATTACACTCTTAGATAAACCCTAATGAAATCTTATGATTTCTAGAATATTCTATTGTGCAATGTCTAAAATACACCCCATTAAATTTTAATATCCCAAAAATTTTCTTCATGTATTTTGAATTTTATATGGTAGTCATGCCTAGAAAGTGAAAATGGTGATATATGGTGTTTTATTTGTTACCTAAAAATACTAATTTATTAAGTTTAAATCTTCTATATTTATACTTTTATCTAATGGAAACTTTGATCGCATATGTCTTTTGTTATTTTGTTCTTTTTTAATTTTTTTCTTGATTACAAGGATTTTTTTCATATTAAAAATTAAGTAAGTTAAACATCATAGTTATGTTCATACAATAAGATAATAAAGAAAGAAGTATGGATAACAAAATCTTTATTGTAGATGATTGAGGGTATTTCATTTGATTAAGAGTTTCAATTGTAGTTGTAGGGATATTAGGCCCAGTAGAATGTATTGAGTCGGGGGCTCAGTCCGAGGACACCTCATAAGTCCGAGAATGGATAAACATGTGATAGAGGTCAGCATTAATAAATAAAGGAAGGGATTTAGGCGTTATGTTCTAGGGAAGTGATCTGAGGATGAACGCTTTCTTAGCTAGCCAAAGTCGAGGTTAGAAGATGCGGTGTGACATCAAGAGCAACGTTTCGGACGATTCCACTGATGAGGATAAGTATCAAGAAGGAACAAGACAAAGGGAGGCCATGAAATATCTAAAAGGAAAGCTGCTACCACTGCATTAAATGCTCTGTAGTTAACTCTCTGGCCGTATTAATGAAGAAGTGATACTTGAATAGTATCTTTTAGCCTTACAGCTACTCCTCAAAGACTTTAAGAAAGTGTTGATGGGACAAAGATCAACACCAGCAATCTAGCCTACACGTGGAGGGTAGAGATAAATGAGGAGGATAGTATGAAATAGAAAAAAGATCATAAGGGTTGGGGTTCGAGAAATTAAGAGAAAAACATTGTAGCAATTAAGAACTGAATTTGTAACAAAACTTGAGAGAAATATATAAGAACTGATCTCCTCGGATTGTACCGATGACGATTTTTTTTAGATTAAACTAGTCCATCTTCATTTTCTTGTCATCTAAATCCACTTTACTTGTTGTCCAACTCATTAAAGCCCAGTTTTCCAACTCACTCTCTACAAATTCATTGTATTAGGCTTTTTGGGCCTAAGTTTATCCATCCTTTGGGCTAGGGACTCAAATCTGGTCCTTACAACTGGCGCCGTCTGTGGGAAATTCTGGAGTGGTAGTGAGTCTAACGTTCAACTATAGTAGGTTGAAGTCCGAATCACGCAAAATCTATGGGGTCTCAGCGTTAAGATCACTTTCGTAGTCTTGAACAGAGAAGGGACCAGGAGGGGAGTATGCATACTACCCATACCAGTAGGAGCTAGTCTCGGGATGGAGCAACGTCTCTCATGAAGAAAATGCTAGAAACATGCAGCGGGAGATTGATCACTTGCGGAGGAAGTTGTGTCGCAAATAACGGAGAAGAACTCCTTCAAGTTCTGTTTCTTCTTCTGGTGGAGAAGAAGATGGCAGCTACAGGCCCAGATCAAGGACTCCCCCAGTGAGTCTTTATCGTGTGATGAGGATCACCATCATAGGCGTAGGGGTAAAAGCCCATCCCATAAAGGTCTAGGAAATGATGCTATGAGTAGGGCGTTAAACCAAATTTCCAAATCACTTTTCACACGCAAGATTGAAGCAGGAAAACTTCCTCGACACTTTACTCAACCAACGTTTACCATGTATAATGGTCGTACAGACCTTGTGGAGCACGTAAGTCACTTCAACCAGAGAATGGTTGTACACTCTAAGAATGAGGCCTTGATGTGCAAGGTATTCCCATTCAGCCTGGGGCCTGTGGCGATGAGGTAGTTTGATGATATGGGTGCAGTTTCTAATGATTCCTTCAAGGAGCTCACCCCAACGTTTGGGTCTCATTTTATTATGTGTAGTAGGGTTCCTCGGCCCTTAGATTCACTGTTGTCCATGTCCATGCGAGAAAGTGAGACCCTAAAAACGTACTCGGACAGATACTGGGAGATGTTTAATGAGATCGATGGAGATTTTGACGATGTGGCCATCAGGACCTTTAAGGTCAGCCTGCCTACCGAACATGATTTGAGAAAGTCCTTGACCAAGAAGCTGGTAAGGAATGTGCGTTGGTCTATGGATTGTATTGACGAATACAAGTGGGTCGAGGAAGACTAGCAGCAGGTGAAGGGAAAGGTTAAGGTTATCCCTCAGGACATGAGGGATTTCAGGTCGGATAGATACAATAGTAACAGGCCCCGAAGGGATTTTGTTGGGCAATCTAGGTCTACGGCTCCTCAGGTGATTAACACGGTATTCAGAGAACCAGTACATCAGGTTTTGGAGAAAATCAAGAATGAGCCTTACTTCAAATGACCAAACAAGATGGGAAGAGACCCCGTGAGGTGCAACCAAAGTCTTCATTGTCAATACCATCAGGAGCAAGGGCATACCACCGAGGACTGCAGAACTCTGTGGAACTATCTAGAGCAACTAGTCAGAAAGGGAAGGTTACAACAGTTTTTGTATTGGCCCAATGGGCAAGGAGACCAAGCAAGTTCAAGGGTTTAGGGGAATGCTCATTCAAGGCCCCCTTTGGGCACAATTAATGTCATCTTTGCTGCTCTTGGGAGAACTGGCTCTCATCCCTCCAAGGTGATGTCTGTAGCTCGACTACACACCGAGAACCCTAATTCTGAGTTGAAGAGGGCTAGAGTGGAGTTCCGACTAGCGTTGAGCTTTTTGGATGAGGACAGGATCGGAATCATATAGCAACATGATGATGCTTTAGTGGTCACACTCAGGATAGAAGGGTATAATGTGAAGAGGGTGTTAGTAGACCAGGGCAGTAGTGTAGAGATTATGTACCCTGACTTGTACAAGGGGTTGAACTTGAAGCCTAAGAATTTAACAGCCTATGATTCACCTTTGGTAGTTTTGACGGGAAAGTTGTTACTCTAAGGGGTCAGATTAGACTGCCCGTGCAAGCAGGTTCAGAAGTGGTAGAGGTGGACTTCATTATGGTGGATGCATATTCTCCTTGCATAGCCATTGTGGCCAGACCCTGGCTTCATGCCCTAGGGCCGTTTCTTCAACTTTGCACTTGAAGGTGAAATATCCCTCAGGGAACCAGATTGAAGAGCTTGTGGGAAGTCAATCCATGGCTAGACAGTGCCTCGTGGCTGCAATTATGCATCAGCCTGAAGCTGAGTCCTCGACCTCTGCTGATGAGGGCTTATAGTAATCAAGGATTCCAATCCTATCTACAGATGTGGTGTTGGAAGATGCAAAGTGTGAAAGGTTGGAGGAAATTGCTATAAATGGTGATCCAGAGAAGTTTTTTCAGGTCGGAGCTCAATTGCCTCCTTGGGAGAAGGAAGAACTGTTGGCGTTTCTAAGGAGGAATATTGATGTGTTCACATGGAATGCCTATGAAGCTCTTAAGGTGGATCTAGACTTCATTTGCCATCATCTGAATGTCAACCCAATTGTCCTCCCTAGAAAGCAACCACCTTGACGCTTATCTAAGGAGCATTTTGATGCTGTTAAGGAAGAGGTGAACAAGCTTAAGCAGGCTGGGGCTATTAAGGAAGTTTTCTACCCTGAGTGGTTGGCCAATACAGTGGTAATGAAAAAGAAAAATGGGAAGTGGCGAGTATGTGTAGACTTTACAGACTTGAACAAGGCCTGTCCAAAGGACTCCTTCCTCATGCCTCGGATTGATCAGCTAGTGGACGCAATTATTGGCCATCCTCGGATGAGCTTTTTGGATGTCTTTCAAGGGTACCATTAGATACCTTTAGCTTTGGATGATCAGGAAAAAACGGTTTTTGTCACTCATACTAGGAATCACCACTACAAGGTGACGCCTTTCGGTCTAAAGAATGCGGGGTCTACTTATCAGAGGATGATGACCAGGATATTTAAACCACAGTTAGGGAAAAGCATTGAGATTTATATAGACGACATGGTGGTCAAGAGTAATTTGGAATCTGAGCATGTTAACGACCTTAGGAATATCTTTGAGATCTTGAGGAGACACAAGTTACGACTTAATGCTTTTAAGTGCTCTTTTGGTGTCAGCTTAGGGAAGTTCTTGTGGTACATGGTTACTCACCATGAAATTGAAGTCAATCCTGACCAAATTAGAGCAATTAACAATTTACAGCCACCTTGGAACCCCAAAGAGATCCAAAAGTTGACAGGAATGACTGTTACCTTAAACCGATTTATCTCTCGGTTAGCAGATAAGTGTAGACCTTTCTTCCAGTTGTTAAACAAGTGAAAGGGATTTGAATGGACCGAGGAGTGTGTCTTGGCCTTCCAGCAGTTGAAGGAATATCTATCTCGACCTCCCATTATGTCCAGGTCTGAAGTGGATGAGGTTTTGTTTTCCTACATCGCAGTGGCTTCCCATGCGGTGAGCTTGGTGCTAGTACGGGTTAATGGTAGTGTGCAGATGCCAGTTTACTATGTAAGCAAATCACTGCTCGAGGTCGAGGTGCGTTACTTGCTGCCAGAAAATGTCATTTTGGTAGTGGTGCATGCTACGTGTAAGCTCCTCTACTACTTCCAATCACACACAGTTGTTGTCCTAACCCAGCTCCCGCTTAGATCTCTAATTCGGAGTGCTGATTACACAGGGAGGATTACTAAGTGGGGTACGATCCTAGGGGTTTTTGATATCAAGTACATGCTTCGCATCTTTGTCAAGGGTTAGGTCCTCGTTGATCTGGTGGCCAAGTTTGCTGAAACCCCATTTGAAGAAGAAGTTGAGAAACAGAACATGGGTGGAAAATCAGTTGGCATGGTCTCCTTGCAAGAGCCTCTACCCTAGAGAGTGCATGTCGATGAGGCAGCAAATCAAAGAGGATCTGAAGTGGGGCTAGTTATAATTTCTCTTGAGAAGATCATTATTTAAAAATCCTTAAGGTTGGGTTTCTCAGCCACCAATAATGGCCTAGTATGAGGCTCTATTAGTGGGAATGACTATGATTCAGAGAATGGATGGAAAGGCAGTGGAGATGTTTTCAGATTTGAGTTTGATTGTAGGCTAAGTAGGGGGAGAGTTGGAAGCCAGAGATCTCAGAATGCAGGAATATTTAAACCAGGTTAGACATTTACAGTCAAGATTTAAGTTTTTTAATTTATCGCAAATCCCTAGAAGTAGAAATACACATGCTGACTCTTTTGCCACGTTGGCAATCTCCTCGGCACAAAGTTTAACTCTGGTTATCCTTGTGTAAGCCTATTGAAGTAGGGGAAAACGTGGTTCATATTCATCAAATAAGGGTGGGTCCTAACTGGATGGACTCTATTGTGTTATTCCTTAAAGAAGATATCTTACGCAAGAGTAAGTCCGAGGCCGACAAGGTACGGAGAAAGGTTCCTCGGTTTTGGCTGTCCGAGGACCAAAAGTTGTACAAGCGCTCTTTTTCTAGACCATATCTGCTATGCATACACCCTGAAGCAGTTGAACTACTCCTAGAAGAATTACACGAAGAGGTTTGTGGAAACCACACAGGAGGCAGATCTTTGTCTTACAGGGCCCTCACTCAGGGATATTGGTGACCAAATATGCAGAGGGAAGCACAAGCGTATATGAAGAAATGCAACCAATGCCAAAGATTTGCCTCAAACATTCACCAACCAAGAGGTGTCTTTAACCTTTTGTCCAGCCCTTGGCCTTTTGCTCAATGGGGCTTGGATATTGTAGGGACCTTCCTTAAGGCAGCGGGGAATAAGAGATGGTTGCTGGTCGGCACGGATTACTTCACCAAATGGGTTGAAGCTAAACTATTAGCAAATATTAGGGATATGGATGCCAAGAGATTTGTCTGAAAAAATATTGTCACTCAGTTTGGAATCCCTCGTATGCTCATCTCGGACAATAGTCTTCAGTTTGATAGCAAAGCCTTTAAGAGGTATTACTGTGACCTGGGTATAATAAATAGATATTCCATTCCGGTATATCCTTAGGGGAATGGACAGGCCGAAATTGTCAATAAGGTCATAGTGAAAATGGGTAGAAGAGTTGCCACACATCCTTTGGACATACAGGAATGCACCTCATAGGTCCACTAGAGAGACGCCCTTTTTAACGACTTATGGGCTGAGGTTGTAATTCCTCTGGAGACAAGATTTTCAACGCTGAGGACAAGCTCTTTTACTCCGAGCATCAATGATGGGCTATTGGACAAGAGTTTAGATTTAATTGAAGAGAGAAGAGAAAATGCTATGGTTCAGCTGGTGTATTATCAACACAAGCTCAAGTAGGGGTATGACTCAAATGTAAGGTTAAGGCCACTAGCGCCTAGAGACCTGGTATTAAGAAAGGTTTTAGGTACTGCCAAAAATCCAACTTGGAGAAAGTTAGGGCCCAACTGGGAATGACCATATCGTATCACATCAGTGGCTGGAATAGGTGCATATTATCTTGAAGATCTAGAGGAAAAGGTTGTACTACACCCCTGGAATATAAACAACCCGAGAATGTATTATTATTAATGAAAGTTTTCTTTACCATATTTGGGTTTATTATATTGTGCATCATGCGTTCTACTATTTGTTTGAATATCAAATAGAACCTCAGTCATGTTGGTCTCCTCAGATCACATACCTTGGGTAAATTGATATTTTCCTAAGTTTCAAACAGAATATTGGTCATGCCTAGCTCCTTGAACCACATACCATGGGTAAATTGATATTTTTGGGTTAACTATCTAAGTATCAAACAGAATCTTGGTTATGTCTGGCTCCTCGGACCACATACCTTGGGTAAATTGATATTTTAAAATCATTTTCCTAAGTGTTAAACAGAACCTTAGCTATGCTTGACTCCTCGGACCACATGCTTTGGGTAAATTAATACTTCCTAGCATCCATCTAAGTGTTAAATAGAATCTCAGTTATGTCTGGTTCTTCGGATCACTTACTTTAGGTAAATTAATACTTCATATCATTTTTCTAAGTATCAAACAAAACATTGGTCATGCCTGGCTCTTCGGACCACACACCTTAGGTAAATTGATATTTTAAATTATTTTTCTATGTGTTAAATAGAACCTTAGCTATGCTTGGCTCCTAGGACCACATGCTTTGGGTAAATTAATACTTCTTGACATTTATTTAAGTATTAAACAGAACCTTAACTATGTCTGGCTCCTCGGATCACATGCTTTGGGATAATTAATACTTCCTATTATTTTCCTAAATATCAAATAGAACCTTGGTTATGCTTGGCTCCTGGACCATATACCTTGGGTAAATTGATATTTTAAACCATTTTTCTAAGTGTTAAATAGAAGCTATGCTTGGCTCCTCGGACCACATGCTTTGGGTAAATTAATACTTCCTAGCATCTATCTAAGTGTTAAACAGAACCTTAGCTATGCCTGGCTCCTCAAACCATATGCTTTGGATAAATTAACACTTTCTATTATTTTCCTAAGTATTAAACAGAATTTTGGTCATGTCTGGCTCCTCAGACAGTCGGACCACATACCTTGGGTGAATTGATATTTTAAGCCTTTTTTTCTAAGTATTAAACAGAACCCTAGTTATACTCGGTTCCTCGGACCACATACATTGGGCAAGTTCATACTTTATGTTATTTATCTAAGTATCAAGTAGAACCAGCCATGCTAAGTGGAAAAAATCTTTGTTATAATAACATGATCAAATGAACACTCATGAGCATCACTTAAAGTATTTGAAAGTATGTCCACGATTCAGTTTAAAAATTGATATGAAGCTCTCGCCTTTGTCCTTAGATCCTCCTCTTCAGAAAGACTCCAAAAAAAAATACTTCAATGCGACCCCCCTGAATTTTGCCCTAAAAAGCCTTTAAATAGGTAAAGGAATCCTATTACAAGTTGAATTCCCGTTTGGAGAAAATCCCAGATTTTTAGGTTTCACTTAACCGACTATTTTGGCCTACTTAACTTCAGAATTCGGTTTTTGGTAAACTACAAGGTTGTAGCCCTTTAAGTTAAATTTCCAGCCCAACTTGAATCATCTCAATTATACATCTGAGCCCAAAGTTATGCTGAAAATACTAACCGATGTGCAAGCTGGAATCCTAATCCGAATTGGACTTGGATTTGGTGCAAAATTCCTTTGATTCCTTGCTCTTCTCATTCCTTCAAAGCACAAATGAATAGATAAATATAAATAAACATCAAATCAAATCAAAAGAAATAAAGGAAAACTAACAATTTTAATAAATAAGAGGATAATAAAAATCATGTACAAATTACACTTATCAATTATCATCCCCAATTCCTTAGACTTACTGATAAATGGAGAACTAAGTGGAGCTTGATGTGAAAAGATGCTCTGCAATTATGTATGTTTTTGAGATTAAGGTTACACTTTGTTGGGATTATGGACTTATCAGGTTCAACTTATTCTGTTGCTAATCATGTGGGATGCAATAACAGTGCTATCACTTATGCGGATAACTAAATGGAGCTATATCTTATTTTCATGTCAGTTAAGTGTTAAGTAAAACAAAAATTATGTTAGGATTAATATCAATATCACAAATATGAAAGAAAAACTCATAATTATCAGTGATCTTAGCCTTAGAAAAAGGCCAATTGCTTACAAAAGATCAAACTGGATTATAAGTTCTGGAAAAAAAAAAAAAAAAAAAAACTAACGAAAAACTATTACTCTAAACTACTTCTTCTTTATTACAATTTTCTCTTTTGGTGGACCCTTGGTAGTTTGGGAGAGTGCTGCCTCTGAAGATCCTATGTCTTTGTTTTTGAGGTCACCCTGGGCAGGCAATGGGAGAGTTGTTAGAACTATCTTCATTGTAGAAGGCACCTCTTTCTCTTTAGGTGGATCTTGAGGAACAGCTGGGGGCTTGGTGGCATCAGGGGCCACTCATTTGTTAGCATTAGCTTCTCGGAGGAGGTGTCAGCCTTGGAACTGGCTGAGCCTGGTGCGCGGATAGCAGGAGGGTAGTATACACTCTTTGCTCTCCTAAATGCAGAAGATGCCTTAACCCCAGCCTGGTTAAGGGCCTTATTCCACACTTGGAGGCAGTAGTTTCTACATACCCCCGAGACCTCAGCCCTAAGGGCCTCCTCAGTCTCTACTACCTCCACATCATAGCCTTCTTGGTTGGCTTGGTTCCTTGTCTTCTCGGCCTCCTCCAATTTCTTCTTTAAGGTGGTGATCTGTCCTTTGGAGGAGGCCAGCTGGTCCTCAGCTTGATGAAGGAACACTTGCTGACCTTCAGCTTACCTCTCAGCGTTGTCCAAGGCGGCCTCTGCACTCTTTTGGTCCCTCTTTACCTCGAAAAGTTTATTCTTTATCTCATTTATTCTTTTTTCCAGCCAGATTGAAGGCCTCCACGGCGGCATTGCGCCTCCCTTCTTCTTCCTTCATCTGGCGGTGGCAAAAATTTGTTATCTCCTCTGCCTGAAATGTGGCTTGAATGGCTTGCCAAGGAAAGAAACATGGTAAAGGTGAATAAAGGGAAATAATAAAAGGAAGAAAATGGAGGAAACTTATAAAAAAAAGAAAAAAGAAGAAAATAGGGAGAATTGAAAGACTTACCATTGCGAGGTCCCTTTTCAGACTAAGGAAAACCTCGTGCCTCCTCAGGGACCTTAGGATGACCATGTCTTCAGGGAGTAGCAGTGCTTGCTCCACTGCGTCGACCACATAGCCGGCGTTCCCTCCTCAGAAGTCCTTGATAGAGGCATTGGCGAGTAGGGGAGCTCCATCCAACATCGGAGTGGGGGTCTAGGACGAAGGTGCGACTTAAGAATCACTCTTCTAGTCAGTGCCCTTTTGCCTCACCCTAGCTTGTTTGGCCCTTCTTTGGGCTTCATCCTTCTGGAAGGGGTGAATTTTTCCTCCTTTCACCAGCCTCTTACCCTTATGGTCCCTTCTCCTTTTTAGGTCAGAAGGTTCAAGTCGGAGGGGCTGGGTGGGTGGAGAGGTGGGAAGTCTAGTCTGGGTTGCATTCCTAGGCGCGTTTCCCTCTTGTTAGGACTTCAGTAGTTCTTGCAGGGTGGACCTTGGCTTGCGTTGGATTCCCATGTCATCTGGTATGGAAGTAACTCCTCGATGTTGGCTGGATTAAGTTAGGAAAGATGGCCAAGGTCACCAGTTGAGGCTTCTAGGGACAAAGGTTGATTAAAGACTTCAAACTCGTCCTCAAAGTCAGACACTTCAACTACTTCTTCTTTTTCTTCTTCTTCCTTTGTGATGGCAGGATGAGAAGGAGTGGCCTCTCCGATTGTATACTGCGGTGGTAGGGCTACCTTTAGTATGCTTTCTGGTATAGGATCGGTGGTGAGCGTGCCTTCTGGGATAGGATTGGTGGTGAGAAAACCCAGAGTGGCAACGCTTATCCGATGTAGACGGGGGTCCTTTGCTTTGATGACGCACTTTGACGCCTGGTAGCTTTTGGAGATGGGGGTGTAGCCGAGGATGAGGTGTGCTACTCTAAGCTGATTGTCATTGTGGACAAACACCTCAGCCTTTAGTATTTTGTCTAGGCTTGGTTGATTAACAAGGTTGAAGTTTGCTTTGATGACACACTTTGGCGCCTGGTAGCTTTTGGAGATGGGGGTGTAGCCGAGGATGAGGTGTGCTGCTTTAAGCTCATCATCACTGTGGACGAACACCTCGGCCTTTAGTATTTTGCCTAGGCTTGGTTGATTAATAAGGTTGAAGTTAGGCACAACAACATTCTTATCTGCAAAACCATTGGGAAAAACAGAAAAACATCGTTAGCAAAAACAGAGCGAGTCAAAGGAAAACTCATATACAAATACAAACAAGAGAAAAGGTGAAGGAGATGATTTTGAAATGATCAACCTAGACCTAAAGCCCCACCTGGTGTCCCCTCTCATGTTGGGCAGGGGAGGCCATCGTGCCACTCCCTTGAAACGATCAAGAAATCCTTATTTAGACCTTTGTCAGAGTCAGGGAGGCATTGGATGAGCCTAACCTCAGGGTACCTAGATTTTAAGTAATACCTCTGCCCTTTTAGATGGTGGAGGTTGTAAACCCAGTTAACATCATGGTGGGTAAGCCCTAAGCCCATTTTCTTATTGAGGGCATTTATTCTCCCTAAGATCCTAAAAATGTTTGGGGCACATTGGGTGGGAGCTAACCTATGAGCCCTAAGGTAATCCCTAGTGACAGTGCCCATAGGGATTCTCATCCCTCCATCTACAAAGGCAATCATCGGGATTACCACCTCTCCCTCTTGCCTTCTCTCATGCCACTCCTTTTCTTTACAAGAGCGGGCCTTGGGCAGTTAAAAAGGCATCTACGCAATCAGGAATGATGTATGATAAAGGCAGAATGGATGTGGCGATATCGAAATCCTCCTTTTTGCCCGAGGAGCAAAAGAGGGGAATTTTGAGGGGCTATTGTAAGGATATTAGGCCTAGTAGCATGTATTGGGTCGGAGGCCCAGTCTGAGGACACCTCATAAGTCCGAGGATGGATAAACATGTGATAGAGGTTAGAATTAATAAATAAAGGAAAGGATTTAGGCATTATGTTCTAGGGAAGTGATCCGAGGATGAATGCTTCCTCAGCTAGGCAAAGTCGAGGTCAGAAGATGCGGTTTGACATTAAGAGTAACGTTCCGGACGATTCCATTGATGAGGATAAGTATCAAGAGGGAACAAGACAAAGGGAGGCCTTAAAATATCTAAAGGGAAAGCTGCTACCACCGAATTAAATGCTCTACAATTAACTCTTTAGCCGCATTAATGAAGAAGTGATACCTTAACAGTATCTTTCAGCCTTATAGCTACTCTTCAAAGACTTCAAGGAGGTGCTGATGGGACAAAGATCAACACCAACAATCTAGCCTACACGTGAAGGGTAGAGATGAAGGAGGAGGATAGTATAAAATAGAAAGAAGACCCTAAGGGGTGGGGATTGAAAAATTAAGAGGAAAACACTATAGCAATCAAGAACTGAATTTGTAACCAAACTTAAGAGAAATATATAAGAACTGATCTCCTCGGATTATGCCGAGGACGATTTTCTTCAGATTAAACTAGTCCATCTCCATTTTCTTGTCATTTGAATCCACTTTACTTGTTGTCCAACTCATTAAAGCCCTGTTTTTCAACCTACTCTCTACAAATTCATTGTATTGGGCTTTTTGGGCCTAAGTTCATTCATCCTTTGGGTTAGAGACTCAAATATGGTCCTTACAGTAGCATATATTAACATTCATTGTGAAATTTTATATATTGTGACAATGTTTTATCAAATCTTAGTTGTTTATTGTTAGAAGATAATGACATTTATTATCATTTTTAGTAGAATTTTTTAGTAAGTAGATATTGGTAAATAAGTTCTAAAAACTTGTCATAGTAAATAGATATTCATATGTTAAATAGCTAGTTTAAATTTAAGTACATGACTTTGTACTTCTTAAAAAAAGTACATCTTAATTTTCTCACTAAAACGGCAACACATGCCTTGCACGTGCATCCCAAACTAGTATAAATATTTAAAGAACTAGCTAAATAAACTAACCAAAAGATAACATTTGGAGGTTTGAGTGATACATAGTGTTTATAACACCTCTTATGGTGTTTGAGTATTGTGGTTTGAAACCCATCAACCCCCTCCTCTTACTTACCTTAAATAAAACTAAAAGTTAAAATCCACCAATAATTGCCATAATTGATAACATTGTGATTTTTTATGGAGGTTTCTTTGTACTCCAAATTCTTATTTGTAAATAAAACAACTAAAAGAGAATAAGTGATCCATAGTTAGAAATATGTCATATGAGATAACTTTGTGTGAGTAATTATCAATGTTATTGTCATTTTATTATTATTATTATTATTATTACCATGGTTTTAAAAACCAAACGACTAATACTACTGGAAAGATGAGAGTTCAAGGTTTTATGGTGTAATTGAGGATTTGGCTAGAAAGTTGAGCTATAATGACGAAATTATTAAATAATTAATAATCATAATCCAAATGCATAGTATGAATGTGTAAAAAAATAAAAAAATCTAACCATATTTAAACTCCTTAATGTATTTCCATCAAGTCTCAACTCTTATTTGGGTTTGTGAACTCTTATTTGTGAAATTTTGAATTTGTGAATATAATTTTTTAGATTTGGTCTAGGTGAAGAACAGTTCTTTGGGTTGAAATTGGAGAAGGAGGGGAGTAAAGAAAAAAAGATTTTTGTGACATAAGGTGGTTAGTGGAATGGTGGAGAGAGAGAGAGCGGGTTTGGCTACCAAAGGGAGAGGGGGTGGTTGACAGAGAGAAAAGGGGTGGTTGGGGAGGGGTTAATAACATTGTTAATGTCTATTAGATGAAAAAAAAATGTGATCATATGCATCTTGCATGTCTAAGCCATATGTCACTTTATAGTGTTGCCACCTACCTTGTTTGTAAGAATTTCCTCTTTTTTTTTTTTTTTTGAGAAACAAGAATTTCCTCTAATCTAGTTTATATATATATATATATATATATATGTGTGTGTGTGTGTGTGTGTCCATTTGAGAATAACTTGTCTAGTTTTTTGGTGAAATTTTTTTGATGAAAGTATGCTAAATATTCTTGTATATTGAAAAAATTTGAAAAAGTTAGAAAAAACGAAAAAATGTAAAATTTTAAAAAGTTGTACATAAAAATTAAAACCTAAAAGTTTAAAGTTTAAAACTGACAAAAAACTCACCCATAAACTTTGTCCATTCAAATGCCTCTAGGATCATTTGTCATTTGTCTCACTTGTATGCCTTTTACCTCTCTCCTCGGAGTCACCCCACTTCCCAAGTCATCTTCCATTAGATCTACTGGATTGATTTCCAAAGTATTTAGTTTAGTAGAATAACACAAAAATTTAGGTAGGTTTCTTATTGAGAAAATTCTGAGATACTTTTAAAGTACAAAGAAATGTTGCTCTTTCTTCTTATATTTATGGTGATTTTCACTATAAATTTAATGAATAAACCTCACAATTAATGTAATAGAATAAAATACCATTATTCAAAATTCAAAAGTATCCAAAAATTACTTATATTGGTCTAATATAATTAAAATTCATAATTACTTTTCTTTTCTTTGGTTTGTACATTCTACACGGCCGTGAATCATCCTACCGTGTGAGCGTCCGCTACTTTAACCCCCAGGACCACGAAAAAGTGATCCAAGTCTACAGTCTAGCGGACCATGTAATCAAAAGCCGACAAAGAAAGAAAATTCCAACGCAGTAAATCCAGTTTGTTTTCGCACCCTTTATAGAATTCAGAGACCCAGACGACCCACCCCACCCAACGCCACTTCAGACTTTCTATTTCCATTCCAATTTCCAATCCAACTGTACACAAACATTTTTGGTTTCAAAACTTCATCACCCACCTCCCAAATTACCGCGTACCGCACACCTCCCATTCTCAAAACCTTGTTACGTGGAAGCGTAGTTTCCACGCCCCCCCAATTTTTTTTTTTTACTCTTTCAACTTATATACGTCCGCCGACACAACTTGAAAGCTTCAAGAACCCAATCAAAATGCTCTCAAGATTCCAGTTCATTCCAAGTAAGTAAAACAGAGAATTTAAAATTAAACTAAAAAAAAGAGAAAAAAACAGATAGGCTAGCGTGGCGTATATATATGCCAGTTCATAGCTCTCTTTCCAATCTACAACTCCAGGTCTGGATACCTCTCTCTCTCTCTCTCTTTGTGTCATTTTCACAAACACTTAACTCGCCCTAGATCTCTCCTCGATAATTATGACTTTTTTGTAGAACCTTCCTCACGCTCCTCCTCCTCTTTCTTTTTTTTCTTTCTTTGAAATGCATCATTTCTGAGTTGATCCTCTTTGAAGCTCAGAAACGAGATTCAAAAAATGGACGGTGGTGATGGAACGGTGAGGTTAGGTGCTCTGAACATGAAGCCGGATCGGTTCGGATTGGATTCGGGTCCGGATGTGTCCGTTTCGTCACCCGTTACCCGACAGAAAGCCGCCGCGGCTAAACAGTTCATTGAGAATCACTACAAGAACTATCTCCAAGGACTTCAGGATCGCAAAGAAAGGTCCAGATTTTTATTTTATTTTGTATCAATTTTTTTGTTGTTGTTGTTGTTAATTTTGATTGATTTGATTAGTGTAAATACAGATTTTAGTGTATAGTAGAAAATGTGGTCTTTGTAGGTGTACCTTGTATTTGCTTTGCTTTTGTTTATATATGTGCATCACAACAAGTATCTTTTACTTTTTTTTTTTGTGAGTGACTAGCTTTGGCATATTTGTGTTGTTGGAGGTTGTACTTTTAGTACAAAAAGATTTGGGTCATGATTGGTAATGTATTTGTCTTTGTTTGTTAGTCTTTTATTAAAGCTTTGTTTGGGATTTCAGAAACTGGGAATTATTCAGTTTAACCTTTTTACTTTCCTTATTAGGGTGTTCCCCTTTTTTTATTTTTAAATTTGGTAATTTAGATACATATTACTATGTTTCAGGCGTCGGGCGCTTCAAATGGAGGCGGAAGAAGCTCAGGTATCAAGTGAGGAACAAGAGGAGATGCTGAGAAATTTGGAGCGGAAAGAAACAGAATACATGAGGCTGCAGAGACGTAAAGTCGGAATTGATGACTTTGAGCAATTAACTGTAATTGGTAAAGGTGCATTTGGCGAGGTAAAAACCGAAAACTTCATATTATGGCAATATTCATTTTCTCGGATTTTCTTTTTCTAATAAGATATAGAGTATGCTTTTGAGAATTATATAAAAAATGTACCTAGTTTTTGGTTATAGTTTTAATTGACTCTTGACCTTATTTGGCATGTTTTTGATTGCGTAAGTTCCTTTGGAATACATAGATAGGAAAATAAGATGCATGTAGTTTTCAGGGAGCTTTGTTCTTATCCATCATGTGTCCAATAAAATGCAGGTTAGACTTTGTCGAGCTAAAGGAACGGGAGAGATTTATGCAATGAAGAAATTGAAGAAATCAGAGATGCTTAGCCGTGGACAGGTGACTAGTCTCAAATCTTTCACTAATAGCATAACTAAATTGTAATGTACAATTGTACATTGATGCTTTTATTGCAGCAACCTTCTTTATCTCCTAACCCACTAAAGCTTCTACTGTAATGTCTTAAATATTGGTTTCAGTTGGTGTATTTTTTAGTTTGATGATTGATAAGTACTTAGAGCCGCATTTAAAAAAATATTTCTTGTTCTGTTCTTAACATTAAATGTTATATCATTTTGTTGATATAACATTCTGCATGCGTATTAGTAAGAAGTTACCTTGAGTACCCCCGTTTGCAATAAAATTCAAAAGAAAATATGAATGAAAGTAAAAATGAAATGTTAGCTGAGGTTTCAAAAACTAAATTCATATTAAACCTCAAATATACATGGAAAAAAATAAATAAATAAAATTGAAGTTTACTATCTGATGCTTTAGTGCAATAAATGTCTAGAATTGATTAATTGTGTACTCTTTGCACAGCAGGTTATGCATTAATTGTTCTACTTCTTTCCACAATTTAGGTTGAGCATGTTCGATCAGAGAGGAACTTGCTTGCAGAGGTTGATAGTCGGTGCATTGTAAAACTCTTTTATTCTTTTCAAGATTCTGATTTCTTGTACCTTATCATGGAGTATTTACCGGGTGGGGACATTATGACATTACTGATGAGAGAGGATATTCTTTCTGAAGATGTTGCACGATTTTACATAGCAGAGAGCATTCTAGCTATTCACTCAATTCATCTGCATAAATATATTCATAGGTATGATATTTATCAATTTGTGCTCATCCTATAGTTGCTAGTACTCATACGCCAATGCTACTAGATTTGTGCATATGATTGGATATGTGAAAATTGTAGGTCCAACTTCTCTGACACTCCTAACCTGTCCAGTCTCAAAAAGCTGGATAGATATCAGTCCACTGGCTTGTAAAGGGCATAAGCAAGATATATTACATGTTAAACCGACCCTGGCTATTTCACTTCAGAGCCTGAATATTGGTCTTGGATAATCTCAGCAGGCTGCAAGTTTGTCATAAGCATTGCTAGGCTGAGCCTAATTCTGGCTTGAGCCCAGCTGAGCAATTTGCTAGACTATTGCATAAAATAAGACATTGTAATTTATATTAATTATCTATCAAAAAATAAAATAAAACTCAGAAAATTTTATAGACGATATTTTAACCGTTATGATGAAATATTTAATGACATTTATTGTTATAAATATGGTTCAAGTTCATTTAGAATCTCATATACATCGCCCAACATCTTCCTCTTTATGACTTAACCTTTGAGTGTGCCATACTTGGCTGTTGTCTTTTGTCCTTCATAAATTGGAACCTTTGATTTTTCCATATTCATAACTGACAGATCAGGTCAAGATATTCATAAAATTCATGAAGTAATATACTTCCAATGCCCATTAGGATGGTATTTAATGTGATCTTTCCATTATGTCATTGTCAAATCACTCAACAATAAGAAACAACATCTACCACCGCACGCTCTTGGTACGATGGTCAATCTATAAGTATAAGTGATTGTGGGGTGTGGTGTCAAGGGTCGAGGTTCAAGTCTCCAGGAGGGAGCTTCACATACATATACATTTAGATTAGATTAGAGTAAAATTTCTATCTTGTATCCAAAAAAGAAACAACATTTTTTTTTTATATATTGTATATATTTTTTTAATACCTGTCATCAAGTGTCTTGCTTTTCCCATGGCCAAAACTTGAGTTGGACAGAACTTTTGCGGATTTGAGTCAGAGATCAAGATGAAGTTTTAGCTATTCTTTTGTAGACAGACATGCATTTATTTAGTATCTAGTTATTTTCAAGTACTAGAAGCTTATGCTTACTTTGGCAGTACCTTGCTTGTAGGGACATAAAACCAGATAACCTGATACTGGATAAAAGTGGACATTTGAAGCTTTCAGATTTTGGCTTGTGCAAGCCACTGGATGATAAATATTCAACAATATTATTAGAAAATGAGGATTTATTCACTCAGGAATCCACATCTGAAAGTGAAGGACATCCTGGCTGTGATAGAGCCCCTTGGTTGATGCCAAAGGAACAATTACAACAATGGAAACGTAATCGTCGTGCATTGGTATTTATCTGAACTCTCTTTTATAAATGAATGTATGTGTAGTTTTATGGTGAATTCCAGTCTTATATCTCATGTGCAATGTCAAACATAGCAGTGACATTTTGTTAAAAAAAAGATTGTTGGCGGTTTCCACTTTCCAATTTTCTGTATGTCCTCTTTCTTGAGAAATATTTCAACATGTTTCATGTTATCAATTACATCTATGTTCTTCAGGCTTATTCAACTGTTGGTACTCTTGATTATATGGCACCTGAAGTTTTGCTTAAGAAGGGGTATGGAATGGAGTGCGATTGGTGGTCGCTGGGGGCAATCATGTATGAGATGCTTATTGGCTATCCTCCCTTCTGTTCTGATGATCCAAGGATCACATGCCGGAAGGTAAATTTAAATTTGTGGTTCTTATCTTTTTCTTACGTATCCTTTGTATTTTCCAAATAGGCAACAATTTTGTCTTTTATCAGATAATCAATTGGAAAACGTGCTTGAAATTCCCTGAGGAACCAAAAATATCAGAGGAGGCTAGGGATCTGATATGTCATTTGTTATGTGATGTTGAAACAAGGTTGGGCACCGGAGGAGTGGAAGAAATAAAGGTAATGAATGACCTATCTCAGAAAAACTAATTTTCTTAGAAGTATCAGGTCGAGTTTCCGAAATAGTTTGTACCGTACATAAATTTAAAAGCAAATGTTGATCCTTTATATGGTCCTGTTGTCAAATATGCACACAATACTGTCATCCATAGCCTCTTAAAATAATTTGCACCACATAGTAATAGACTATTCCAAACTTCTGTCAGCATATTCATACTTTTATAAGTGTATTAGTGTTCTCATAAAAATTAATGTCTTCTCAGGCACATCCATGGTTCAGATGCACTCAGTGGGACATGCTATATGAAATGGAAGCTGCATATAGACCTACTGTAAATGGAGACTTAGACACTCAGAATTTTGAAAAGTTTGCTGAAGTGAGTACACTAGAATAGATGCTCTGGTATTTTATTACAATAATATTTGTAAATATATGATATTCTTCTAGTCTGAAACTCAAGAAGAGCCTTAGTTCCAACTTTTGGGTCCCGAACATGGAGTCTTTGCACAAAGTGCAATTGCTATTCAAAACCAAAATTTTGTTAAACTGGCCACCATATTTTTCACTCCTAACCTGTGTCCTTTTTGGTCTTCCTCTTGTAGCCTTTCCATTTTGATTGGTGTGGTATTGGTTTTGCTGAAGTTGTCTTTTTAGGTCTTCTTCTCAAACCAATCTCATTTACAAATTTCTAAACATTACTAACACATTTATTTGTACATAAAGAAATCTGCTTGAGACAGCTTTTCAAATTTTCAGTTTCTTAAAAGATGTGATTGAATATTGAAATTCTCTGAAAATTAGTTATTCTCTCTACCAATGGTTAAAATTCTGTAGAGGTGGAAGTTCCCTTCTTTTCTCACTTCAACTTTTCAGTCACTCCCCCCAGGTGTGCTCGGAGATGAGATTCAAGATGTTAAACCATAGTATAGAGGGTTCAAATTGTTCAATTGAGAATTAAATATTATTTCCTTTTCATCTCTCTTAGGTTCCACACTTTCTCACACACTTTCTCAGAAGAAGAAAGAAAACAGGTTTCTCATAAGCCTTTGCTTTTTCTGTTTTTTAATAGGTAGAAGGTCCACCATCCACAATACCAACTATGGGACCCTGGCGGAAGGTAATGACTTCGTACTTTCTCCAATTTGTTGCAAATGTATCTAAAAGAAGATTCCCTCTAGAGTAGCTTTCTTTGTTTGGACTGTTGCCTTAGGGAAATGCTTGACAATTGATAATTTACGAAAAAGGAAGGTGTGGATTTTGGATTGGTGCTACATGTGTAAGAGAAATGGTCAATCGGTTGACCATCTATTCCTTCATTGTCCTTTTGCTATGGATCTATGGGCTATGGTTTTGGGTCTATTTGGAGTAACTTGGGTTATGCTGCCCACTGTTTTGGGGCTGTTAGGGTGTTGGCAAGGCAGCTTTGGTCGTCATCGAAATTGTTATATTTGGTCCATCATTCCTCATTGCTTAATGTGGTGTCTTTGGAAGGAGAGAAATAGTAGATGTTTTGAAGATGTTGAGAGATCTATTCCAGACCTCCAACTACTCTTTTTTAGAACTTTAATGGATTGGTTGTTTGCTTTGCAAAAACAATCATTCCCTTCTTTTATTGATTTCCTAGACTCTTGCAATTTTTGTATTTGATTTCTTAACCCTTGTTCACTCCCTGTGTACTAGGGTGTTCCTTTTTGATATCAATATAACTTATTACTTGCTATAAAAACTAGACTAATTAATTTCCATCTCTGCCAGCCCTTTCTATTATCCTTTTGATTATTTTAATGGTTTGTTTCTAGATGAACTGCTAAACGCTGAAGTTGAACATGTCATGCAATGCGCATATTATTGAGATTTTTCTCATGTAACAGCTAATTGTCATCCGAGTTTCCAGTTCAGTGAACTTTTTAACTACTTTCATTACCAACTGAAGTGCTACAGAAATTTTCTATTTATTTTGTTTTTTTATCTATATGGAAGCCCTGAGAAAATGGTGAACTTGAAAGAAATTTAAGAATAATAATTTAGATCTATATTCATTTTCTTTGGGAGGTGGATAGGGGGATATTGTGCTGAAATTTAGGATTAATCATAATATTTGAACAATTATAAGTACAGTATTTGTGAAATTGTAATGGGATACTAATTCTTTTTTTTGATGTTTTAGGCGATGCTCGACTTTCATCTGGCCCCATTAATTTACTCCTTATCTTCCTTTATAGTTGCAATAAATTTGTCTTTTTTCTTCCTACTCCTTAAATTATGTTCAATAATCAACCACATCTCTTGCAGAATATCAGCCTTTTGCACTATTGCTTAATGTCAAATTTGACCACTATAATTTGAAATCATGGTTTTCTCATTTGATGTTACAGATGTTGGCGTCTAAAGATAACAATTTCATAGGATTTACTTTCAAGAAGTCAGATGCCCGTAAAGCACTTGAAAGTTCAGGTGTGCTATTATGGAAGACCCTACTCCTTTTTGTATTTCTTTTTTCTTTCCTTTAAAATTTCTTGTCATTTTGGTATATCTGAACCTTTGACCCCATGAATGAAGGATGCCGATTCAGCTTAATGTGAACATACTTAAGGGGGTATATTGACCTTTCATACAAAATAAACTGAATTTCAGAGTCTATTAAAATTGGTTTTGCGAGGACATTGAAATGGGTGGGGAACACATGCCATTTTAAGGTCCACCGGAAGAAAGGGGGACTTTATATAATGTAGATGAATGAGGTAGTGAGTGGATAGGACTTGAGTAGACACCCAAAAATAGTATGAAATATTATGATGATTAACTATAGAAGTTTCGTATATGAAGACATGAAATGTCAACTTGCATCAAAATCTTATCTTTCGCTAGGGGAATCCAACCTCCTTTAAGGCCTAAAACCTACAGAAATGCACTTGTAATTTTTGTTATTAACTGAATTTCTAGAAAAGCTCTACTTTATGATTATGCATGAAAATCATAAGAAATATATATATGACTATTCAATGGAAATATTATTTAAGTGCGCTGATTTTATAACCTTGATGGGAAATGTTATATTAGCTTTTCAGGATAAGTACTATTGGTTGTTGGTCATCACTCATCATAGTATTGCAAGTGATTTTTTATTTTTATTTTTGCACCATTCATCTATATTGAGAAAAGTACAGCTTTAGTTATAAACCTAGGGTTATAAAAGGTTCTTCTAGCCAAAATTGGTGATGCTGAATTACTAGTGATAGCCTTTTGCATATGTGGACTCTGATGATGTAAAATCACACCTTCACATCATATATATCTGAAGTGCTGTTGCATCAGAGGATCTCATCATGAATGTGATGATACATTAGTGGTTAACAACTGATTTAGGGAATATCTATCTCCTAATAGTAATTTTTCATCATAGTATACTGACTTAGTGTTCATATATCACATAATGGCTTCTTGAGCAATGTGCAGATTTAGTGAATATTATATTTAATTTGTGGCATTGGGCATGCACTATATTTGTTAACAGCCCTTTTGGCTTTGCTGTAATCCAATTTTCTTTGTCTACTTCTGTCTTTTGATTGATAAAACAAGTTATAGATGTGGATCATTTTCTTTTGTTCATAAAATTGAAAGTCATATCAATTTATTCAGAAATTGAGCTAAGTCTTTGTTTGCCATAAATCCTGTTAATCTTATTGTAATCTTCCAGATAATTTGCATAAGCATTAAGTTTTTCTACCGTTCCATGATACTTATAAATAGTGGAGCTAGACTTATTAACTTGGGTATGGTTTGCAGATACAGATTTGAGATCAAATGGATCTTCGAAGGCCCCATCACTAATTTCCTTGTTAGGTATGATTAAGTTTCAGTTTTGATAAGCTCTATTTGGTATTAAGATAAAGTTGCTCTATTCTGTTTGTGGAGGTGGCAAGAAAATATTGATACCTTACTGGTAACAAATCCTGTAGTTTTCCATAACAAAGGACTAAATTATACTTTTGGTCCTTGAAATTTGGAGTAAGTTTGGTTTGGTCTCTCAAATTTTTGAAAAGTAAATATTTAATCCACATTCCAACTTTTGTTTACTTTCGGCTTACATTGGTAATGGCTGTTTGAGGTGGCAAGGTCTAATCTGATGCAACCAATTCTTTTCTTCTCTCTTCTTTCTCTTTTCCTCTCACCCGTTCCCCTTTCTCTCTCATATCTCTACTCCCTTGGTTGAGCTCTGCTGATCCTCCCTTTGGGCAGTGCCACTTTGTGATGACAATTTGGTGCTGGTATGACCAGGGGGCTTTGCATTAGTGAGATCTTGGACATTGGGGATTTTTGGTTTAGATCATGGAGGAAATATCATGGATCTTGTTTATGGATACGATTATAAAGCATGGATATCATGGGTCTTGGGTATGGCTGTTATTTTGAAGCTTGAAATGGTGATTTGGTGGTTGAGGTTTGATAGGTCTTGCCTAGAGAACTAGAGGAGTCACTCCCGGGGTTTCATACCCTTTATAATTTTTGGGAATTTTTTCTACTTGTTAAATTAAATTGGATTTTTTAAAAGCTCCATACCATGAGTTTATTGATGGTTCTTTGTCTATGAAAGCCATTTACTTTCCCCTTATTAGAAGATTTGAATGATGGTCTAAGTAGGAGGTATTGATGAATCACTTTGGCTATGCCGATTTTTGTCTTTAAAGATTTCAACGACAGTTTGGTATTTTAGTCTTGGGTTTCCTCAATGTGATTGTATATGTGAGTTGAAGTTTGTGCCTTTTGTTATTCAATACCTACAATCTTTTCATGATTGGTTGCTTTTAGTTTTCTACTGGTTGATGAGGCCGGGTTTAACTTTGTCTCTCAACCAATTCTTTGAAAGTTACAACTTTGGTTTGTGCTTTAATGTTTTGTTGGGCAGTGGGTAGTAGTGGTTGTTTCTAGAAAAAAAATAATTACCAGAGGTTGTCAGAGCAGTACAGATCCAGAGCCAGGTAGGTGCAAGATAACAAATGGAAAGAAATTTAGGTGCTCTAAAGATGTGGCATATGCAACCCATTTATGGCTGAAAAACACAATTCATATCTGAAGTTATGGTGGTATCGAAACATTGTAATGTACTGAATCAGTCACTCCAAACCTTGCCCTTATAATGGAGTGCCATTATAATGTCAAGGGTACGAAAGGACTAATTTAGTGTGTTTACAATTTTTTGAGGACTTAAAAGGAAAATTTCAAATTTTGGATGCTAGAATAGAACCCAACTCATATTTTAGAAACTAAATTTATATTTTTGCCTAACAAAAAATATCTGATGTTGTGGCATGTTAATTTCACTAGTTTTTGAAGCTATAATGAGATGTAAAATGTTAATATTGGGTCTGTTTCTTGTCAATAGATTTAAAATGTTAAAATGCTTTGGTGGTATTTGACAAAATGGGAGTCCTTTGGTAGTTTCAACTGGGAGCTTCTTCACTCTGGCTGATAACTTTGCTTGCAATTCTTGCTTTAATAATGAGGACAGCAACCCCTAAGATTTGCAGTGTTGGCCAAAGGCGAGGGAGAAGTGAGAGAAAGGAGGTACATGTGGCTTGCTTATGTGTCAAAATGCATGCCTTGTGAGCTTAAAAACCCTGCCACGTCAGATGGCCTTTAGCCTCGTGCCAAAAAATAGACAAAAGTTAGACTAAGGGACTAAATTGTCATCTTTTGTAAATGTAAGGGACCAAAATTGAACTTTTTAAATTTTGGGTGACCTCAAATTTCAGGGACCAAAAAGTATATTTTACTCTCTTTTTCTCATCCACAAGTGGTAATTGCAAACAATCAGCATGGCATCAGATTCTTATCTTCTCTTCCGCTTTTTCTCATGATCAAGCAGAATAATGACTCATCCAAGATAAGACATCCCAAAATATCATTTTATTGTGGATTACTACTAATAGCCCAAATAGTGTATTTCCCTCGAGCAATTCTAGAGACAGAAAATTTCACTTTTTGCAAAACTTTTTGAGGTGATGAGTTGTGATTGGTTCAACATTACTTTCACTTAGGCTCACTAGTGATACCACTTTTAATGTACACCAATCATAACATACTGCCTTAATAGTTGTGAAATAAAATTGTAAAGTTTTCTGTGTCACTAGACTTATTCCCCCACCTCCTTTTTTGTTCTATTTGGGAGCATTACAAGTGTTTCATCTACTCTGCATACTCTTCAATATAGTGGTTTTGTTGATTCTGAGTTAGCAGAAAGCTGATTATTTGCCTTAATGATCATTTCTTATTTTTCTTTCCTAGCTGTTGACACGGGTTGGATTGACTTGCAAGAAACTGTGATAGCACTTTTAATGAACACCAATCATAGCATGTTACTTCAATAATTGTGAATTTTTTTGTCACTTGATTTAATTGGCTTTCCATCACCCCTTTTTCAGTTCTGTTTGGTAGTGGGGGTGGTGGTGTTGGAGCATTACAAGTATCTCTTTTGCCCTTCATAAGTGATTAACTTAACAATTTTCTATTCTGGTTTTGTTGATTCTGAGCTAGCAGAAAGCTAATTATTTGCCATAATTGTCACTTCTTGTTTTCCTTTCCCTGCTGTTGACACAGGTCGGATTGACTTGCAAGAGACTGTGATACCAGAGGGGGAGCAGAAGCAGGAAACTTGAGTTTAAACATCTTCCTGTTCTGCTTCAATTGGATTGGGTATTAATATTTTCTTCAAACACAAAAGAAGCTATTGTGAGAGAATGATTTGGTGAAATTTTGGCTCCGTTTGGTACTCGAGTTCAAATACATGTTTTCGGTTTTTAAACAACATTACACATATTTTCACACACTTTTTTACCCACACGTATTTCTAAAAAAACTGAAAACTGTTATTTACACACATGTACCAAACGGGCCCTTTCACTCTATGAAAACATGAATAAGGTCATGATCTTGAAGCACAATTCTTTGTTTCTCCCCAGTATGTTGTATCGTATAAGTGCCACAGTAAAGCCAATAATAATTCAGTTCAAAACGTCCTGCTCACGAAGCGAAAGGCTAAATTATAGTTTTGATTCTATCTGTATATCCGATGTTAACATAGGATCACCTCATTCAATTCAATTTTGTCGGTTGGAAGTGGATATATTTTTGTAATTTATTCAATTTTTTCATATGAATGCTTTGGACATAAGTATCAAGAGCAGTCTTATTATGAGCTTCCATTTTTCTATAAATGCTTTGGACATTGGTACTATGAGCTCTCTTATGATGAGCTTGCATTGTTATTTGTTGATTTTGAAACACACACAATTACAATCGTATCGGCATTAGCGACTCATGTCATAGGGATCCCAGTAAATTCATCTGTGGGTTGATGGTTTCTATTAATCAGTTGCTGAGATTTCATTAAAAAGTAAAATCTAATAGAACAGCATTGAGCTATTTGTTTTCCCCCACAACATATGGCTCTGGGGACTGATAGCATGTTGGTCAAGTGGTGCAGTTGTGATTCCACAAGGTGCTAGTTGAAAGTTGAAACATTGCATAGATATTCCTCTGGATGTTCACTGATTACGGCAGGGTACAATGGTTTATGGTTGTTTGAATTATGAATTATGCCTTTATAAATTTCCATGATCTAGTTGCAGTTCACTCATTAATAAGTGACCATCTTAACATTGAAGTACCTTTATTCTGTGTAGATATTTATGTTCAATGTTCACTCTTTATCTTCAAAGATGGTTTAAGCCCCACTTTGCCGATATACCAAGTCTTCCTTATGCTCTTTCATTGTCATACATTTAAAAAGGTTAAAATGATAATTTGGCTAAAGGAAAAGAATCAATTCTCAACCATTCTTGAATATTTGTATTTAGTTTACCCTTTTTCTCTTTCATTACTACCTTCTCGTGGGTGCACATAAATATATAATACTATGGAACTTTGGAAGTATAATACTTCATGTTCTCATATAACAAAGAATTCTATGGTAAAGTTTGAGGCGAATTTTTCCATTTATATGATGGAGAAGAATATTACTCTTAAAGTATTATATACTTTTTTCTTGAGTGAGAAAGGAGTCAAACTACAACCTCTGGTTTACGAAGTACAATTCCTAGGCAGTTTTGTTAGTACGAATCCATTCCTCAGGCTTACTAGGAATAATTAATAAATATAAAAAAATAAAAACTTCTTATGCTCTGTAAACTTGTAGGAGGAGGTATATCATGTTTCAGATATTTGAGTCTTTTCCTTTATATGAAAGTAGACCCCACCAGTGAAGAGGTATATCATGTTTCGGATACATGAGTTCTTCTCTTTACATGAGGGCAAATTCCACCCTTGTGAGGTCCACTCTCAAGTGAGAATGATGAATTATGTATATAAAAGATAATGTATTTTTCCGACTTGTAGAGTGTATAGTCCTAATAAATGTGAAACTGTTAAGCAAGGGGGAAATAATGCTATATTGTGGTGGAAAATAAATCATAAATTACCTATAATCAAAAATCAATTCAATTCTAAATTAGAAACAAAATTGAATAGTGTTAAACAGTTTTTATTTATACTATATTTTATTTATTAATATTTTACATAGATCCAAGGGGGTTTGAACTTACAATCTCACTTTTTATTTGGGAGAAACGTGTCAAAAAGTTATAGGTCATCGAGAATTGCATTGGGGTTCAAAGAATAGTATTAGCATTGTGATTCTGTAAAAATCTAGCGAATGTGATGAGTGTCCAAAACATAAACAATAAATCTAATAAAAAAAGAAAAGAAAAAGAAATTATAACTTATTATTACATTATTATTAAAGTAAGATGCTTGACTAATATATATTATATATAAAATAAATAGTAATAATAAACTCATATAAAAAAAATATTATACCACTCATCATAATTAAAACTATAAGTCTAAAATGTAAAGGGTTTTTATACTTTTACATTCATTTGTGCATGTACCTAACCTAGCTAGATATTCTTATATCAGTTATGGATATTGATATAAAATAAGAACGTAAGAGGATATTTTGAAATGAAGTGGGGACAGTTTGAAAAGCAAATGGACAATAGACACGTAATCCTTGTTACTCAAAAGTCTCACTAAAACTAACCCCCCTCTCTCTCTCTCTCTGTAACGTCCCAAACACACTTAAAGACGACAAAGAGATATTTTGGATGCTCCATCCAACAAAATATCTTCTTGGCCTTTCTTTGGCTTCTTTTCTTCTAATATCAGCAGTGACGTGGCAACCTCATGGGCCCCTATGACACGTAGTTAAAGCAAAGTGACAACTGTAACGTTCTTTTGTCCCCCCAATCTCCCCTTACTCACCGCCCTTCGAATTCTTATATCTCCAAATCTCTCTCTCACTTTCTCTCTCTCTATCTCTCTCTCTCTTTGAATTTTTTTTTTCTCTGAAAATATCTCAAAGGTTTTATTGTAATTATGAAGGATTTCAAAGCAAGAGCTTCTGGGTCAAGTCCACCACCTTCCTCTGCTTTCACAGCCGGGGCTTCCTCAAGCTTGGTACTTTTCTATTTATATATAATAATCTTTATCTGGGTGTTTGTTTATTTGTTTTTTTTTTTTTTTTGGGGGGGGGGGGGGGGGGTTTGATTTTGATTCATATTTTGTAGAAAGATCAGGGCCGTGTATGTACGTTTATATGTTTTTTGATGAATTGTGTTATTGGGTAATATTTTATTTCTAATTTAGATTGGGAAATTTTTAATATTGGTTTGATTAAGGTAGTTACACTTCTATCTTAAAAAATGAAAAGAAATAGATGTGTTTCTTTGTAACTATAGGTAGTTGCATATGCCTTTTTTTTTTTGTTTTTCCTTAAAGTTTTTAACCAGAGGGTAATCACTGTTTGCCGTGGGCGGGCAAATGAGGTAAATCGCTGGTCCAAGAGGTTTTTTCAAAGGGCTCTTAGTATCCAGACTCGATCTAGACTCGAACTGGAGAGCACACCCAGTCGAACTTGGGACAACCACTTTGAGTCTCAAAGTGGCCAACCACTTGGCCAATGGTGGGTTAGTTGCATATGACTTTGCTACTTATGAAACAAACCTTTTTATGTTAGAGCCAATGGTTGTTAGCAAGAGAATATAATATATTATATTTGTAAAATAAAGTGAAGATATGAAATGATATGGGATACTGTATTGGGGTTTTGTTTATTGTTTTGCTGGTCATTATTTCAAACTTCAAAGCACTATGTTTTATTTATTTATTATGTTTTCTTAATTAAAAAATTTAAAACAAAGAAGCACTTATAATTAGTCTCTGATCATAGTGTTATATACTCAATTATATGTCAGGGTAATCTTGTGACGGACAGGTCTTCAGACTGGACAGATGAGAAGCACAGTTTGTATCTCAAGTCTATGGAAGCATCATTTGTAAACGAGTTATATGATAATAGGCAAAAGCATTTGAACACTCGTAACCCTTCTGGCCAGGTTCCAAATTATCTCTTTTTCTTTTCTGTGAATTCTTCTATATTGTGTGCGTGGAAAGATCAAAACTTAGTGCAAATGTGCCCGGGGGTTTGAGTGTGAAAATTAGTCTATCCAGAATTTGCATAAGACTGTTTATCAAAGTGGGAGTTCGACCTTTTGTGTATATGTTTATTTACTAATTAGTGTGTGTTATGTTTTTTATTTTTCCAGTTTAAGGTTCTCCGAGGTGGGTGTTGGCAAAAGGTTAATTTTAAAAGAGCTGATTTTCAGCCGAAGAAAGCAGCAGATGGGTCACGTAGTCTTTTGGCAAATCCTTGGATTCAGCATTTTAGATCTTCATGTGCAATCCATGTCGTAGCATCTGCAGATGTCCAAAAAAATGGTACATCCACTAGTCAAGCTTTAGGATTAGCTGGGAATAGCTCCAACTCCTCCTGTGGAGGAGCTACTTGTAATTCAAACCAGATTCATGTGCGTCGATTCCATTCGTGCCATCAAGATTTGGTTGACGACAACACAGGTATTCTCATCTATATTTTGGTTGGCATGAATGGTTTTTAAATTCACACCCTTTGTTTCATGCATCTTTGATTACATATATTCTGTATCTTGCTCTAGTTGCTTGCCTAACCATATCACATTGGCTAAACAATGAGTACTACCACATGCAGTTTTTTCAAATGAATAGAATTTCCAGCTCTTATGTGTGTGTGTGTGTGTGTGTGTGTGTTTTTTTTTTAATGTTGCATGACAGTAAAAGGATTTTGAAAAACAATACATGTGGCCAACCCCAGTTGAAAAACAGATTTATAGAGCCAATTAAGTTGAATTGAAGGTGGCAAATGGCTGCATTTTTCACATTCAATGAATGCCTCAACTTGAACTGCTAACAATTTGGGGGAAAAGATAAAAGGAACGAAGGTTTCATGCTTATTATATGCCAAAATGATTCAAACTATTTTGGCTTTTGCAGAGGTATCAGATCAGAATTTTGTTGATGATGAAGTTGTTGAAGAAGAAAAGGAAAGCTCTAAGCACAATGCAAAAAGGATAAAATCTAGTACAGCTAGTACTTCTAGCCATGATCAGGTAATGTGATTAATTGATTTATTTTATTAATAGTTTTCTTGCCATATAGGGAGCTAATAGAAAATATGATTTTGGATAGTATAAAATTGCAAAGAAGAATATGTATGGCCAATCCTAATTATATTGCTGATGATTCATAGTTGAGGACCCCATTCTTGTGTTATGCTCAAGGAATTCTAATATTTTTCATCTCTCACTTGCTTTTTTAGGTTGTTCCTCATAATAAGTCTCCTGCAACAGAAGATGTTGCTGAGAATTGCATTTCTGGGGCTAGATAATGGATTTGACCAGTGTCTGGCAGACACTACATTATTGACTCGAGTGATTAGCACCTAACCAGGGAGACAGTATCTTGTGAGCCCGTCCTAGGAGTGCACCTCTCTCAGCCATGTGGGTCTCATAGGTGTGGGGCCCACATGCATGTGAGAGGTGCGGTCCATAGGACAAGCGCATAAGATAATTTTTCCTAACAAGGAGGTTGTTAACCAAATTATGCATATGAACAATGGTGACTGATTGTAGCTAAAGTTTTAAACGCTATGTATGTGTGTGAGAGGGCTAGGAAGAAAGAAAGGTTTTGGGAATTTCAGGAATTAATTTTTTCTATTGGTTATGTCTAGAAAAGGTGTGTTATTAGTGTTACACTGTAACTCTGGCCTACTATTTTTGTGTATATAATTATATTTCCATGCTAACCTCTCATCATTAGTACTGCTGTTCTGGTACTTTACTACTACTTTGGCCATGTAAATGATTTTTAGGGTTAGTTCGGTACAAGAAAAAAATGGGAAGATGAGAAAAATAAAAATAATGAAAAGATAGGAGGACGGAGAAGATAACACTATCCATTTTCCATTATGTGTTTGGTAGAAGTAATAGAAAAGTGAATATAAATATAAATATTCTTTATTTTGTTAAGAAGAAAACAAGAAAAGATATTTGAATTTGTATTAATTTATTGTATGCTCTTAAGAATTTAGTAAAAGTCGTCTCATGTTTGTCAATTTTGTTAAAGAAAATTAAGCATGCGTCACATACTACCAAAAAAGCTACGAAATGTTACCAAAAAAGCTACCAAATATTTGGCAATTTCTGCTAAAAGAGCTTTAAGGGGAGTCTTAAAACTTGAAAATTGCTCTAAAGCAAATGTCTAAATCTTGATATTTCATGAAAAGGTCTTGTTCAAACTTTATAAATCCATTTTGTGTTTTGCCAAAAACTCAAAAGGGATTTTTAGTTAGAGCACTACCACTAAAACTCTTTAAAGCTTTATTTCCCATAACAATGTTAAACTGATAAATCAAGTAATTTGTTTAGGAGTGATGGGTCTTCTCAAGAGCTTCTTACCACTGCACCACTTTTATTTGGTATTTTTCTTCTTCTCTTTCTTTTCTATTTTTTTTTTAATTTTTAATTTTTTGTATGGTTATTTCTAACAACTGTAGTTCCCCTCTAAACGTTAAAAGTCCTTCTAATTAAAGCAGTTTATTATAAAATTCATAATTGAAGTTCTACTGCCTATAGTAATATCAAAGAGAGAGATATTCATAAAACAAATTTTAACAGGGTAGAAATGTTTGCTAATTTCATATTTAACAAAATATGAGGTATATTAGAAATGGGATATAGGAGTACCAAAATAGTGACTCTTGCTTACGCATAATTCACACTTACTTCCTTGTTATTCTCTTAATCTTCTAATGTTTGCCTTGCTGGAAAACACCCCACATTACTTTTTTTCCCCCCTTTATATCATAGTTATCACTTAGCAGAGTCAGATCAAATCAGTAAATTATACAAAATTTTGGTTCAATATGAAAGAAATATCGATTTTGCAAAAAAAAAAAAAAAAAAAAAAACCTAATTAAACTGTGAACTTTTAGTTATGAGCTTTTTAAGATTTTTGCTTTAAAACTTAAAGTAAATATTCAAAAGAATAATTCAAATATATAAATTTCCTGAATAAAAATATTCTATTAATTTCAATATTTGCTATACTTTAATATTTACATTTAAACTGAATATCATCTCATATTTTATAGCTTATGTTTATCTTTGTTTTTTGTTTTTTAATTATTTAATTTATTAATATAAAAAATAAATAATTTATTATTCCTATAGTTGACCCAACAGTTTAGACAGTGCAGTGAACCATCAAATCACTTTTTTTAAGTCTCAAAGATTCATCGTTTTTTTTTTTTTTTTTTAAAAAAACAAAATAAAAATTCTATTTTAACATAATCTAAGAGTATATGTATGTGAAACTTTCTCAAAACTTGAACTATGGCCATTGCCCATATACCCTACAAGTATTTATACTTATAGAGTGAACATCATGCATCACGCCAAGAATGCACAGTTAAATCATGATTACTGTGCTTTTCATTAAACATTTTTTTTTCTTTATACCAAACTGTTTGTAAACATTAATTTCTCCTATCTATTTTTGCCTGGGAATTCAACCCAACCAAATGTTCTATTAACTTATGAGAAATGCTAACAAGTGCTCTTAGGGCATTTTTTAAGAATCCATTTAAAGAAAGTTTTTATGGGAAAAGAGAAATAATCAATTAATGTTTTGACAGTTTTTTTCATTTTCTATAAAATTGATATTAAAACTTTTTTAAAATGGATTCTTAAAGAGTGCCATTAACATGACCCTTAACTTATTAGGCATACAGATTATAGGCAGGAGGGATATTTTCCAAGTGTAATAGATTTTTGTTGTTGAAGTCTTAACTTATTATCTAATGAAAAACATAGTATTAATAGGCAGGGATAGGCAACAATCTTTATTTTTTTTTTGAGGAACGGGATAGGCATCAATCTTAGTCAAGTTGATTGTACAAATTAGCTGTAAAGTCAATGTTTACCAAAAAATAGAAGAAGCTGTAAAGTCAAGCGGATGGAAGATCAAAATTTGAAGAAATTTGTATGCTTTCAGGCTGAGCGACACGTTTCCTCAGGGTCCAGCCAGCATTTAAAGCCCTGACCTGATGACCATACTGTAGGCAACAGTTAATAATTATCAAATTTCATGTTTAAACAAAGAGATATATATATAAATAAGAGAAAACAAATCACATTAAAATGTTAAAATTTTCATTGCATTGCGTTGTGCGCTAATCAACTAGTGTGAAATTTTGTGGGTTCTAATTAGTTTAACTGATAAAATTTTTTATGGTTAAATAAGAGATCGAGAGTTCAATTCTCATCTACACTAAAAATTGATTGATGTCTTGATCTGATGATAAAAAGCAAAAATCATAAAAGCAAACGGCATATGTTGAAATTCTTTCAAAAAAACTTGTGAGACATTTAAAAATCAAATAAATGCCACATATTGCACATCCAACTAAAATTAGGAGAGAATTGAAACAGACCATTTTCTCATATTTGTTATTGGAGGAGAAAGGAAACTAGCCCTTAATGAAATCCACCATGCCATGTGAGAGGAGAAAGGAAGCACTTAATAATTAGCACAAATTTTAATTCATAAATATTACAAATTGATGTGTTATTAATTATAAAAAAATAATTTAAATATTTACTCCCTTAGTCCCACTTTTTTTGTTTTGTTTAAAAAGTCAAAATTTTTAAAAGAACATCATTTATTATCTTGTTTACCTTTTAAAAATGTATAAGTTTCCAAAACTATCCTTAAATAAATTTATCAAAAAATTGAATTATTAATAAAACTAGTCGCTAACCCGCGCGATGCACGGGATAGTTAAATAAAAGGACAATTAACCAACATCACGTTAAGGTAAAAGAATTAGTGAGAGCAAATAAATTAAGATAGAATGAAAATTTCAGGCACATATGAAAGCAAATAAAAAAAACAAAACCTACTTTTTTTTTTTTTTTTAGTTGAGTCTCTCTCCTTCTTATTTTTTTAATTTTAAAGTGAAATTAAGTTTAGGGTTTTGAGATGGTAATTGCTAGGGTTTTAAGGAGAGAAAAGAGAGTCCTACCAGGAGTCTAAATAATATAAACAATTCAAAACATGAAATATTATCAAATTTATAACACCTAATTCCATTATTTTTTACGCTGAATCCAAACAAATAATTAATTGAAATTAATCCAAACAAATAATTAATCAACCAAAAATCAAAACTTTAATAAAAAAACAAAAAATCACATGAATCCAAATAAAAATTCTCAATAAAGCAAGAACATATAAAAATTTACCACATCTTGGGCTGGAAGATATAGGTTGCAACTTTGATTTTTCTCCAAAAAATAGAGATGCTTCATCTGCCATATACAATATAAAATAATTATTAGAATTTCAACCCAAAAACCAAACTCATAAAAACACTATCAAAATATAGAGATTAACCCAAATACTTAGAAGAAAATCAATTCTAAACATAATAAAACAATAAGATAGAATGAAAATTTCAAGCACATATGAAAGCAAATAAAAAAGACAAAACCTACTTTTTTTTTTTTTTTTACGTGAGTCTCTCTCCTTCTTATTTTTTTAATCTTAAAGTGAAGTTGAGTTTAGGGTTTTGAGATGGTAATTGTTAGGGTTTTAAGGAGAGAAGAGAGAGTCCTACCAGGAGTCTCTCTTTTTTTCTTAATCCTAAAGTTTTTTTTTTTTTTTGATAAGTTGATGTAGGATATTGTTATTTTGGTATTTTTATGCAAAAAACGTTATTTTAGGTCTAGGTGATTTATTTCCTTATTTTTAGGTTCTTTTAATGTTTTTTAAGTCAAATTTGGTTCCTATTATGGTTAGGTATTAATTAGGACTTATTTTAGAATATATTTTCTTGTCCATCAAGTTTTATGGAGCTCTTAAATAGGCCTCCAAGTTTGTATACGTTTTTTAATATTATTGATATTAATAAAAATTCAAATTTTTGTCTATTGTTTTTCTAGTGGATTCTATATAAGATATAAAACCTAAAATAAGAAGAATCTAAAATAAAAAGAAAAATAAAATAGTGATGATGTGGAAAATTGTGAGAGTTTCAAAAGTTTCGGTTTTATATATATATATATATATATATATATAGGAGTATAATAGGAACATTAGTAAATTAATGACTTTTATTTTTAAAAACAGGATAATATTTTAGGACATCTCAAAATAGAATAAATGACAAACAAAGTGGGATGGAGATAGTATTTATTATGTTGTTAAAGTGGCATTAATCACATTCATTTGTCAAACCAGTTTGAATTTTTTTCCTTTGTATAATAAAAGTAATGGTAGTTTTATCAGTTTCCACGAAAGTTTCTAAAATTTTATTTATCTATTTTAAAATGCAACGTTCAAAGGCCCACTAGTACTATTTCATCTCCATGCCATTCTTTGCCCAACCAAAGAGAACTCTTGATGCACGTGAGAGTTACACTCCATAAAGCAGGCACAATAGATATTATTGCCGCTAGAGTGAAAGTTTGGTGTTCAATTGCAGCGTGTCCAGTCAATTGTCACATGCAGTGTATTGGAAAATTGGACTTCTTGGAGATATTATTGTTGCTTCTTGCTTTGCCAATCTGTGCCTTAGCAACAAATATCCAAGCATTTACATATATGGTTTCAGTATTTTATTAACTTGGCCAACCAAGTGATGAGCAATTCACATGGATTTGATCTGCTTTCATTTTATTTTTTGCATCCAGATTATATCCATTGTGATTCTTGCAAATAAAATAAAATTTTCTTCCTCTTGAGCATTAATTCCAAGCAAGTGGGCTGAATTGAAAATGATTTTAATTCACACCATTATGTTGAGATGGTTTAAAGCTTGAGATCTCGAGAGCTAACATGAATTTAACAATAGTGTTAGAATATATTTAAGATATTATCACAAATATGTAACCAATAAAATATATTAGGCTATTTTATTGGTATTTAAAATAACATACACTACAAGAGCTTCATTATTTGGCTGCATGGAAAATGTGCTTCAATGTTTCAAAAATTTTGTAATCTCATATATGATTGAACCCCCCCTGGATTCAACCCACTGATTGCCTATTAGGCCCATAGATTAATCCAGTTCACAATATTTTTGTTACTGTCATTGTGAGGAAGGATTCTATAAGGTAGCCATGGATCTTTTCCAAATCTCCAGAGCCCAGCCATCACTCACCAATCACCATCACCAAATAGCAACAAGTCAACAAACCCACTTACAAAACATCCTTACCCTTTAAGATAGCCCTCCACAACCAATATGCACTATACAAGGGCCCATAAAATAGATCCCGCTTTCTAATTTGTTTGCCTTTACAACATGCACCAAGTTTTGTCTTCCCCTTTGAATAGCCCACCCTAGTTTAGAAAACACAACTGGATAAATGCAATATGATCTTCCAAAACCCAAGCCACCAATCAGGGTTGATAAACCTCCTCATCTATTTTGAACAAAAAGGGAGACAAATGATTACTTCACGTAATCCTCTTTGTAGGCTTGAAGTGACTTATAGGTTGACCATTAATAATGGCAGAGCATGTTGTTACGTTGCATTTTTGTAGAAATACATTGTTCAATTGGTCACTAAAACCAAATTTCTTTAACCAAGTTGAAAGCTCCATTTCAAGCATACGCTTTTTTCCAATGTCAACCAATCCTGAGTAAAAGGCAAACACCACTATTTTTCTCTTTTTATAATTCAATTCTAGCCTTAAAATTGATTGTACTTTTTTTTAAATATATATAATCGGATAATTATAGTTGTGGGGAGGATTTGTTTCAAGCCCGCAAGCAGTTTGTCCTCTCTGGAGTTGAAGGACCCGCACGACTTTGTTTCTTCAAACGACATGAACAGTTTTTGAGACTTGCTCCCACATCGAAGAAAAATGCGCCCCACTCATGCCTTATAAGCCTTAGTTGAAGGCAATAGTAATAAGAGCGAAATGTTTAAACCTAAAGGAGAACAAGTAATGCTACCGAACTCTTGGCGAACTTCTAAATAATTAATCATGAACTTTTTCTATATATCTATATAAAGAATAAATCATACAATGAAGGATATTCTTGATTGTACAGTTGGTAGAATTTGAAATTGAAACAAGCCATTGTCATAGTTTTTATTTTTGTGATCTCAAATTAGATATCATTTTTTTTCTCAATAGTAATTGGGATAAAATATGTTCTCCTATAAGAACAAAAGACAAGGCAAAAGTGTAGAATATAGCTTGAATTAGGAGTTCGACTCCTTGTTGGATTTGGATAAGGAAGGAATTTTATTCCTTTTGGGTTACTGTTATTTGAAGTTATCAAGTTTTATTAGAAGTCTTGTCTACCACTTGATTTTGAGTACTATTTGGAATATGAGTGATTCTCCTTTTGTGTATGGAAAAGAAGTTTAGTCCTTCTTAATTTTGGATATATTAGCTGACTTAAGTCTCCTATATAAGCATAGTGCTGCTACGAAAAATTAGAGAGAAAGAGAAGAGAGAGTGTGTGTGTGAGAAAAAGGCTCTCTCTTTATTTGGTTCTTTAATATTTGTGGGTTGCAATTTGGAATAGTGAGAGAGGTTTGTTACCACTTGATTTTGGCTTTGCAGTTTGGTGATTTGCTCTCTCTTGGTGCATTGTAACTTTTGGATTTGATTTGTGGCTCTCTCTTTAGTTTGTGCGCAATTCGTATTTGGTTATTTGGTTTTGTATTTGTGAGAAAGAGTTATTTGGGTATATTTGGGATTTGGGTTTGTGAGAGTGCCTCTACACCAATTTGTATTATCCTAAATTTGTTATAGAGAAATTTGTTCGTTGTCACCCATGGATGTAGGCTATTGTCGAACCACGTAAATCTTGGTGTTTTGTGTCTATTTTATTTTGAATTAATTTTCTTTATTCCTATTGTTAGTTTGAAGATCTTTCACAAGCCTAAAATATTTTCACAATTAATTTTGGTAATTTGAGCTTCCGCTATTTTACAACAAAAAGATCGTCTATATGTCATCTTCAGCTAGTTCTGATTCTCTCCTAGCTCCTATAGACATATAGAAATGTTGTCCGAATGAATAAAATGGTCACGGTCTTATCACAATCGTTCATCGAGGTTTAGAGTTGAAAGATCAATTTACTGTTGCCGAAACATCACGGGATGAGAATTTTATTTTGTTGTTATTGAACTAGGCCAAAAGGGAAACATATAGAGCATAGATGAGAATTTGATTTTGTATTGCTGGTATTTTTTCTCTGTTTCCTCGTGAAACAAAGCATGGAGATTTTCGCAACCCAATCAGATTTTCTCTCAGGCTACATATATCCTTTGTATATACATTTACTATTGTTGCAATTAAATTTGCCACTTTCAAATAATAATAAAAATTTTACGCTATCCACCACTAATAATCCATTTTTTTAACAAAGTACGAAGCTCCACTACATTTTGTCATACAATTTTTTTCATATCAATTATTATTATTTTGAGAAGCATATCAATAGAGTTAGAAGTCATGAGGCCCATAACACCGCCTTTTCCATTTTATGCAATTCAGTTAAAGGGCCTTAATCTGGTCTCCTGGCGCCTTATATTTTAGATTGCCTCCTCGAGGCATATTGGGTTGCAAACGGGCTTCATGCATGGGCCCAAAAGTTGTTTAAATGTGCAAAACTTCTTCCTAGGTGTAGACAGCTTGTTGCTTCTTTGGATCAATGTCACCTTATTTTTTCAAAAAGGAAAGTAGCAAATATCAACTTCTGTGATACTAATTCTTGGCCCATCCGATAGGAAAATTTATTTTATATGGTCTTATAACTTATAAGACATCAGTTTTTTTTTTTTTTTTTTCTTCCCTCAAATAAAAAAATACATCTTTTTCACTACATATATGAATCTCACATATTATGAAAAAAATGTTTTATGAGACTGTCTCATAAGATACATTCTTTTCTGATAGAGGTGGTCTCTGAATTCATTTTGTCGGTGGTTCAAATATGCACTAAATTTTTCTCAAAGAAAAAAAAAAGTGCTTAAAGCATTAAAAACCCATTGTGCTCAAGCTATAATAGGTTTTATTTGATTCAATATCTTTTTATCAATTATGATTGGTGAGTCATTGTGAAAATAATGTTACTTCAATAACAGTTTATTACTTTAATAAGTTGTGAAAAAAAGTTGTAATCCTGTATCATTGGTCTTTGACTTGAACCCTAAAGAAAAAGAAAAAAAAGTAATAAAATGATTGGAATTAGATATGTCATCTTTTCCTTCAATGTCTATGAACTCTATGTGTGAGAAGTTTCCTTTCCTCCTTGGGGAGGTGGGGTTGTTGAAACGTGGTGAGTCGCTAGCCAACAACTTTGATCAATTACATTAGGATATTTTAGGGTCTGTTTTTCTTGACAGCCAGGTATTGATGTTGACCTTATTTTAATGGTGTAGAAGGAATTGCAGAGGTGCTGAATAGATAATTGAGATAATGCGTTCAAGGCCGAAAGCATGAAAAAGACTAGTAATAATAAGGCAACAAAAGAAGAGGAAAATTTGAAATGGGCTATATAGAAAATATATATATCATTTGACCTGAAGGTCATTAACATAAAATAAAAGCACTTCGTTAGGCAAGTCACCAATCTAAATTGGAGTAAGGAGTAAGAACACAAAAGCAATGACAAGTTCATTCTTTGGATTTGTTTGGTTAGGCGTTTTGAAAGGTTAAAAGACCATTTTTAAAACTTAAAACTTTGTTTTGCAACTACAATCTTGGTAACTGCTTTTAAGAAAATTAAAAATACTAATTTTAAACTCAAAACACCGTTTTTCAATAGCTTATATAGATGCACCATTTATTTCAAAAGCAATGACAAAAATAAAAACATTTGAGTGTGAGGCTCATCAAAATATGCTTAAAATTTTTTGGGTTTTTTTTGGACTTGAGAAAAGCACTCATAATAAACAATCAAAACAAGTAATGTTTTGAGTCGCATATTTACAAGCCGTAATTTCAATAGCTAGGTACTCCGACAAATTAAGGTCATTGTCCCATGTAGGACAACAACATACAAAAATCGAAAGAGAATGAGGAAGAAAAAACACCAAACAAAGAAGAAAAAGAATTATGATTTTTGACTACTTAGTGTGAGTTTGGATAGCACTAAATGAGCGTTTTAGCACGTTTTAGCACGTTTGGCTTTTTTTTGGGTCTCACAGCACTATTTACACCTTTAAAAATTATTTTATTAGTGTTTTCAGTAATAAGTTTTCAGTTTTTAGCAAATAAGCGGTATCCAAACAGATCTTTAGTAAATAATCTATGCACCCATTGGTCGTAGAATATTATAAAGGGATTCCATATGATAGTAATAAGAGCTGTCACACTCTTGGCTTTGTCTTTTTGTACACTAATATTCTTAATATGAGTATATGACCAATAATGCATACACTTTCGGAGATCCTCCAGCTGGAAATTGTGTGATATCGCAGGTTTAAATTTTACATTGGGTCCCTTTGAAAATCACCATGGGAAGCTGAATGGCTCGATTAAGATTTATGACACGGATATTTGTTTCTTTAAGCTCACAACCACAAATTTTTGCTGTGATTGCTAATGTGAAACAGCTATATAGAATATCTTTATCTTTTCACCGATTGGTGGAATCGAAAATGTGTTTGAGGGACTCACTATCAGTCTATCATGCCGTATATGACAAATTTTAAAGTATCCAATTAATCACCATTCTTTCTTATCCCTGTTTTTTTAATCTTCAATCCCTTTTCACGGTCTATATATCATCATTCTTTGGTATATTCAAGGCTGAAAAAACTTTTATCTTGATGGGATTGATGAAATTGTTTAATTCTTAGAATAATGACTAAATGCTCATCATTTCTTGGTAGTTTCAAGCTTTTGAGATAGATGGAAGTTTGTCATTATTGTATCAATACAGGTTCTACTATATACGTAGGACAAATAGTTTTTTTTTTTTTATCACATTCAAACATGTGTTTTGTACTAGACCGAAAGTTAAAACAAAATTGCTTAGCTAGCAATCATTATTGCTTTCATTTTTTGCCATGGCTAAAACTCAAAAAAAATGCAGTCAAAAGATCACTTATTTGTGTCGTTATAAAGAGCCGTGAACCTTTCTAATGAATGATGATAAAAAAAGCCGCCAATTTGTACTTTTTATAAAATGCTATTGATAGAAAGTAAACAAGTTTTGCAAATGCTATATATGAGGCTGCGGAAGCTTGTTGCTTTTCCAGTTAATGTATTATGGAAAACTTGGATATATATGGCTACCGACCTGAGATTGACTGAGTGATGCTGATAAGCATATTATTGGAATATGGAAAAATTCATGCATTGGCATACGTCAAAAGGCAAACTCCGAATATATCTAATTATGCTTGTCTTCTTTTTCTTGACTAGTTTCGACCTCATAAATTATATACAATTGTTTCGAAAACTTAGGAGGTGTTTAGTACATGCACTTAAACAACAGTTTTCAGTTTTTAAATAATATTACACTATTTTTATACACTTTTTCATCCATTCGTTTTTTCAAAAAATACAAACAATGTTACTAGAACAATATTACCAAACGGGCCCTTAGATTCTAGAGACTAGAACTCACCGTGGTACGGTATACATGAACCAAGCTTGTTGATGTAACTTTCATACTATATTAGAAAAGGCAGAATATAGTTATGATTTTATGATGATATATATGGTTAATCGTAGAAAACCACAATAAACTTTGGGGTATTTGTACCTTACACCCCAAATTATCAAAACTTGCAACCACCATCCACTTGAAACAAATTTTGTAAATAACACCCCATAGCCTAATGGATCACTAAAATATATGTGAAAATATGAAAAAGAAAAACATAAAAAAGGAAAAGGGGGAAAGAAAGAAGAAGGAAGAAAATGTAGGGAATTGACATGATTCAGCTTTGGAGACTTACATCCATATATATATATATATATATATTGGAAAACTTTATTGATGGTTATATCTTTATATTAAGCTTTATATCTTATGAGGGTTGGGTTCAATTTACACCTGGTGTAACTCTAAGTAATGTTACACCATCTAATAACTTGTTATTGAATTAATATTTTGAAAATCCAACCGTTAAATTACATATTTTATACGTTCTTAACATGCATGCCAATTTTCATATCAATCGGATACTCTTTACCATTTGGTCTATAAACTCATCTTTTATTCATTATTTTAAACTACAAAAATTTGAATTTTAACAATTGATTGATAACATGACTATTAATCTTTGATCACCTCGAAATTTTGCAAGCATGAAAAATATACGAAGATAATGTAATTTAACGGTGGATTTGTCAATATTCGCATTCAATTAAAAAAATATTGAGTGGAGCAACATTGTTTAGAGTTATACCATGTGTAACTTGAACCCAACCCATCTTACAGTTAATTTATTGAAGGGTATATATAGTGGACTATACATACACTAACTCATCTCTAAGTCATGTAATTTGCAACTGATTCTATTGCCTTTTATGAGAGAGAGAGAGAGAGAGAGAGAGAGAGAGAGAGAGAGAGAGAGAGAGAGAGAGAGAGAGAGAGAGAGAGAGAGAGAGATGGAGCTACACTATCATTGTGTATAATAATGAAATATTCTTTTATAATATTGACCATTTAATAGGCTGAGCATCTTAATTTTGTACTCCGGATAGCTTAGTGAAAATTATACATTTAAAGCAAAATTTTTACTAGAAAAAAAAAGTTATTCTTATTCTAATACATGCAATCTATTTATCATATATATATATATATATATATATATATATATATATTCACTAATTCGAGTAAAATTTAAAAAATTATATGTCCCTGTTCTTTATAGATTCTTGTCAATAGTATAGATGTACAAATTATAAGGTAAACTACCATTTTGTTCTCTACCCTTTGGACATGAATTTTTAATATAACATCTAAAATATTTTGGGTGTGCATAGTTTGTATTGAATCGATTTTGAGTACTTTTTAACTCAATCCAATTTTCTTGAATTTAGAAAATTTCAAACCATAATAGTTTAAAAAACCAACACGATCCAACCTGCCTCGAATAATTTTATTAGATCTAATAAAAAAAAAAAAGTTCCTTATTAAATTATTTAAATCGAGTATTCAATAAATAATTGCAACTTCATCAAAACTAAGTCTTAAAATATCAAAATAAATAAATTTTCAAAATTTTGATTTAAAATTTAAAATAAAATTAAAAAAAGATCTACTAATTTTTTAAATTATTAATAACATGGGATGTGTCGAGTTACTCAAATTGAAAGGTTTTGTTGGCCCAAAGCCAAGCCAACCCAAGCATTAAAAAATAAAAAAATGAAATAGGACTTAACCCAACTTATCAATCTATGAAAAACCAAACTGAGATTGTGCGTTAGGTTGTCCGTTTCCTTGATGGGTTAAACGTATACCCCTAGTGTTTTACTTATTTGGTTATGTTAGCAATGCTTAATTAATCTTATTTTTTTAACATTAAAATACATTTTGTAAATTTTGTAGTTTTAAATTTACTAAGAAATAAAGTTGGGTTTTGATTTTTGATTTTTATTTTGATTTTTATTTGGACAAGTTTGTGTTTAGACACCCAAAAAAAAAAAAAGAAAAAAAAGAAAAAGAAAAGAGTTCATGCCACATGCCACATGGAATCTTGTTCATCTCCTAAAAGAGAATACGAGGAAGATGATAGAGCTAGTCTTACTCCCTCAACGAAACGATTCGATATAGAAAGCAATATATTACGATACATAGTCCAGATCAAAACCGATGTGGGAATTGGGAAACCCTCAAGTCTCAACGATATATAATACGAGATCGATCGGCCCCTACTGATATCCAGCATTTTCAGGTGTTGCATAGATTATTTCTCGTTGTTTATCTCGATGGATTTACCTACTCTCTGTGCTGATATCAAACTTCAACGACTTTAGCTAGGGTGGTCAGCTTTATCAAAAACTACGAGTCCTACTCCTATTAGTTTAATTGTACATTGTGTGCATGGTGCTAGGGCTTGCAATGATACCCACCAGATAGAACTTGTAGCTCTTTTTCTCTAGCTCTCTTCACGTGTAAATATCTCACAGGCCCAGGAAAGGGAATCATGACCAACTTGTCCACGATTCATGGACATCCTCATCTTCGATCGGTACTTCGAATGTAAAGCAAATCTATAGCCTCAACTTTTGCTCATAGACATTACATGCAATATGCGTAATTCCCGCCTAGTGTTTCAGAAACAATAAAGTACTATACTTTAGCCCAGGTTTACCAAAGTTGTGGCCCAAACGCTGAATCTCGGAATCCATTGCTCCAACGTAGTACCCGATCTTCTTGAGAAATAGAGAAAATGAGTGCGGCGTATTCGTCATTACTGTAATTCTTCTTTGAAGACAACCAGTCTGCGCTTGCCAGGGGCGGAGGCACGTTATGCATGCCCCCCTCCAAATTTTTTTAAAACCTCTATAATAGTAGGAAGAATTAGGTCTCACACTTTCTCATTTAAGAGCTGGCACCCTATGAGAAAAACTTGGCCCCTTCTCCAATACGTAGCCGTAAACATGCGCCACCCCTAATTCTTACTTTTCATCTTTTCTACTTTTCCTTTCATTATCTAATACATGTGTGTAGACATTAAAATTTTGCGATGTATTCACAATCGTCTGATTATTCATGATAAAATGTTTTTAATCAAATTAATCTCCAATTGTTGATGTATTCACAATCGTTAGATTATTCCCGATAAAATGTTCTTGATCAAATTAATCTCCAATTGATGATGTGGACGATCAGCGAATGAAATCATGCCACATGGCAACATCAACTGAAGAAAGCCATATGGCAATGTCAGAAGAAAATGCCTATATGGAAAGTTATTATTAAATGGGAGATCAAATTAAAATTCATAATTAACTCTCAATAAATGCTGAGAGAAAATTTCAAATTAAATATAATTGAGTTGCCTATAAATAAGGGCTTCTCATATGAAAAAAAATGAGAGAACACTTAGAGAGAAAATCATACTGACACTCTGTCAAAATACAGAGTCATCTCTAAGTCCACAAGCATTCCATTGTTCATCAACATTTATTCCTACTTCTTCAAATCAAAGTGGGGATTCTCCTTTAATCCAGTTTGAGATTAAGCCAACGGCCTTCGCATCAAATCAAGCACGTTCAAATATTCATTTAACTTGGAGACATCAAAGCATGATTCAAGATCAAGCCTCATAGCCCCATTGGATCGTAAAGTTTCTTAGAGATCGAATCAGAGGAGTTTATTGTACTCTTTTATTGTAAAGATTCATACAAAGGATTGTATTCACACATATATACAAATCAAATACAAATTGATTATTTGTTACAATATTTCGTAACCGTGTGATTTATCTTTTACAAAAATTGTGTGTACAATGTCAGCCATATCCCACATTTTTTTTTCTTGAGTGAGGCCATATGTCATAGCTATTCAAAGACCTATGTTGTACTGGTGTGGGAATTATCATTAAAAAGTAGAGAGACTATGAGGGTACAGTATTAGACTATTAGTAGGAATGAAATTGATTTTGAATTTATTTTTTACCATAGTAATCTAATTTAGTTGAATTTAACTGCTATTTATTTTATAGTTACTTATAGCGACTTTGTTATATTTAATTTCTATAAATATTATTTTTTGTAAATGAAGTCTAACTTTGGTTAGATTTAATGTTTATTTCTAAAACTAATGCAGGAAGACATGTATATATGTATATATGTCATACATTGTATTTTTCTTGAATTGCAAATCAATATGATAATATTACCTCGGCCCTCCAACCAAAAATTTCTTGCCACGGTTTGAAGAGGTAGCTATAGGTTTTATTGCTATCTAGTGGGTTACGAACATGGTCTCCTTGTCTTTTGGTAATCATATATATAAATTCTTCTTACACTTCTTATTTTTTCCTAGAAAGATTCTTCCCTATACCTAAGGCATCGTGATTTTACCAACTTTCAGACCTATGTTATTCACGGGCAATATCAATTGACAATTTGACATTCCCTATTAGTTGTGCATTTTTATATTTAAATGTATCATACTCGTTAATTAATCATAAATAATAGTTTTTCTAATCCTCTGCGCACCTTTGACATGATAATCATTCTACAAGTATAAATTCTTGCAGAATGAGGGACAAGGATCAATGTTTAAGTCTTCAAAAAGAAAAAACTTCATACATATATTTGTTTAGATTAAAATAGAATAATTCTTCTATTAAATAAGGCAATATCATATAAAAAAAACAACTTATAAATGACTTCTTTGGACGGAAGCTCTTGAGCAAAAGTCCTATTTTGATACCAATCTTTGAATTCTCCTTCACTATGAACAAGGTGACCATTACAAGAACTATAAAAGTACTTATAAGATGACCCATTTGGATGAAGCCTTTACTTAGGCGAAAGCTCTTTCCTTTTTTTCTTTAAAAAAAAAAAAAATACTTATATGATAACCCATTTGGAGTGACATAATAAACACATTTTAATGCTCAAAAAAATCTATTATGTCACATGCAATCCTGATTTATTTAACAATTAATTCGCCACCCATCAAAGCTTATATAAGAATACGTTTAATCTAACAATATAGTAAAAAAAATAGTATATATATATGTCAAAAAACTATTTTATTTATTTTACCTGACTACTTTTGACAATTCACCCTACATTCTTTGTTGTTATTTTATTTTACATTACATCATATTAAAATAATTTATTTTCTACCCACATCAATAATAGCAACTGAACCCAAAATAGCACCACCTCATGGCCAAATATGCTACTGCGCCTTTGCCACCATAACGTAAAACCCAAAACCGAATCTACCCCCAACAGCCCATGCCTATGCCGACAACCACTAACAACACACAAAAACACCAGATCTTAAAAAAACCACCAATGACTCAACATGACGACAACCCAATCCATGACCATTACAACAAATTTCATCTTTTCAGGATCATATATCATATTGTCTGCAATATGTTATAGTGTGATCCCTACAATATGATTTTGTTAGTCTAACGAGAGCTTGCCACCACAATTAAAAATCCAACTTAGCTCTGCCTCACCTCATTACTAATAGAAATCCCAAAAATTATCTTCCTCTCCATTAAAGATCTTTCTGCCTCTACAATGTGTAACTTGCGGGTCCACCTTCAAGATTCAATCCTAACTTCTAGTTACTATATATTTATTATATAGTTTATGAAATAGTATTTTCACACTAAATATAGTATGTATATATTTGTAAATAATATTATACTGCTAATTAAAGAAAAATAATAGAATAAGCATATAATTATATGCATGGTTGTCAAAATCCCGATCTAGATCTTACGATTTTATAATCTTACCTGCCCAAAACGATCCAGATCTTTTAAGGATCTTAGCGATCGTACAATTTTGGCGATTCCAAACGATTCTAGTTTCTTGTAATCTTCTTTAACTTGACAGAAGGCTCAGTTAGACCTAAATGAAAAATAACATTTCAATAGACCAAGTTTTGCTATTTTAATGTAGAGAGATAGAGTGTTAGTTGAACCCAAATGAAAAATAACATCATAATAGAGTGTCACATTTTGAGATTTTTGGCTTCTTTAAATGATACTTACAAATGGATGTAATGAAGTATGGTAATTACATCAAATGAATGCAAATTTTTGGTTTTTTATGAATGTATAATTTATGTGATTATTTAACATACAAATTTTTTTTCTTTTTCAAATAATGCAAGATCTTACAATTCACGATCCGATTCTATGATCCACAATTCCACTTACCTCTTACAATCTTACGTAGGATCCCGATTTTGACAACCATGATTATATGTAAATATATACTTATACAATATGAATTAAGTTCAACTTACACTTAATATAACTTTTGTTAACATTACAACTCTTAATAACTATATATCGTTGGTTTCAGTTAGTTCAACTGGTAAAGTTTCTGATGGTTGTATAAGAAATTTGGGGTTCATTTTCCACTTACACCAAAAATTGATTCATGTCTTGGTCTGATGATAAAGAGCTATCATTAGAAGCGGAACTTATAGGTTGAAACTCTCTCAAAAAAAAAAAAAAAAAACTATATACTCTTTTTTTTTTTTTTTTTTTGACAAATTCAACCACTTATGCCTTACATTAATTTCTGCTAACTTTAACAAAATTTGATAATGTGGCAATTTCTAACGTCTCCTATTGAGAATGAATTGAAGAAAAAGATTATTAATTCCACAACCGACATTTTTTATTTTCTCTCTAATATTATCTTTTAATCTTCATTTGGGTTTGTTTCTATCATATTGACAAAAAGTGTAGGGTAGAACGATCTTTTCCTTTCATTTTTTATTTTCTCTCTGATTTCATCTTTCAATCTTCGTTTGGGTTTGTTTCTATTAACTTGACGAAAAGTGTAGGGTAGAACGATCTTTAATTTCATTTCATTTTATCTATTGGTGATACCACCAGCACTAGATATATCGTCAAACTTCTATTTACTGTCTATTTATTATATGTCATGATTAACACATGCTTTTATTCTGCCATTTCTTTGGTGAGTACGAAAGTTATCTGCTTCATCTTGACTTGGAACTTCATGTAGCGATACATATCCTAACCGGAAAGATTGCTATCATGACATGAATATCTTAATGCCATGAATGAAAGCTTCAAATTTACAAAAACAATAATTGTATCAGAGATAAGAGAATTTGAAACTTTGATAAAATTTTCAATTAAAATAATAACATAACAGAATTTCTTCCACAACTATTTTATGTAAATATTTTTTTTTTTGGGGTAAGAATTTGGATGTGCCTATTTGGGAAATTTGGCATTTTTTGTATTTTTAATGGGGAGTATGGTTATTTTGAATTATTGTTGATATATATATATATATTTATAAGGTTTATGGACTTAATTTTTTTTTTTTAAATTCGATAGTTGGGATGAAGAAATTTGAACCATAAATGTCTCTATTGCAAATACCTAGAGATGTCAACTAATTGATCTTACATGTTTTAAATGATACAATAAATATTAATAATTTTTTTACATATACCAAACTCCAAAAAATGTTTTCTAGTTCACTTTCAAGGTTGTTACCATACCAAAAAAGAATAGTTTTCCAATGTTGAAATAAACAGAGCATTATATATATATATATATATATATATATATATATATAGAGAGAGAGAGAGAGAGAGAGAGAGAGAGAGAGAGAGAGAGAGAGAGAGAGAGAGAGAGAGAGTCACTTTCAAATTAATAAATATTTGTTTGTTATCTTTTGTTAAGAATCCTTTTGAATCTTCCTTATCCTTGCATGAGACGCGTACCTTTATATATATATATATATAGAGGAAAGTTACTTTCAATTTAATAAATATTTGTTCATTAGCTTTTGTTAAGAATCCTTTTGAATCCTCTTTATCCTTTGTATAGGACGCGTATCTTTTTATATATATAAGAAAGTCATTTTCAATTTAAAAGACATTTGTTCATTAGCGTTTGTTAAGAATCTTTTTCAATTCTCTTTGTCTTGTGCATGGGACCCTTTTATATTTGTATCTTTTTCACACCTCGTACAATGATGTTGTTGTTTCGATTCATAGTCCCAATCGAGCTTGTGAGCTTTGGACACCTGCCCCAAATAATTCATAATGGTGGTATATATCTTCTTCAGATATTTCATGTCATTCTGACTCTTTGAAGGCCAACCCAAAAAACCAGGCCTAGGCCTATGTCAAACACCGAAAGAACAGAAGCATCAATACTCTCGCGACACGTATCGGGGTACAGGCATTCCTCCCATGCATGATAGCCACACTGAGGGGACACCACCAGATCCCAAAAATTGAAAATCATATATACAAATAAGGCAATGCCCTTGTAGCAGCAAGGCCTTCTTTGTATCGGTTTTTTGCATGTCAAGATTGTGACCAAGACAGTGAAAATGATAGAGACAAACAAAGACCAACGTATATTGTACGAGATTCTTGCATTAACACATGTTGACATAGACTTGTTTCCGTGCAATTGAAAAATGGTTCCAAAGCCACAACGAGAAGTAAGGATCGATGCATGTATCTCACATGATAGGATAAAGTATCTCAGGGATAGGTGTCATGAAATCCATCCTTTCACTTCCACATGTATATGAGTCTCACGTATTATGAGAAAATGTTTTTGCTAAACTCTTTTGATGCCGGATTTTGCAACATAGTTCATATCTCGAAGGATATATAGGAATATGTTCTTAGTAAGAGGGTTGCCAAATTTCTATGATTGTAGCATGGGTCTTAACCAAGTGAGGTCTTCATTCTTTATATATGTTTCACTTCTCTGCCTATACTAAAAACTGATTAATATCTTAGTTTGATGATAAATAGCTATCATCAAGAGCGAACGTTATCAGTTAAACTCTCTCTCTAAAAAAAAAAAAAATTGTTTCACTTTGAAAGCTACATTTTGGAAATATTAAGTCACCGCCCAAGGGGCTATATGAGCTATCATTAATCGCTCCACGTATATATGATTAGGAATCTAGGATAATTAAGACCGATGCATGTATAAGACCTCTCATTAGAAAAAGACCCCCATATAACGACTGTTGCATAAGACCTCTCATTAGAAAAAGACCCCATATAACGATTGTTGCATAAGACTTCTCATTAGAAAATTAAAGAACATGGTCTCCTTGTCTTTTGGTAATCATATATATAAATTCTTCTTACACTTCTTATTTTTTCCTAGAAAGATTCTTCCCTATACCTAAGGCATCGTGATTTTGCCAACTTTCAGACCTACGTTATTCACGGGCAATATCAATTGACAATTTGACATTCCCTATTAGTTGTGCATTTTTATATTTAAATGTATCATACTCGTTAATTAATCATAAATAATAGTTTTTCTAATCCTCTGCGCACCTTTGACATGATAATCATTCTGCAAGTATAAATTCTTGCAGAATGAGGGACAAGGATCAATGTTTAAGTCTTCAAAAAAAAAAAAAAAACTTCACACATACATTTGTTTAGATTAAAATAGAATAATTCTTCTATTAAATAAGGCAATATCATATAAAAAAAACAACTTATAAATGACTTCTTTGGACGGAAGCTCTTGAGCAAAAGTCCTATTTTGATACCAATCTTTGAATTCTCCTTCACTATGAACAAGGTGACCATTACAAGAACTATAAAACTACTTATAAGATGACCCATTTGGATGAAGCCTTTACTTAGGCGAAAGCTCTTTCCTTTTTTTCTTTTTAAAAAAAAAAAAAACTTATATGATAACCCATTTGGAGTGACATAATAAACACATTTTAATGCTCAAAAAAATCTATTATGTCACATGCAATCCTGATTTATTTAACAATTAATTCGCCACCCATCAAAGCTTATATAAGAATACGTTTAATCTAACAATATAGTAAAAAAAGTAGTATATATATGTCAAAAAACTATTTTATTTATTTTACCTGACTACTTTTGACAATTCACCCTACATTCTTTGTTGTTATTTTATTTTACATTACATCATATTAAAATAATTTATTTTCTACCCACGTCAATAATAGCAACTGAACCCAAAATAGCACCACCTCATGGCCAAATATGCTACTGCGCCTTTGCCACCATAACGTAAAACCCAAAACCGAATCCACCCCCAACAGCCCATGCCTATGCCGACAACCACTAACAACACACAAAAACACCAGATCTTAAAAAAACCACCAATGACTCAACATGACGACAACCCAATCCATGACCATTACAACAAATTTCATCTTTTCAGGATCATATATCATATTGTCTGCAATATGTTATAGTGTGATCCCTACAATATGATTTTGTTAGTCTAACGAGAGCTTGCCACCACAATTAAAAATCCAACTTAGCTCTGCCTCACCTCATTACTAATAGAAATCCCAAAAATTATCTTCCTCTCCATTAAAGATCTTTCTGCCTCTACAATGTGTAACTTGCGGGTCCACCTTCAAGATTCAATCCTAACTTCTAGTTACTATATATTTATTATATAGTTTATGAAATAGTATTTTCACACTAAATATAGTATGTATATATTTGTAAATAATATTATATTGCTAATTAAAGAAAAATAATAGAATAAGCATATAATTATATGCATGGTTGTCAAAATCTCGATCTGGATTTTACGATTTTACAATCTCACCTGCCCAAAACGATCCAGATCTTTTAAGGATCTTAGCGATCGTACAATTTTGGCGATTCCAAACAATTCTAGTTTCTTGTAATCTTCTTTAACTTGACAGAAGGCTCAGTTAGACCTAAATGAAAAATAACATTTCAATAGACCAAGTTTTGCTATTTTAATGTAGAGAGATAGAGTATTAGTTGAACCCAAATGAAAAATAACATCTTAATAGAGTGTCATATTTTGAGATTTTTGGCTTCTTTAAATGATACTTACAAATGGATGTAATGATGTATGGTAATTACATCAAATGAATGCAAATTTTTGGTTTTTTATGAATGTATAATTTATGTGATTATTTAACATACCAATTTTTTCTTCTTCTTCAAATAATGCAAGATCTTACAATTCACAATCCGATTTTACGATCCACAATTCCACTTACCTCCTACGATCTTACATAGGATTCCGATTTTGACAACCATGATTATATGTAAATATATACTTATACAATATGAATTGAGTTCAACTTACACTTAATATAACTTTTGTTAACATTACAACTCTTAATAACTATATATCGTTGGTTTCAGTTAGCTCGACTGATAAAGTTTCTGATGGTTGTATAAGAAATTTGGAGTTCATTTCCCACTTACACCAAAAATTGATTCATGTCTTGGTCTGATGATAAAGTGCTATCATTAGAAGCGGAACTTATAGGTTGAAACTCTCTCAAAAAAAAAAAAAAAAAAAAAAAACTATATACTCTTTTTTTTTTTTTTTTTGACAAATTCAACCACTTATGCCTTACATTAATTTCTGCTAACTTTAACAAAATTTGATAATGTGGCAATTTCTAACGTCTCCTATTGAGAATGAATTGAAGAAAAAGATTATTAATTCCACAACCGACATTTTTTATTTTCTCTCTAATATTATCTTTTAATCTTCATTTGAGTTTGTTTCTATCATATTGACAAAAAGTGTAGGGTAGAACGATCTTTTCCTTTCATTTTTTATTTTCTCTCTAATTTCATCTTTCAATCTTCGTTTGGGTTTGTTTCTATTAACTTGACGAAAAGTGTAGGGTAGAACGATCTTTAATTTCATTTCATTTTATCTATTGGTGATACCAGCACTAGATATATCGTCAAACTTCTATTTACTGTCTATTTATTATATGTCATGATTAACTCATGCTTTTATTCTGCCATTTCTTTGGTGAGTACGAAAGTTATCTGCTTCATCTTGACTTGGAACTTCATGTAGCGATACATATCCTAACCGGAAAGATTGCTATCATGACATGAATATCTTAATGCCATGAATGAAAGCTTCAAATTTACAAAAACAATAATTGTATCAGAGATAAGAGAATTTGAAACTTTGATAAAATTTTCAATTAAAATAATAACATAACAGAACTTCTTCCACAACTATTTTATGTAAATATTTTTTTTTTGGGGGTAAGAATTTGGATGTGCCTATTTGGGAAATTTGGCATTTTTTGTATTTTTAATGGGGAGTATGGTTATTTTGAATTATTGTTGATATATATATATATATATATATATTTATAAGGTTTATGGACTTAAATTTTTTTTTTAATTCGATAGTTGGGATGAAGAAATTTGAACCATAAATGTCTCTGTTGCAAATATCTAGAGATGTCAACTAGTTGATCTTACATGTTTTAAATGATACAATAAATATTAATAATTTTTTTACATATACCAAACTCCAAAAAATGTTTTCTAGTTCACTTTCAAGGTCGTTACCATACCAAAAAAGAATAGTTTTCCAATGTTGAAATAAACAGAGCATTATATATATATATATATATATAGAGAGAGAGAGAGAGAGAGAGAGAGAGAGAGAGAGAGAGAGAGAGAGAGAGAGAGAGAGAGAGTCACTTTTAAATTAATAAATATTTGTTCATTAGCTTTTGTTAAGAATCCTTTTGAATCTTCCTTATCTCTGCATGAGATGCGTACCTTTATATATATATATATATATATAGAGGAAAGTCACTTTCAATTTAATGAATATTTGTTCATTAGCTTTTGTGAAGAATCTTTTTGAATTCTCTTTATCCCTTGCATAGGACGCGTACCTTTTTATATATATAAGAAAGTTATTTTCAATTTAAAAGACATTTGTTCATTAACTTTTTTTAAGAATCTTTTTCAATTCTCTTTGTCTTGTGCATGGGATCCTTTTATATTTGTATCTTTTTCACACCTCGTACAATGATGTTGTTGTTTCGATTCATAGTACCCATCGAGCTTGTGAGCTTTGGACACCTGCCCCAAATAATTCATAATGGTGGTATATATCTTCTTCAGATATTTCATGTCATTCTGACTCTTTGAAGGCCAACCCAAAAAACCAGGCCTAGGCCTATGTCAAACACCGAAAGAACAGAAGCATCAATACTCTCGCGACACGTATCGGGGTACAGGCATTCCTCCCATGCATGATAGCCACACTGAGGGGACACCACCAGATCCCAAAAATTGAAAATCATATATACAAATAAGGCAATGCCCTTGTAGCAGCAAGGCCTTCTTTGTATCGGTTTTTAGCATGTCAAGATTGTGACCAAGACAGTGAAAATGATAGAGACAAACAAAGACCAACGTATATTGTACGAGATTCTTGCATTAACACATGTTGACATAGACTTGTTTCCGTGCAATTGAAAAATGGTTCCAAAGCCACAACGAGAAGTAAGGATCGATGCATGTATCTCACATGATAGGATAAAGCATCTCAGGGATAGGTGTCATGAAATCCATCCTTTCACTTCCACATGTATATGAGTCTCACGTATTATGAGAAAATGTTTTTGCTAAACTCTTTTGATGCCGGATTTTGCAACATAGTTCATATCTCGAAGGATATATAGGAATATGTTCATAGTAAGAGGGTTGCCAAATCTCTATGATTGTAGCATGGGTCTTAACCAAGTGAGGTCTTCATTCTTTATATATGTTTCACTTTTCCGCTTATACTAAAAACTGATTAGTATCTTAGTTTGATGATAAATAGCTATTATCAAGAGCGAACGTTATCAGTTAAACTCTATCTCTAAAAAAAAAAAAAATTTGTTTCACTTTGAAAGCTACATTTTGGAAATATTAAGTCACCGCCCAAGGGGCTATATGAGCTATCATTAATCGCTCCACGTATATATGATTAGGAATCTAGGATAATTAAGACCGATGCATGTATAAGACCTCTCATTAGAAAAAGATCCCCATATAACGACTGTTGCATAAGACCTCTCATTAGAAAAAGACCCCATATAACGATTGTTGCATAAGACTTCTCATTAGAAAATTAAAGACCCCATATCATCAGGAGCGAACGTTATTAGTTAAACTCTCTTTCTAAAAAAAAAAAAAAATTGTTTCACTTTGAAAGCTACATTTTGGAAATATTAAGTCACCGCCCAAGGGGCTATATGAGCTATCATTAATCGCTCCACGTATATATGATTATGAATCTAGGATAATTAAGACCATTGCATGTATAAGACCTCTCATTAGAAAAAGACCCCCATATAACGACTGTTGCATAAGACCTCTCATTAGAAAAAGACCCCATATAACGATTGTTGCATAAGACTTCTCATTAGAAAATTAAAGAACCCAAAACTATGGGCTGGTTTCATGGTTTGGGAGGTGGGGGATAGCATGCATGAGTGAAATTGTAAGTGTTCCAAATCATCAAAAATATAGGTCAATAAAAATCCAACTTAACTAAAACCATAAATTGTTTTTTTCTTTTTCTTTTTTTTTTTAAATTGTAAGTGTTCAAAACATCATATTAATGATTAAGTTTCTATACAATTGCTTCTCTAATTTTTGCAAGTTTAACTTTTTTTATGATAAATTGTTAGCATTAATCACATAAACTCTCATGTAATCACACCAAATGATTAACTTTCTCTAGACTTGCTTCTTTAATTTTTGCAAGTTTAATTTTTATATGATAAATTGTCAATATTAGCCATGTAAACTCTCATGTAATCACACCAAATGAATAACTTTCTATAGACTTGCTTCTTTAATTTTTGCACATTTAACTTTTATATAATAAATTGTCAACATTAGCCACCTAAACTCTCGTGTAACCATATTAATGTGGCGTTTGGCACATGCTAATATTTTAGAATTCTTAGAAATGTTTAAAAATTCTCATGTTTGGTTGTAAATCACGATAGGGAATCAGATGTCAAGGGAATCTTGATTCCTACTTTAAACCCCTCTTAGTAGGGAGAAATTATAAAATCTATATAGTGGAAAAGTTTTAAGAGATTTTCAATGAAACAAAATATAGGAATAACTACATTTCTAAACATCTAAATTACAAAGAATCACATTTTCAAAAATTTGGACGTCAACCCCGCCCCCCCATACCGAATGCATATAAAGGAAAGTACGTCTTGGCTCAGATTGCGTCGGCAACGAGAATTGTGGAAGTTGATAAGGCTTTATTTGTGTGTGCTAATCAGTTGATTTGATAGTACTGGCTGATCAGTTTGGTGGCTGATTTATAGGAAAAAATGTTGATCTGTTGCGAATTTGTGGTGTCGTACAAAACACTGCCTTGGGAGCTACTTCGCACTCCCCTTCGCACTACAAACACCTTTTTTTTTTTTTTCTTTTTTTTTCTGAATACAAACACCCTTTTGGATATACATGGATTTTTCCACTTCATATTATATACATACAAATCATATGGAAGTTATATTTTAGAATCATATACTTTTTATTGAAAATTAAAAAAAGTTGTAAAAAATGTTAGTTACTTTTTTATTTTTTTATAAATTTTTTTTTTAAAATGATTTATTAATATATAATCTAAACTGTCAAATTGAAGTAAGTAACATGATTATGTATTGTTCCACATAATTTTTACATATACTTTTAATGATAATCTTACTGCTAACTTTTTCTTAACAGATTTTTAATACACGGTTTTTGTACAATCAAACACATCTTTTGATGTACGGCTGTTAATTTGTTCATTGACTTTGACTTATAAAAAAAATATAGAGATATATTCAAAAAGAAAAAAAAAAAAAAAAAAAAAAGAGGATGTACATGGTTGCTTACTATGACTCTACCACTCTTTCGTTTCTTTTACAATTTTTTTTGAAGCATGTAGAGATGAAGTGTGTTTTCAATGCAACTCAATTATTCACGCACATTTTTCTCACAGTTCTTCTTAGCAAACACAAAACTATTCGAAAAGGAAAAATTGGGTAGGGTCATAGGGGCAGTTGCCTCTTCTTGTCCCTCTAACTCCGCCTTTGGTATAAAGAGGGATTTAACCAAAACTACTACCGGTGTTTTTTATTTTATTTTATTTTATTACGATTGCTAATAAAATTGCAATTCACTTAAAAAATACTCGTTATATTGCAATTTTATTAGACGCACAATGCAAATGTAAACACTTTATGGCAATTTTGTAACATTTAGTTATTTTTTTAAAGATGCATTAAAATATTTCTTTAATGATAATTTGTAGTTCAGGAATAAGGAAGAAAAACTATAGAATCATGAGTACCCCCATAGACGCATACTCCCACAAAGACGTACATATTTACTGTTTTCCGAACAGATTCTAAAATTATCCCTCTTAAAAATGCCAAAAAATACTAATAATTTTTTTTTAAGAAGAATTTGGCAAGCAAATTTAATTATTGTTTCTTAATAACACAATATGTTAGATAAATATTTAAATCAAAATCGAATCACGGATGGGCCATATAATTGTAGAATCTAAATGAATCATATGTATGTGCTGATAGAAGCTAGAGATGGACAGGTCAAAGGAAACTTGGACCGTATTGGCGGACCACTCCGATGGGAACGAGGGGCAGTGGCATACAGCTATATAAGTTGTGGAAGATCTCTGGCCATTCCGAACCAGGATTTAACATCTGATTCATGGGGTCCCTTCAAATATATATTGGTATGTACGGAAAAGAAAGAAGGAACACGTGGAACTCTCCGACCCTGGTTGGGCCCTTTTCAGTTTTCATGAACCCTCTTTTATGCAACATTGCTATCTCCTATGTAGACTGTGTTTCATAGTGGTGGAGTTAGTGAGATTGTGTGCCTCTGTGGTCACCCTAGTGTCACTATCAAACCCAGCTGGAGTTTTGACACTTGTCGACTATCTGGTGGTCCATTTCTAGACATTTCCCTTACTAGAAGGCCCCCCAACCCGAACCTCACTGAGGCCCATTTATATATACACACACATTTGTCCACGTATATTTCACCATAACTTGCCAAATGAATGATTGAATTACATCACTTACTATTCATTAATGAAATTTAGTAAAAAATAATGTAATTATCGTTTGGCACATGTTGAAGTTATGTTAAAATGTGTGGACAAACGATTTGCTTAAGCAATAATCCAAGAGTTGCTCGCAAGTGTGCATGAATGTATGCTCACAAATTTTAAAAAAAAAAAAAAGAATATTTCCCTTCACCTTTACAATATTTTTATATTATGTTTAATTTAATATATTAAAGTTACTAACTACTAAATTTATTACAATAGATTTATCGATGTTTAATCAATATAAGATTACATAGGATCCGTTTGGATTAAGCTTATTGTTGCTGAAACTGAAAACACTGTAGCAAAATAATTTTTAAATGTGTGAATAGTACCGTGGGTCCCATTTTTAATATTTTTTAGTGCGTGAACAGTGCTATGAATAGTGATAAACAGTGCGTGAACAGTAATTTTTGTTCCCTGCATAGTGAACCCATGTGAGGTTACTGTTCACGTGCAGGGAAAAAAAAAAATCTGAAATCGCAAAACTTGCAAAATGCAAAACGCAGACGCCATTGCCAAACGCTCACATAATATCATGCTTATCAATTTTATGTGGCACATAGTTTACAATTTATTGAATTGACAAATTATGAGTGATGAATCATCATTTTCATATGATTGTGAATGACATAACTAATTGTGAAATAAACTATAAACTAGACTTTTACATTCTTTATTAGAGTTGATTCTTAAGTTTGGGTGATAATTGATAAATGGTTGAAGTATTAAATCAAGTCATTAAAAGATATTTGTCCAACTATTGAGATTTTTGGAATTTAAAGTTTAAATTTCAAGGCTAAGTTTTTTAATTATTAATTGTGTTAATTATTAAAAGAGCATTATTTTTTAAGGACATTACATAACTTAAAAGTTTAAGTTTGAAGATTTAAGCTTAATTATCTTATCATTTACTCAAATTTTTTACTTTTTTTTTTCTTCTTACGCAGCTTCCATTCACACATGTATACTGAATATGGTGAAAGCTTTTATTTTTTGGATAAAGTAAATATGGTAAGAGCTATTCCTAAAGATATTAAATAAACTCTACTCATATTAAGGAACAGTTATGTTATTGGAATAACTTGTTGAGTTATCAAGTTATAAGCAGTAAATAATAATTTTCACATGACCCACGACTAACATTGAAATGGAAATTTAAGCCAACCAGGTAGTACCCACCCCACATAACATTGATAATGATATTATCTAAAAACTTGAAATTAATGGAGCACTAGCTATTGTATCTACCCGCCATGTGAAGCAATCCCAAACAATTGCTAGATCATTTGATATGATGTATGTCTCTTTTCATTTATGCCTATTATATGGCAAAACCTAGGGTCCTAGACACCAGATTCCTATGATGTGGTCATATAAAATAAACGTGAGTGTTAATTCCATGACTATAATAACTGGTATAATGTGAGTATCCTAGATATTTTGAGATTTTTAAGGCGTGTTTGAATTTTATTTAACAGAACTCATGCACTCATCCGTTTCTTCCCTTCTTTAAATTACTTCTTAAAAAAAAGAAAAAGAAAAGGCTAAGGTTCAGTCCACTAATCTATTCTCTTAGCTTTTTCTTCAATTTTCAAATTAGTTATTGAGGTTTAATTTTTATATATTTAGTCATTCACATTATCAAATGAATCAATCTAGTCATTTTCCCCAAATCTAATAGCAAATGAAGTTTTAAGCTTTAATATATATATATATATATATATATACACACACAATGATACTCATTAAATAACAAGATCTACTAAATGGTGCATCTTGTGAATGTTTTTGTTAAATTTTTTACCAAAAAAGAAAAAAAGAATGTTTAAATGATGCTGTTGGCTAATAAATTTGGACAAATGACCAAATTGATTCATCTTTCAAGAAGTAAGAGACTAAATTGATAAAAATTAAAATTTATAGACTTAATTGACAGTTGAAGCTAAAGTCAAAGGAGTAGATTGAATTTTAGTAATTAAAAAAAAAAAACCCTGGTATATACCGTTTCAATTGTCGACTGTTAATAATAACGCACAAAAAAAAAAAAAAAAAAAAATCTTTTCGCAAAAAAAGAAAAAGAAATTATAATAATAAGTCTTGGTTGTCTTCCTGCTATTCTCTTATCTGCGAAATTACGACAAATTCAAAGTCAATAATCAATATTTTTTTTTTCAAAGTCAATATTCAATAGATTTTGCCAGTTGTTTCTCGGTAATGAATTAAAGAGGTCGGTGTGTCTTTTTTTAAGTACCTGTCCCAATTACCATATAAAAAGGTTGATTACTTACCCTTTATATCGATTAACTCCTAGAAATGTCGATCTTTGAAGCCAAAATTTCTCCCTATTTGATTTGATTTGCATTTATTTAATTTGATTTTTTAATTTTTAATGAGGCCATAATAATTAAACCCCATATCAAGCCTACACCAAACAAACATTGGGAAAATTATAAATGAGTATGCTAGACCTAGATAGATGCAACTTATATTTTTGCATGTGATGCAATGAGATCACTAGGAAGTTCTGTTGGTGCAAACACAATAATAATGGAAATAACACAAACAGAAACTAAATAATACTTTTGAATATTATTAATTTAAAAAGAGAAATTACACAACATTATTTGGACTGAGGTGCGACACTCGCTCTCTTTAAGGAGATTCAAGCCCTTAGTTGGCGAAACTTCTATTTTTGATACCTCTACCCTTCACCTCTCCCTAGGGCACGTATTTAGCCCAATATTTTAGATAATTCATGTTAGCCCATTAATCACCACAATTAAAAAGAATAAAATAGTCTCTTTCCTTTTCAATGTAGGATTAAACATTTTCACTAACTTTTCATCTTTCATATTCACTCTCATATATTTACATTTATATTGCCACATTTATTCATTTTAATTATTTAATATTAAAATGCTCCAACAATCCCCCGCTCATTTTAATATTAAATTTTTTAGTTCAAGAGAGATTACCAGGCAAAGACGGGTCACTATGCATCATGAAGGTGTGCTCTGCATTGAACCTTCACTTAGTAAAACAACGATCTTAACTCCAAAATCGTAGTGGTCTTCGACTTGAATTAGGATTGCTTTAGGGAAAATAAGCGTCACTGCTTACACATAACAATCCAGGTGTTGACATGAGTTTTTATAGCTAGCACTTTACGGCTGTGTGTTGATCCCAATTTCATGAGTGTATTTGAAATTAAGTCCAAATCTCATAGGAGTGGCCCCACTCCCATAGGGAGTGGCCACACTCACATAGGTGAAATTTTGTCAAGGGTAATCCTGTAATTTTGACACCCCACTCATATGAGCTACAAATTTCATTAAGAGTTTTTTACTCAACCTCTCCACATTATAGGATAAATGCACTCATATCATAGGAATGAACAATTAAAAAATTATTTACAAAATAAATAATTAAAAAAAAATTGTGCATTTCTTACGACCATCGTATGATTCGTTTTTCCCATTTAACCCAATTCTTAGGATCTCTAGTCCTTGGGTTGGGTATCCTCATACATGGCTCATGATTCTATGGACTTTAGTCCCATCCCCCTCGATGTATTCCAGACTCTATCTTTTGTCAAGGCCTTGGTAAATGGATCTGCAAGATTATCATTAGATTTAATATAATCCACAGTTATGGTGCTACTACTCAAATAAGATCGCACGGTACTGTGGTTTCTTTTTATAGATTTGGATTTACCGTTGTAGTAACGGTTTTTAACTCTACCAATTGCGGCAGTACTATCATAATGAATTAATATACATGGAATAGGCTTTTCTCAAAGTGGAATTTCATATAACAAATCTCTAAGCCAATTTGCCTCTTTACTAGTTGAAGCTAATGCTATTAATTCAGTTTCCATTGTTAAATTAGCAATTATTGTTTGCTTTTTAGATTTCCAACAAATAGCACCACTACATAAGGTAAAAATATAACCAATGGTAGAGAGAGAATCACCTGGCAAAGTATTTCAATTGGCATCACTAAAAGCTTCAATTATAGTAAGGTACTTTTTATAAAATAAGCCATAGTTTTCGGTACCAATTAAATATCTTATGACTCGCTCAATAGTTAGCCAATGATCTTTACTAGGTTTGCTAGTAAATCTGTTAAGCACTCCTACTGCATATGCAATGTCAGGTCTAGTACAATCAGTAGCATAACGCAAACTATCAATGATGCTAGCATAATCCTTTTGATTAAAAATCTCATCATCATTATTCACAGGAAATATATGAACACTAGAATCAAAAGGAGTAGCTACACTTTTGTGATCATGAAAATTATATTTTCTCAACATAATGTGATTGATCAAGATATATTCCATCACATGCTTTATAATTTTCATGCCTAAAATAAAATTAGCCTTACTAAGATCTTTCATATTAAAATGGCTTTTAAGCATATTTTTTATCTCATTTATAACATGCATATCTGAGCAAAAAATCAACATATCATTCACATAGAGACTAATAATAACATGTAAATTATTCCATGATTTATAATAAATACATTTATCACATTCATTTGATTTATAATCATTCTCAATCATGCAGGAATCAAACTTTTCATGCCATTACTTAGGTGCTTGTTTTAAGCCATATAGGGATTTAGTTAGCTTACATACCTTATTTTCTTGTCCAGGCTCTACAAAGCCTTCGGCTTAATCCATATAAATCTCTTCCTCTAGGTCCACATTTAGAAAAACAATTTTTACATTCATTTGATGAATTTTCAAATAAAAAATAGCAGCAATAGCAATTAACAATCTAATAGATGTAATTTTTGTTATCGGAGAAAATGTATCAAAGCAATCAAGATCAGCTTTTTGTTTAAAACCTTTTGCAACAAGTCTAGCTTTAAACTTATCTATTGATCCATTTGGTTTCAACTTTTTTCTAAGGACCCATTTACAGCCTATGGTCTTACAACCCGGTGGAAGATCTACTAATTTCCAAATTCTATTAGAAATTAAAGATTCCATCTCATCATTTACAGTCTCTTTCCAAAATATAGCATCTGATGATGTTAAAGCCTTTTTTAAATTTTGAGGATTTTCCTCAATGTTAAAAACATAATAATCAGGACCAAAATCATTTTCAACTCTAGCTCTTTTACTCCTTTTAGGTTACATTTCAAAATTTTCTTGATTTTGTAGATGTGAAATAGAAGAACTAGGTTGTGACAAAATATTTTCTTCACCCCCACTATTTTTCAATTTAAAAGGAAATTTTTTTTCATGAAAAATTGCATCACCAAATTCAAAAATTATTTTGTTTTCAAGATCAAAATATCTATAGGCTGCACTATTAATTGCATAACCAAGAAAAGCACAGATAGTAACTCTTATACCTAATTTAGGCATTTTAGGGTCAGTAAGCCTTACATAAGCAAGACAACCCCATACTCTCAAATATCCCAAATTTGGCTTATGTCATTTATACATTTCAAAAGGTGTGGTGTGTGACTTTTTATGTGACACCCTATTCAAAACATGATACGTAGTTAAAATAGCTTTACCCCAAAAATGTAAAGGTGCACCAGATTCAATTAACATGGCATTTGTTAACTCAATTAAAGTTATATTTTTTCTTTTAGCCACACCATTAGAAGCAGGTGAATACGGTGCAGTAGTTTCATAGATAATTCTCAAATACTGAACAAACGAGTTGAATGCACTTGATTCATACTCACGGCCTCTATCACTTCTTATTCTTTTTATTTTTCTACCGAATTGATTTTCAACTTCTTTTAAAAAATCTTGAAATTTTTCAAAAGCATCACTTTTAATTTTCAACAAATAAATAGTTGTATATTTTGAGAAATCATCAATAAAAGTGATAATATATTTATTTCCTCCACGAGTTAAAATTCTCTCAAATTCACATAAATCAGAGTGAATTAACTCAAGTAATTCTGTATTTCTTACAACACTTTTATGAGGTTTTTTTTATAATCTTAGCTTGACTACAAGTTTCACATTTTTCAAAATCTTTTGAGTCTTGGAATTAATCCAAAACTACTCGTGATTCCCACATATTTACTATTTATATGACACAAACGAGCATGCCAAAAATCAATAGAAGAAAGCATATAAACTGAACCGGTAGATGCTTTATTATTCTTAATATTCAATTTAAACATTCCAGCACAAGCATAACCCTTGCCCATAAATAATCCATTTTTAGTGATTACATAATTATCAGATTTCATAGTTTGCTTGAAGCCAACCTTGTTAAGTAAAAAACTTAACATCAAATTCTTCCTCATGGACGGAGTATAAAGTACATCTTTCAATGTTAGCACACGTCCAGAAGTGAATTTCAATTCAACCGCACAACTCCCAAGAACCTTGGTTTTGCTAGAGTCACCAAGCATAACCGTTTTTTCTTGTTCAAAAGGAGTGTACAACTTGAACCAATTTTTGTCATAGCAGACGTGCCTATTAGCACCAGAATTTGCCCACCACCCTTCAACATATTGCACCATATTGATGTCTGTAATCATAGCATATAAACTGAACCGGTAGATGCTTTATTATTCTTAATATTCAATTTAAACATTCCAGCACAAGCATAACCCTTGCCCATAAATAATCCATTTTTAGTGATTACATAATTATCAGATTTCATAGTTTGCTTGAAGCCAACCTTGTTAAGTAAAAAACTTAACATCAAATTCTTCCTCATGGACGGAGTATAAAGTACATCTTTCAATGTTAGCACACGTCCAGAAGTGAATTTCAATTCAACCTCACAACTCCCAAGAACCTTGGTTTTGCTAGAGTCACCAAGCATAACCGTTTTTTCTTGTTCAAAAGGAGTGTACAACTTGAACCAATTTTTGTCATAGCAGACGTGCCTATTAGCACAAGAATTTGCCCACCACCCTTCAACATATTGCACCATATTGATGTCTGTAATCATAGCCACTAAAGGTTTTTCGGTTACATTAACCTGCAGGATAGATTCACGTTTTCGAAATCTGCAAAATTGAGTAATATGCCCACTCTTGCCACAGACAAAACATGATCTATTAAATTGATCTTGTGAAAGGGGTCCTTGGTTTTAAAGACTCTTTTTTTAGGCTTCAATTGACCATTTCTAGGGAAATGATTTTTGGGCATATTATTATTGGCTGAAATAAGGTTTACCTTTGTGGTGGAATTACTATTGCTCTCTTGTGTCATGAGTGCATTTTGTCCTCTAGCCTCTTCCTCCACACGGATGTGTGTGATTAAAGTTTCCAAGGATGTCTCCTTTTGTTTGTGCTGCAAAGTCTTTTGGAACTCCCTCCAAGATTGTGGTAGTTTGTCAATTATGCTAGCTACCATCAAATTGTCTCCAATTTTTATGCCTTTGGATCTCAATTCTGCCACAATCATTTGGAAGTCTTGTGCTTGATCCACCACCGATTTTCCATTCACTATTTGGTAACGGAAAAATCTACTAGCAGAATACTTCTTTGCACCTGCATCCTCGGTATCATACTTGCTTGTAAAGTTTTCCAAATTTTCTTAGCAGAATTATAAGCTGTATCATAATAATCATAGAAATGATTGGCAAGACAATTCAAAAGATAAGAGTGACAATTATATTCATTTTTTGTATACTTATCTATTTTTTCTTGATGGTGACTATATTTTTCCTCACTCATCTCATTGGTAGAAAATTTTGACGGATTCTTGTCAATGAGGATGTAGGCGACTTTGAGAAGACTCAAGTAGAAGATATCCTTTCCTTTCCACCTCTTGAAGTGGGCCCCCTTAAAGTGAAAGGGCTTGTTGAGATCTCCAACTGGCTCATTTGGTTTCTCTTGTGTAGGCTCCATGTGTTGAATCTCCTTAAAATTGTTGGTGCAAACACAATAATAATGGAAATAACACAAAGAGAAACTGAATAATACTTCTGAATATTATTAATTTAAAGACAGAAATTACACAACACTATTTAGACTAAGGCGTGACACTCGCTCTGTTTAAGAAGATTCAAGTTCTTGGTTGGATAAACTTTGTAACTGGTGCAGACCATCTCTGACTTGTCTCCCCCAGGATACAACAGCCCAACAAGTGTCGTATGGCTAGAATAACCTCTGCACAAAGTGTTCAAGCCCAAAACTCCACCAGAAAGAACACCATTTCTTGCCAAGAACCTCTCTATTCTTTTTTTGTATATTGTAGTGGGTGTTATAAGATTAATTGTTGGATATCTAAATGGGCTATCAAGTAGGAGGATCCAAGAGGCTGATTCATTTCCATTTTTGATACCTCCACCCTTCACCTCCCTCTTACGCATGTATCTAGCCCAATATCTAAAACAATTCATGTTAGCTTATTAATCACCACAATTAAAAAGAATAAAATAGTCTCTCTCATTTTCACTAACTCCCCATCTTCCATATTCACTCTCATATATTTACATTTATATTATAACATTTAGGGTCCGTTTGGATTCAGCTGAAAACTGAAAACTGAAAACTAAAAACGAAAAACACTATAGTAAAATAATTTTTAAATGTGTGAATAGTGCCGTGGGACCCATTTTTAATGAAAAAGTTGATAAAAAGTGAAATTTATGGGTCCGTGAACAGTGCACAAATGCACTGTTCATGTACAAAAGTCAACAACTGCGGCTACTGTTCATGTGAACAGTAGCCGCACAGTAGTGCACAGTTCCGCATTATTCCCTCTCACGCCTGAAGAAAAAAAAAAAAAAAAGCCCAAAACGAGAAATGAAAACGTGCCGCAAGAATAATCTCAATCCAAACGCTTACTTATTCATTTTAATTATTTAATATTAAAATGCTCCAACAAGTTCTCATATATATATATATATATATATATATATATGAGAACTCCCTAGTGATCTCATTCCATCTCTACCAACTCCCTAGCTTTATTGCATCTTTTTTTATATATAGGGAATTGGTAGAGATGGAATGACTAAAAAAAGTTGGCAACTTTTTCATTTTTTTATAAAAAATTTTCTAAAATAGTTTACTAATATATACTTTAAAGGTACACATGAATAAAACCCTATATAGTTATACACACACACACACGAGACTAGGGAGTTGGTAGAGATGGAATAACTCTACAGTTGAGTTGTCCTGCTAAACCAACAATAAATATGCTTGATATTATTAAAGAAAAACAATTAGTATGCTTTTACAATGCATAGATTAAGTAACAATATGCCTCTTATAAAAATAAAAAAAAAATACAGTAAAATATGCCCATCTTATAGTGTATATATAGATTAATGAAAAATTATATATAAATTAAAAAAAAATTTACTAATTAATATCTTGAAATTGAATAATAAATAAATAAATTATATCTTAAATTATGTGATAGAAGCACATATTGTAATACCATGTTTTTATGAAAACAAAAAATTATGGTACAAGATTAAACTAATTTAAGTAGAAAATAGATTCTCAAAAAAAAAAAAAAGTAGAAAATAAAACTTCTCTCAATATAAATTATAGAATTTCAATTAAAAAAGTATTTTAAATTTTTTGAAACTTTGATTCTAAAATTTCTCCTAAAGTAAATTACATCAATAATTAGTGAAATATATGCCGAAAACACATTTTTTCATTTATGCACATCTCCTTCCTACAATATAGTAAGGGGAAAAAAAAAATCCCATTTAAAAAAAAAAAAACTTTTAGTATATATCTTAGAAAACATGACTATGGTCCAAAACTCTTGTGTTGTGAGTCTAATTTAATCTAATTTGTATAAATTTATTTTATTCATCCAAATAAATTAGATTCTCGGAGAAAAAAAGTTTGGATTAGGATTAGTTATATAGATAAGATTATACGGAGTTTGTATTTATCTTTATCTATTTTAGATGTCCTTTTATAAATTTAGTTTTTTTTTTCCTTTTAAATTTTTTTTATGGGGGTATAAATTTTGATGTTGACAATGAATAAAGAACAATCATCATACATTATTAAATTTCAAAGGAACCGGCTTGTGCTCATGTGATTGTGCGGTTGAGGTCTTGGTTCAAATAAATAAATTTGGTTTGGGATTATTTTAATTAATAGATTATAAAGAGTAAGTATTTATATTTATCTATTTTAAATGTCCATCTTTTAATTAATGAATAAAGAATAGACAACAATTATCAAAGTACAAATGGTTAGCTAGTCTAAATAGACGTTACTAGAGTTCTAAACCCCTTCGAAGTAGTTTTATTTATCAAATTTAGAGGTTTCGGTTCCTCGAAGCAACTTATAAAAACTGGGCCCATACAACTTGTGGCTGAGTGCTGAATGAATCTATAATATCCCGTCAAATAAAGTCCACATATTTATACAAGTTGGTTCGCACGGATAAATGTGTTCATAAAGCACAGCATCACAGGACAGTTAATTTGTATAATTCTAGAGCAGAGCAGTGAATTGGAATTGAGAAATATGGCTACTAAATCTTGAACTGTCTAAGAGGATTCTTGATTAAGGTGACACCCTATACGCGTTGAATGTATTTACATAAAACAATCCCATAGTATTCTAGATGAGTACGACTCTTCAACATACCATACTTGTAGATCATATAATGGTGACATCTGTCTCATTCTCATTCTCATTCTGTCTTTTATAAATTCCACTCCTATATAAAGAAGTGAACCTCCTCGTCCATCTCTCTGTGACTAAAAAACACTAAAAACTTGTAAGCTACCATATTCATTACTTTGTTACAAAGGAGAACGAGAGCTAAGTCATAGAGAGAGAGAGAGAGAGAGAGAGAGATGGGAGCAAGTTTTGTCTATGTGTTTATCTTTCTCCTTACTCTACTCTTATATGTTTTTCTAAGAAAGAACAAGAAAGAATCCCAACAAATGGCTAAGCTTCCACCAGGTTCAATGGGTTGGCCATACATAGGAGAGACTCTTCAACTTTACTCTCAAGACCCAAATGTTTTCTTTGCAGAAAAACAGAAAAGGTACTTCTTTGTTTTTATTCATATTGAATCTTTATATATATATTTTTTTGAACGTAAAAATGAATCTGAACACGTGGTGATGAATGATATATATGACATGGGTGTTTTAATTTTTTTACAGGTATGGTGAAATTTTCAAGACTCATTTTCTTGGGTGTCCATGTGTCATGCTGGCGAGCCCTGAGGCAGCTCGGTTTGTGTTAGTCACAGAGGCCCATTTGTTCAAACCAACATACCCCAAAAGCAAAGAGCGTTTAATTGGTCCTTCTGCCATTTTTTTCCACCAAGGGAAGTACCATACTCGCCTAAGAAGGCTTGTCCAGGGATCTTTGTCCCTTGATGCAATCAAAAACTTGGTGGAGGGTCTTGGAGCCATAGCTGCTTCTACCTTTGACTCATGGGCGGGCGGCCATGTCGTTAACACTTACCAAGAAATGAAAGAGGTAAGTCCGCTGGCTCAATGTTGTTTGTTTATACAAATGATTCAATCAAAACCTTTTATGGTGTACTGTTGCATTCGTGCACATTTGACTTAGGCATTTGTGGTACTCCTAAAGTTGGTATTATTTGATGCCTCAGTTAAGCATTATAAAGTTACGTGAGCGTCCAGAACTCTTAAAACATTATAATTACAGAGAGAAATTCCTTAGAAGTGACCTTAGATGATTACGAAACTTGAATCTAATTTCTTATGGATCACATGAGTTGAAAGTTATCCGGGGTCTCTAAAAAGTTTAGTTTATACTTGTACCATTGTTGAATACTCATTAATTGGTCCATCCTTGAACCCTTGCAGCTTTCTTTTGACGTTGGTATACTCATAATTTTTGGCAATTTGGAGGCTCGCTATAGAGAGGAGTTGAAGAAGAATTACTTAATAGTAGACAATGGCTACAATTCCTTTCCAAATAACATCCCAGGAACTCGATACAAAATGGCACTACAGGTAAGCAATCTAGTAAATTAAAATTAAATTACATAGTACAACTATTTGGTAGACCAAGAACATTTCCAATTGACCATATATGTTCTATTTTTCTATGTTTTTGTTGGATTCTCTGTAGGCAAGGGAGAGGCTCACTAAGATTATCGGTGATATAATTTCTGAGAGGAAGGAAAAGAAATTACTTGAAAAGGATCTTTTGGGTTGTCTATTGAACTCCAAAGACGAAAATGGACAGATCCTTATGGTGGATCAAATCATGGACAACATTATTGGAGTGTTATTTGCAGCTCGAGACACTACAGCTAGTGTCATGACATGGATTGTCAAGTACCTCCATGATAACCCGAAACTTCTAGAGGCTGTAAAGGTATGATGCCGATAGGCAACTATTTGTGATCCCAAATGGTGTAGAACAAGCTATTATTTCTCGCCCCCACTTGTCGTCTTTTTTTAACTTTGAGTTTGACATTGGTGACTCCGTGGTCCTATTGACGATTTATGAAATGCTCTCCTTGCAGGCTGAACAGAATGCAATTCGTAGACAAAATGATGAAGCTAACCAACCATTGAGTTGGAGTCAAATAAGAAACATGCCTCTAAGTTCAAAGGTATGCAGTGTCATATACAGGTCATCATGTATCACTTGCTTTCAAAAGTATGGGCATAAACTCTAAAAAAAAGGGGGAAAAAAAAAGTGAACGCAAGATCTCATAAATCTCACAAGACTTTAGAATCACTAAGACAATCTCCTATGGATCAATGACAAAATATCCTCTTGCACTCGTTTAAATCAACAATTTTACATTAATATTCATAATTGATGCGGAAATATCAACATTTTAAAAATGTCCACATTTTAATACATGAAAGTGGAGGTGAGAAAACGAGTATAAGACTTTTATTGTCATTTAGAAAATGTGATCCCAAAAAAAAGAAAAGAAAAAAGTATGAGGCTACAAGTAGTCCTAGCAATCGTGTGCTGTTCAAGTGGGCCAGATATTTTGTAGCTAAAATGAGAATGAGAAGTTCAATGGCAAGACATTGGAGATGCATCGTGCATTTGAAAAATCTACTATAAAGTAAAGACTAAGAAACAAAAAAAAAATTAAAAAAAAAAAAAATCCAATATGCATCCTCACATATAGAAATCTATAAAATACGTATTCTTTGTAGAAATCAATTTTGATCTTACTAATTGCAACAAGGCATGTCATTTTGTTGCATGAGTGATTGGCTAACAGTAGGGAACTATGATGTTACTCAGGTAGTATTGGAGAGCTTGAGAATGGCAAGCATCATATCTTTCACCTTCAGAGAAGCAGTGGCTGACGTGGAATATAAGGGTAAGAGGAATACTAGAGCTTTTTATGAAACTAAAAAACAAAATAAAAGAATAGGATCCTTTAGCAAAATGAAATGCCAACATGCAATAATAATCTACTTTATTCGATATATGCATTCTCCTTCTCACAATGTATGAATCTTATAGCTGCGTGAGACATAAACATTGTGAAAAGGAAGATGCGTATATTCAATGTACAAGAAACCTCCTATTTCAGATGGAGTGGTTAATTTGGGACTTCATTGGAGGGAATGACTAACAAAAGAATTTATGACAGGTTACTTAATTCCAAAAGGTTGGAAAGTGATGCCCTTGTTTAGAAACTTTCATCACAATCCAGAGTTTTTCCCTGATCCTCAAAAATTTGATCCTTCCAGATTTGAGGTATGAGTTAACATTGTTTCAAGGCTAAAGCTAGTTAAATTACAGTTTTTAGGGTTAAGGTATTTCTATGTTTCTACACAGATTAGTTATAATTTTTTTTTTCCTCCCTTTTTTTGTTTATTGTTTTTGTAGGTTGCCCCAAAACCCAATACATTTATGCCGTTTGGCAATGGAGTGCATGCCTGTCCAGGAAATGAGCTTGCAAGGATGGAAATGTTGATCGTGATCCACCATTTAGTTACCAAGTTCAGGTATTGTACAAAAGGAAATATACCTAAATTACAAGAATAAATTATGAAATAACAACCAAGCAAAATAGGCTTATTTGACAAGGGCATTTTGTTGAATATTTGTAGGTGGGAAGTGGTGGGATCAGAAAGTGGGATTCAGTATAGTCCATTCCCAGTGCCTATGCAAGGACTCCCAGCCAAATTTTGGAAGGAATCTAGCAACTAACAAGCAGCATGGTTTAATTAGAAATTGGCAAATGTTTTAGATGAAGATGTCATCCCTTTCCAAATCCATCTTCTTTCATTTTTAGTATTGTATAATTTTGCTAGGCATTTTTCATTTTGTACTCTTTTTTAGCCCATTCCCCTTTCTCAATCGAGGTTGTCAATTAAATGCTTCATTTCTAACTTTTTATCATGAGGTCATTGCCATTAATTAAAGAAATTTTGCTCTCACTTCTCTTCCCCCCCCCCCCCCCCCCCCCCCCACTCATATTTTTGGAACAATATGGGTTTTGTACTAAATTCAATTGTACCAAATTTTATATTATATTCCTTCATGTTCACTATCAAAAATAGATCCAATATTCCAATATTCTAATTATATTTATGTAAAACTGAGAGAGTACTCACAGGTTTTGTCAAGTGGTGCATAGTTGTCTTTTTTTTAATTACTAATTTGGTCCTTCAACTATTGAATAAAGATCAATTTGGTTTAATAATTCAATTTAGCCACTAGAATTTTAAAATGAAGTCAATTTCATCTTTAAATATTCTACCCATATAATTCACAAAATTACTGTACGGACATTGGAGCACACGTGGAGATGTTATTAAGGAAAGTGTATAAATTCAAAACTAAACCAATTTTAACTATTAATTTTGTTAAAATTTAAATTGAAAGTTAAAGGATAACCAACAGTTGAGAGACTAAATTGAACTTTGAACTTTGCCTAATATTGGAGGGCCTAATTATCAATTTAACATTTTAATTGATTCTGTTTAATACTAAAAAAAATCCCACCTTTTTTTCTTCATGATTATTATAGGCTTCTATATTTTGACTCTAATTAATTTTTAAATAAGATGTTACTGGAAAAAGTATTTTTGGTCATGGACCCTACCAAAAAGTATATTTGGTTGGTTGGTAAGTATTATTAAGAAATGAAACACACACTCACACTGAGTTTGTTAATTACAATTGAGCATTACATGGACCCTACCAGGATGTGGCTACTGGAGCTTGATGGCCATAAAATTTGATTTGATTTTCTTTCTCCAGATTATGATATTGTTATCTGTGTGAGACAATCCCACAAGTCATTAAGAAGAGAGGATAGCTATTTTGTTCTGAGCAAGACAGAGGACACCCAAAATTTAAGTAAAATAAAAATAAAATTATAAAAAATTTCACACACTCTCACATTGAGCCTACAACATGACTAATGTAAGAGATAATGTGAAATTTTCAGTGGGTTTTTTAGTTTCTGAAGACATTTTGTTTTGTTCTTCCTTTTAAACTTATGAGCTCACTTATGAGTTTCACTTTCCCTCATGATTTCCTTCTTAGTTCTTACAATTATTTAACCACATGATTGAATTTAATTATCCTTGAAAATGATAACAATGACTTTGTTGTATTACTGAACACAATCATGTGATTAAGTTTAATTCAGGAATTTAAAGTACAATACTTTAGTTTTGTTCCATAAAACACTTTTTTTACAACTTGTTAAGATGTCAAATTGTGAATTGTGAAACCTCATTTTGATATATCTCATCACTAACATCAATATCATATATACCAATCAACCTAAAGTTGTGAAAATGATTGTATATTATTTTTAATATAATGCCAAGTTGCCAACCAAATCCTAATAAACCACTGGCCTGGTGAGTTATGTCTGATAGATGACATGACATTGAGTCGTTGATCAGCACATTAAGCCAATACCCAATTATTTGGCAATCCAATTCCATCTTTAACAAGAAATAGGAGTATAGATTGTTCTAAATACAATGTAGCCCATATATTTGCAGTGTATTTGTTTTGCTGAGTGAAGTGAATGTACTATCTTCACCAAATTCTCTTGTTAGTGTTATATGAATCCAACTTCAGAATAAAAGCATCATCTCTAACTTCACCATTTATCCATTTAAAAATCCTCAACCATAGTCCAAATTATGGGCTAGCACTATTAAGCACCCTATTCAAAAACAACAAGACTCTACAAAATTTCCTACTTTTTGACAAGTTGAACTTATCCTAGAATATGCCAGATGCATTCCTTCTCTTTGTCTATTTCTAAATTCTAACAGAGAACTCTGCTTTATCAGGTCATCTTCAAAAATAATTCACAGGCAATGACCTCTAATAATCATAGGTTTGCATATCATTGAAATTATGATACATACTTTCTGTCTTGATCTGTAGACAAATTTTTTACTATATCTCAAACATATCAATATTTTCACTCAGGCACCACTGCAACCTTAGTCTAATCAAATAAGCTCCCTATTTGTTTAAAATTAGATAGTTTACTCATAAAGAATGTATGACATAGAAGCTCCACATACCTATCCTACAGAACTCACTCTAGTCAGGAAAATTCTGTTATTTTTTCCAGTGAACAGGAACAAGGATGTCAACCACCCCAAGTTTTCCCAATAATTATAGGCATCCAAGTCATGTATAACTGTACAGACCTACTTATATTATAGATAGAGCCATGGTTCAAATAAGCTGCATCAATTTAACCTTAAAGTGAATATATTACATAATGCATAGTAGCAAATGAATAAACCTTTAATAGTATTAATCAAATAGCAAATGAGCAGCAGTTGAAGACAGTATGGTTTACACTAAGAAAAAATGTTTCTTAAGTAATTGATCATATCTGTATCCAGTTGAAGTTCCCCATTATTGTTCTACAGGTACAAGCACTTGAATCATTACCAGATAAGTTAAAGCATATTAAGATGCAGGAGATGTGTATTTACGAATGGCTGCAGTAATCCTTTCTTTGTCTCTGGTTGGGAATGCTTCCAGGAGGACCCCATCTTTATAGAAATGGAAGAGGGGCACTGACTGCATGAGTACATGTCCATTTTAATCTCAGTTAATCATGAAGTAGGGAAAGAATATAAGTTGATCAGGGTATCCCATGAACAGAATATATTAAATTGCACTTGGATTCATTCTAGCCTAAAGTTTAAGCTAAAGTAGCATTAATCAAAAAAGGTAAAAAATATTCAGGATTCTTTGACAACTTTATGTAAAATACTTTCACTCTCTCTCATTCCTCAGTTTGCCTTGCGACGACATTCTTTTATACACCTGAATCAGGGTTCTGATATAGTTTCGACTGAATCTCATCTTAGAAAATACGATTGGAGAGTAAGCTCATTAAAAGATTAAATGAAAGCTAACAGTATGAACCGACTTGAAGCTTATGTTCCTACTGACAATAAATCAAATTGAGCCCACATGCAGAAAACAACATCCCAAGCAATCAAAATAAGTCCAGAAAATCTTAGCATAATATATCTATCGTTCCAAATTAGTACTATCTGCATTACTTCCTGCAAATTCACTGAAATTTAAATAAGATTGGACTGAAAATTTATTATCAGATAAAATTACCTTGATTCTAAGTCGATCCGCAACCTCAGATTGCTCATCATACTCATCAATTACCTGCAGTAGATAGCATTGCAACTTCTTATTCTGAGTTGATTAAGGATATAATAGACATGGATATAATAGACATTCTTAATTTGAGGAGACAATGTAAAGATCATTACATCAATATTTCCCTCTTCTTTTAAAGGGTTGTCTGGTGAGGCTGGGGGGAAACTAGAGAGGGTGTTTTACATTTCATTACCCTTTCCTTATTTATTAATTATTCTATGCAAACCATACATGTTCAAGTGTTCAACTAGTATAATACTCACATTGTGCTTTAAGAAGATTACTGGAGCATCTTGATCACCCGATCCCCTACATAATTTTCCAAATCCTTGCTCTATGTACTTGCAACTTCCACAAGAAGGGCGATAAAAATCTACCACAACTAAAGAATCTGTTTCTTTAGCCTTTTCAAGAACTCTGGATAGTTCCTCATCGGTCTTAAATTCTCTAACACATTCAGCAGGACAGAGATCATCATCTTCATCTGACAGTTCTCCCTGATTCCCCTCAGCCACTCTGATTCTTTCAGCTCGGAATGTGTCCAAAGTTTTAATAGTAGATGGGATTTTGGCCCTAATGAGACACAATCTAACCTTATGTCTATCATGAAGAAAGCTGGGAACTATACAGGGAAATCTAGAATCAAGGGGTCCATTAGGATTTTTTCCAAAACCAAAATATGCCTTGCAATAACGAATACTCTGCCTTTGCATGACAACATAGAGCAAACCTCCAAAACAACAATCTATATGCCACTTAAACTGATGGTTTTCCAAGATAAATTTTTGGCACAGGTGTTAATGCTTGATATCATAGATCTTCAATCTAATCCTTATTTTCATTTAAACCCATCGCCTGCATAATATAAACTGATAAGCATCAAAGTAAGAAACAAATTTCATAAACATCATAGCATTTTCCTAGTTACAAAAAAAATACAGGATTTGTATAATAAGACAGGATTTTGGACTTTGGACTAGTCTAGAATACTGATTACTGAATATTCAATGAATTTGGAAAGTCTTCATCAATGGAGCAAAAAAATACTATAAAACAATCCGATCAATTAATATCCTATTGACTCTCACAGACACCAAAGGTGAACCACCAGATCTCACAACATCCACTTAGAATAAAAAATTGGCACAAGAAAACATCTGTAGTTTGTTTCTTTTTCCTAACATAACATATGATGCCAGAATATTCAAGAAGCAGCCACTTGCTGCTGTTGATGCTGCCCCCACCAAAAAGATCATATAAATGAACACATATACAGGTTATTGATTTTGGTGGAAACCCTGCATATTTTTATACCCAAAAAAAAGAAAAAGAAAAAAAAAACTTATAAAAGTGACTAAATTTTACATTAATCATAAACCTTCCACAATCCTTCTCTTATCTTTTTGGAGCTTAGAATTAACTGTAAATAAAATATATGACACTAATTAATAAGCACAAACTAACGAAAATATATCTTTATACCAAATAGAAGAAGGAAAAACAATTTTTCTTGAACCACATAATGCTCACTCCAGACGCTTTTGTTCTTATGAGATCTCCTCCTATTATTTATTTATTTTTTTCTTCTGGGGTTTCATTATGCTTATAAATTCAAGGACACTTCTTTGGCAGACCAACAGTGAGTTAATGACCTTTCCAATGAAGCAGTGTTCAATGTAAATCAATTTGTGAAACAGTTAATGCTCACTTATTTTATTAGCGTAACTCACAAACAACTAAACAAGTACCCAGTAGATTGAAAACAACAAAAAACCAAAAAAAACAAAACCATAATCATTCTCAATTCTAAGAATGTCTTACTATAAATATGGCCTACGATACATACATTCACTTTCAAAAACAAGCGGTCCACAAAGAAGCAAGAATAGTAGCTAATCATATATACTATAAATCTGTCAGACAAACTCAGATGATTTTAACTTTAAATGTATGATCAGAATTGAGAAATACTGAATGGTTTTTCTTGTGAACAGAATATGAGGAACTCGTAGAGAGATTTGGTGCTTACCTCCGCGCGAGTTTTTAGGGATAGCAGCTGAAGAATTAGCTTCGAATGAGAACAGGACACGTTACTACCGTATCCTGAACCTCTTGACTCATAACTTATATCCTTAACGCAAAAAGTCAAAGAATAAATAAATAAATATATATATATATATATATATATATATGAATTGGATTTATGTTACACTTTGTGTAAATTTAAACAATGTTACACCACTCAATAATTTATTATTAAATTAATATTTTAAAAATTCAACCGTTAAATTACATGTTCTATATATTCTTAATATGCATGCCAATTTTCATATCAATCAGATGTTATTTCCCATATGATCTATACACTCATCTTTTATGTATTATTTTAAATTACAAAATTTTGAATTTTATACTAGATGTAACTTGAACCCAATTTTCTCTCTCTCTCTCTCTCTCTCTATATATATATATATATAAGATTGAGTTCAAGTTTCATCTGGTGTAACTCTATGCAATATTATACAACTCAATATTTTTTAATTAGATGCGAATATTAACAAATCCACCGTTAAATTACATTATGTAGGGACTCGATTTGTAACGGACCCTTAATAATAACATTTGTAGAGAAATGGGTTCAAGAATTTGGCATCACCGAAATAATCAATGACCGGTGTAAAGTTTATAATGAGAATCGAGGACATGAGATCTATTAGATTCTAAATGTCCAAATTTGGCTAAGTGTTTATCAAACTCCCTTGTCCTTGGCCCAAGCCGAGGATCTCTTTTCTTTTTTTTATCCTCCCCCTTTTTGTTGGGAAATCCCTTAACTATATATTGTCTCTTTTTATTAATCTTAGCCGTCCATCTGGCAATAATCTGAGTCTCTAGGCGTAGGGGATTGTCCCATCATCTGTATTTGCAGGCTTTATATTATTTCCCAGCCGCCTTTGCAGGCTTTACAATAGTTGAAGTGACTGATGCTTTAGGGTTTTCAGGTCACCTCACCATTAAAGTGGTCAGAATGTTGGTGAGATATATTCAACTGAGGTGGGATATTTTCCCTTTAGCGAAGTCGGTGTGCCTGAGGACAGGTCATCCTCGGCGCGGGCCTTGGACGTCCTGGGTTCTCTCCCATTTGTCCTCGGCCTTAGCACTATCCTCGGCGCGGGCCTTGGGCCGCATGAAGTGGGCCGGCGTGGCTAGTGTAATTAGGGCCCCATAATAGCCCCTCAAAATTCTGCTGCACGTCCCCTTGGGCGGGGAGGAAGATTTTGATTTCCTCGGCACGTTTTCTCGGCTGGTTGGGTTCTACCTTATCGTCAGTGTTTATTACTATTTCGGCCGTTTATGCAGCTTTCTTTTTGCGCAAAGTGTCGCCCGAGGATGGTTGGGCTTGGGTCGTTTGTGCTATAGTACTCAATTTCTCATGGTTTTTGTCCCTGATAGGACTCAGTTATTTGGTGCCTGAAAGGGAGTTGGCTCCGCCTTAGTTTCGAGCTCATGGTCCGTACAAGAGCCCTGGTTCTGTTCGGCGTTTGTATTGTCTCATAGTGACTGGTTCCCCTGTAGGTTTGGGTCCGAGGACCATACAAGACCTCGGTTTTCCTTAACGTTTAGTTTTCATAGTGAAACGTTCTTCCTGCTGGAAGTATCGAGTTTCTCTATTTCATTAGTTATCTAAAGTATCTGGTTTCCCCAAAGGCTCGGGTCCGAGGACCATGCAAGGCCTTGGTGCTGTTCAGTACCTAGTTTTCTCATTTTTTGATCATTTGAAGTATCTGGTTTCCCCAGAGGCTTGGGTCCGAGGACCATGCAAGGCCTTGGTGCTGTCCAGTACCTAGTTTTCTCATTTTTTGATCATCTGAAGTATCTGGTTTCCCCAGAGGCTTGGGTCCGAGGACCATGCAAGGCCTTAGTGCTGTCCAGTACCTAGTTTTCTCATTTTTTGATCTTCTGAAGTATCTGGTTTCCCCAGAGGCTTGGGTCCGAGGACCATGCAATGCCTTGGTTCTGTCCAGTACCTAGTTTTCTCGTTTTAATCATCTAAAGTATCTGGTTTCCCCAAAGGCCTGGGTCCGAGGACCATGCAATGCCTTGGTTCTGTCCAGTACCTAGTTTTCTCGTTTTAATCATCTGAAGTATCTGGTTTCCCCAGAGGCCTGGGTCCGAGGACCATGCAATGCCTTGGTTCTGTCCAGTACCTAGTTTTCTCGTTTTAATCATCTGAAGTATCTGGTTTCCCCAGAGGCCTGGGTCCGAGGACCATGCAATGCCTTGGTTCTGTCCAGTACCTAGTTTTCTCGTTTTAATCAGTTTTATCTGCTTATCCGTAGCCGTTTAATTTTACATTACTACAATTTACAATAAGCATTAAATAATCACATTTTTCGAGCAGAATAATAATAATAATAATAAATGGGGCTGGAGTTGGTGGAGGATAAGACCTTACCGTGTTTTGCCTCTTCGTTTGGTGGGATTCTTCAGATAACGAGGCGTCTCCTGGGTTGTCCGAGTGACGCGTTATGATGCTTCGGTGACCTCTCTTTTAATGAGGCGTCCCCTCATTAATACCGGCCATGGATCTACGAGGATCTAACGGTTGGCAAGCCCCTTGGAAGTTGGGGCGGCATCATTGCCTCCGAAAATTTCTCCCTGGGATTTATGGCAGATGGGCACTCATCAATATCCCACCTTCTATATAAGACGTTTCCAGGGCAATCATCTCCTTCACACTTGACAAATACCCATCGTAAACTCCTCCCAAAGGTATCACCCAAAAAGGTTCTGCCAAACACAGCTGCTTGAGCCACTTCGAATGAGTTGGCCCTTGGAAAGGGCGATCCTGGGGATGCATAGCCCCTATCAGGAGTCGAGGATGGCACTCCAATCTTGGCCGCTACGCTGGGATGGGTGTATGGGAGATCCGAAGATTCTCCTTCTTTTCAACCTAACCAGAGGAGGAGCCCTCCTCGCCGTCTGGAGGAGGATCCATGAAGAACGTAACCACCTCCCTTTAGGTATGGGTCATTGACCCCCCAAGTCAGCTACAGTGGGGGCGGGAGGGGAACTAGGCGGAACCCGAGAGTGAAACCGTCCTGTGCCTCTACCTCTTCCGCCCCTAATGTAGCTTTCCTATCTTCTAATCCTTCTTCTCTCTTCTCTCTTCTGCTTTTCAACGAGCCTTCTTCTTTTCTTTCCTCCTCTCGTCCTTCACTTCTTTTCTAATATTTGTTCTTCATCTCTTCCTTTACTCTCTCTTCTTTCATCTACCTTTTGTTCTTCTGCCATTGTTGCTTTCTACCATTTGTTCCTCTGCCGGCTTTGTCAAGCGTTTACCTTTGTAGTTAGCTTTAGAACAAGCCCCACGGGCTTCACTTGTAAGAGATGTAATGAATTTTTCTTTATGTATGAATAAAAGAAGTAGACTTGTTTTTACTCTCTCTATTTTTCGCATATTTTTGCTTTTGTGATTGTTGATTTCTGAATAATTGTTGCTGTAGTAGAGTGTGTCGTTTTTGGTAAATTGTTTCTGAAAAAGTTGCCCTTAATCTCTTTACACCGATCGCCGTACTTGCCAGTGCACAAATTCGGCCCCACGATGGGCGCCAATTGTAGGGACTCGATTTGTAACGGACCCTTAATAATAACATTTGTAGAGAAATGGGTTCAAGAATTTGGCATCACCGAAATAATCAATGACCGGTGTAAAGTTTATAATGAGAATCGAGGACATGAGATCTATTGGATTTTAAATGTCCAAATTTGGCTAAGTGTTTATCAAACTCCCTTGTCCTCGGCCCAAGCCGAGGATCTCTTTTCTTTTTTTTATCCTCCCCCTTTTTGTTGGGAAATCCCTTAACTATATATTGTCTCTTTTTGTTAATCTTAGCCGTCCATCTGGCAATAATCTGAGCCTCTAGGCGTAGGGGATTGTCCCATCATCTGTATTTGCAGGCTTTATGTTATTTCCCAGCCGCCTTTGCAGGCTTTACAATAGTTGAAGTGACTGATACTTTAGGGTTTTCAGGTCACCTCACCATTAAAGTGGTCAGAATGTTGGTGAGATATATTCAACTGAGGTGGGATATTTTCCCTTTATCGAAGTCGGTGTGCCTAAGGACAGGTCATCCTCGGCGCGGGTCTTGGACGTCCTGGGTTCTCTCCCATTTGTCCTCGGCCTTAGCACTATCCTCAGCGCGGGCCTTAGGCCGCATGTAGTGGGCCGGCGTGGCTAGTGTAATTAGGGCCCCACACATTATCTTTGTATATTCTTCATACTTGCAAAATTTCGAGGTGATTAAAGATTAATAACCATGTCATCAATCAATTGTTAAAATTCAATTTTTTGTAGTTTAAAACAATACATAAAAGATGAATTTATGGATCAAATGGTAAATAGCATCGATTGATATGAAAATTGGCATGCATATTAAGAACATATAGAACATGTAATTCAACGGTTGGATTTTCAAAATATTAATTCAATAACAACTAACAAGTTATTGGATGGTGTAATATTACTTAGAGTTACACCGGGTGTAAGTTGAACTCAACTCATATATATATATAGTCCTTTTATTTTAAAATTATTTAGCCAAACATACTTTTTTTTTCCAAAGTATGTAGTAAAATTCCATATTTTTGGAACTCTTGATTTTAAAGTAGAACTCGAAATTGCTATGTGTAGCAAAACTCAATACGAGTAATATCAAGTTTCAAAATAAGAGTATTTTGTTAGATATTTTGAAAATAACTGTTTTACTACACACTTAAAAAAATAAAAAGGTATTTAGCCATTTTTTCCAGTGATTATATAGGCATAAACTATTAGTCATATGACCACTTCTGAGTGTGGCTTGATAGTACGAGTCTTTATATTGCTTTACTTGGTGAGCGATTTGAGTGATAGTTTTATCAAAATTTCGGTGGCACATATAATATTATCCATTGCAGTCACTTAAGGTGAGATCAATAAATTATAAATCCACGTTAGAGACCCCCTTTTCATTTAAAAAAAAAAGATTAGTCACGTGCTCTAAAGCTTAAATTAAAATATATTTTGGGCTAGATAAACATATATCTTGGACCCAGGGCGAGATACACTGCTGTTAAGTGGGACACTTTTTGTAATCTGAATCCAGATTGACCCAAGAAGACAACGTGCAGAACATTGTAAAAATACAATCATGTTATGGGCTTGGCACACCTAAAAAATCATTAAGCCCACCACCCATTTGATATACGACCCAATCTGACCAAAAGCAAACAAAAACTTATCGGTCCGATCCAAGACCATGTCCGTTCCGACAAAACTACGAATTGGCTACTCCATCCTTCTTTGTTGACAGAAAAAACATAGTATTTTTCAGTTCACAAAAATTGGTGATTACCTGAGATTCTTTAGAACTATCACATATAGTAAGGATATTAAGAAATCATTAATTACTTAATATCCTTACTTAATATCTTAAGTAATCACAAATTACTTGTCAAACCTAGTGACAGTACTAGTTCCATAAAAGGGTGAATTTGGGTTAATCCACTCACTCTCTTTAGGATTACGATCTTTCAGAACACTGGTGATATTTGAAAAGAAAAATGATGGTTGTGCTTTATTTTTATTTTTATTTTTTGAGAATGATGGTTGTGCTTTATTAGTCAAGACAGCTATACATTTTAATTTAATTGGAAAAAAATGTAATATACTACATGTTTTGCCTTGCATGTCACTTATGTGTTGTAGGGTATGAAATTTGACGGACTAGACTCCGACTTTCCGTATTGTGAGCCCAACAAATCCCCAACAATAAATTTGTAGAGAATGGGTTAAACAGCTGGGCTGGTTATGGATTTAGCAACGGTTCATGCAAGCAAACAAGGGTAAAAAGGCATTCGGACTAATATTTAGTAAAGGTTTCTTCGGTCCGAAGAGGCTTAGTATTTATCAACTTAGTGAATACAATTTTTTCCTCCCCCTTCCTCCAGAGTCCTTTTCCCCTTATATATTCCCCCCCTTCTTCATCTTCACCATACATTTATTCTTCATCCAAGCATCCACTTGAGTACACGTCACATCAAACATCTTCTTTAGTACATTGTGAGTGGTGGTAGCTGAGGCTGAACTGTTCAGGTGTCTTCTCCACATAAATGCGGCTAGAAAAGCTGCTGCAGTGCATTAAATGCGGTGGTTGCAGCTTTTCCTTTAAAATATTTTTATGTCCTCCTCATCCCCAGGCACGTCCAGGATTTGCTCTCCTCCGTGGAATCAGTTGGGAAGGTCGCTTTTGCCCCCGGCATATTTGATTGATTAAGCACTATGAGGATCCGAACGTTGGGACCTCTTCGGACAGGCAGGGTAGCCTTCGGACGTATCCTAGTGTCCCTCCGCGCGTATTTCCACCAAACGGGCCCAGCACTGACCTCTTTTACCTCTTCGGACAAACAATAGTGTACAAATTGGGCCCTAGGCCCAGTTCGCAGCGTTGGGCTCGCCCCCACATGTGTTATTTCTAAGTTTGTAACAACTTAAGTTCAATACACCTATATGTCAGGACTAAGATCCTTTAGAAGATTAGATGTTCTTGGAAAAGAAAAAAAAAATGATTGTGCTCTATTAGTTAATTCAATTTCTTTCTAAAAAAAAATAGTATATGATTCAATTTAATAGGAAAGCCTAATACATTACCAGTTTTATCCTTTAACAAATCATCGACTAAAAGATGGAAAGATAACAAACTCATTATCTCTTACATGACACCTAAGGGATTTGGCTCCAATACTCATGCGCATTGAATTAGTTTATTTTTATCAAATTTATTAGATAGTTTGGAAGCATTGGTCTCTCCTTTTACATGGAAAGTGAGTCGATGCATTATGGGACCTAATCTTCTATGAGAAGAGAGGACAAAACAACGTGGCAGCACACAATTGGGTAGGAAAAAAAAAATGTGCATTGGGTTTTGCTTTTGGCACACGATAGAGTAGCCATAACATCTACTGTACAACACGTTATCTAATCCGCTAAAAAGGAAAATAACAGAGGATGGGAAAACGTCGTTAGATTGGGATGCGTGCTCTGTGTCCCCATTTATCATTAATTTCGTCAGCTCATCCAACTTCCTCTTCTCTCTCTCTCTCAGTCTCAACCGCCACCGCATCAAATATTAAATGTTAAAACTACCCCTAGTACTAGTCACACACACAAACAACATTTTCCAGCGAAGAAGAAGAAGAAGAGCTTAGCAATTTTCTAAGTTGTTGTAATAATAAGCTATGTCTACCAATCAAGAGCTAAAGTCCGATGCTTTGATGGAACAGATGAAACAACACCTGGCTTCTGATGCCGGTAAACAACTCACTAAGAAAATCAACCTCGTTTATCAGATCAACATCGCTCCTAAGGTACCCACCACTTTTCTCTCTCCCACCCAATTCCTTTTTCTACTTTTGTTGTACACCCAATTTCGTTCTTATTTAAATTCAATTTTTTTTGGGTCAATTGTAGAAAATTGGATTCAATGAGGTTGTTTATACCGTTGATCTGAAGAAAGGAGAGGTCACCAAAGGTTTGGGATTCTGATTTCGGATTTTTTTGGATTCGTTTTTTGTTGTTCCTAATTGATTGATATTGATTGTATTGCAAACATGAATTGTTCAATGGTAATTGCTCTAGACAATAAGAAAGACTAGAATTGCTGAATTTCTATGAGACATTTGAATAACTGCTTAAGTGCTATAGTTTAGATTCCCTAGTTAAATTCAAACATGTGGCCTTGGAAATTGTAATTTTTTTTTTTTTTTGGAATGACGCGGAACCTCACCAAGGCCGGGGAACTCCTTGTTGGGATCGATAAGGAGCCAAAGGGCATTGATCAATAAACCAATAAGAAACATGGTTGTATTGTATTGCTTAATAAGCCATATGGTTGAATTTAATTGAAAATATGAAGTACAGTATCTAATGAACTATATCTGTACCTAAGTTAGCCCTCATAACATACAATAGGATGAATTGGGCATAGGAGTTCGGTGCTGTAATCACTAACTGTTGGTGTTATTTTTTTGGTTTATATTTGCTCTAGAACCTTATTTTTTGTAGAATGGTAATTGATCTGCTATTTTGGTTATATTTCCATTCATTCTTTGAAGTCTATTGAATTATAGGGCCATATGAAGGAGGAAAGCCCGATGCCACGTTTTCTTTCAAGGATGACGATTTTGTTAAGGTTGCCTTGGGGAAGATGAATCCTCAAATTGCTTTCATGAGGTGTGGCCTTGCACTGTGTTTTAAGTGTTTGTTTGGTCTATAGCTTATTTTCATTGGTTTTATTTTGCCTAAAAATAAGCTGGGCAAAAGTACAGCTCTGCATTCCCAGATGAAAATCAGCTAAACCAAACAAGCAGTAATTCTATTTGCTACATTTTTGTTGCCGTTTGTCTATGTTTACGTTGTTTTGTGATATGTAATGAATGCAGGGGTGCAATGAAAATCAAGGGTAGTCTTAGTGCAGCACAGAAATTCACTCCTGACATTTTCCCCAAGCCTTCGAAGATGTGAGCATATGCACGAGAGTTATTGCATTACTGTTTCTATCTCTACTAAATGGTAGAGCTTTAGACTTATCATTTCACCTCTGAATTAGGGAACAAGAAATCAATATGAAATCTTTTATTAATGTCTATCTTTAATATATGCACAATCTTTCTTATGTTATATGATCTTGAAAATTAAAATATAAAGAATCTTTCTTATGTTATATGAGGATTATGGATCTGGAAAATTGAAATATAAATTTGGATGATGCTATCCATTTTGGATGTACTTGTTTCATTGATTGAATCCATGTGTGCTGGAGATTTGTTGTCTTTGATGCCTAATCTTCAATACGGATCTGTAAAGTTCGAATCTTTGCACCCCAAAATAACTTATTGTAGAATTGATAGTTTTGTCAAGTCAAACATTGGATTAGATTTCTGCATGACGTGATTGCTAGTTATGATATATTTTCTGCAGACTTTATGTCCGTGTGCACTATCTTCATGAACAAAGTGTATTGTTCTTTCTAATGTCTTTTTGAGGTTTTCACTTTGAGAGGTTGTCAACACCGCAAAATTTTTTCTCACACTGTGGGGCTGCAATTTCTACCCAGGCTAGAGTACAAGTTTCACTGACTTTAACTAGCATGTTTTGGTGTTAACCACACACCAGACTCTTGAAACAGTTGGCTAGCCTACTACGCTGTTGGCATCCAGTGTGTGTTACCCATTGAAATCAGAGTGGACTACAAAGATTGTTGGGTAGGAGACTTCAAATTTCTTGCCTACAACACAACTTAAAAAGTTAAAACCATCTAGCCTATCTTAGAGATGAACTTTTTCTTACTGTTCCATGAATCTCCAAAGCCTTTCTTTTGGAGATACTAACTCCACTGTCTTTGCTCTTCATCCCGCTCTTCTTATTCCTGAATAATTAACCCTGCCTCTGAAATGAATAAACCAGGCTAATTTTCAATGTCAAGATTCTTTCTTTTGCATTTAAAAGAATGTTGAGCATAGTTGTTCATCAACTAACCATATCCTCTCTGGGACCTTTGATATTGCTGAAATTATTACTACTTTGGCTTCAAATTGCAGTTTCTGACAAGTAATTGATGATCAAGATGACTATATGAGCGGGACAAAAAATGAAATAGATGCAGCAAGCACAGAAAATGAAATAAACCTAGGAATCAAAACTTAGAATTGCTTAGAATCATCATTAAGTAAGAGAGAACAAATCTAGGAATCAACACTTCTAGAAGCACTAAAAATAAATGCTATTACTCTAGCAAAGTCTCCATTCAAGTACAATCAACTGCTTATATTAGATTATCGACTTAACCCTAATTTGAATGATTTAGGAAAGCTCAATTTTTGAATTATTAAAATATCCTTGATTCAAGGAAATTAAGTAAAATACTAATTAACGAAATTTATCTAAAATTAAAACCAGTCAAAGTGCAATCTAATGGTTGGAGGCTTGAAATGAGTTGTAGACCCAAACATCCTGGGTTCAATCCCCAATAGGAGCTCCCTTGGATTACTTGATACACGATTTTAGCGAGTGGGGTTGTGTATCTATGGTTTAGTCTCTAGTAGTGGATCAAAAGGGCTCTACCTTGGTTAAGTTCCACATCATTAAAAAAAAAATTATATCTAAAACAAAATATGGTTAATTGCACTTTTTACCCTTTAACTATTGGGTCAATCCACCCTCACAATTGATGATTTCAATGAGCTAGTTGATCCTTGTCGTCTGTATGAGTGTTGCCTTGGACCCGAGCCTTTGCGTACGTTTTAAAGAAAATTGCCCAGGAAGAGAAGAGTAGGTTTTTAATTCTTCGTCCTTTCTTATTTTCTCTTATAGAATTTCACCCTACTAAGCTTCAATCTGTAGAAATGGCCACTAGGTATAGCAAAGACAAGTATGCCCGTGTCAAGAACTTGAAGAGTGAACCCCTATCTCACATTACCCCCGGATCAAAGAGATGCAAGCTAGACGAAGGGAAGGACAAGACTCCTGCCCCCCTGTCGCTTTTTGGTACTTCTTCTTCTTCCACACCTTTTCTCAAGATGATGACCTTCAGTCCTTCGACCACACACTCTAAAGGGAAGGCTAAGGTTAGCAAGAGTGTTTGGGACGACCCTGCTACTACCCTTGGATGAGCTGATAATATCATCACTGACGACAAGCTTAAAGGTCTCTCGTCCATCCCTTCTCAGGAACTGGTCAGCCGCCATATTCACAAACTAGTGCAGGTATTTTACTCAACGTTTCTTCATTACTCGTTAAGTAGTTACACTTGTTGAAAATTACTAACCTTTCTTTCATTTTTTTTCATGTTCTTGGTGAGTCCCTTTGTTTGATGATGGACTACTTGAACAGCGAGGAGAAGGTAGTAGTGGCCAACTCCAAGGTTGATTCTGTTAAGGCCGAAAAGCTCAAAGTTGAGGAAGGATCTGATTGAAGCTATGGACCAATCGACCAAGGCCAAGGAGAAGGTGAAAGAATTGAAGGAAGCACTAAAGGTTGAGAAAAAGCTCGTCATTCAGAAAAACGAGGAAGTTCAAGCTGCCCTCTTGAGAACGGACGAGGAACGTGAGAAGGGGATTGCCAAGTTCTTGGAGTCTGATTGCTTCTCCGACTTGTAGTTTGAGCAGTACTTCAAGGGGTTCAAGCTTCTTCGCCGGTGGATGATGAAGCACCATAGCCATGTAGCTGATTTTGCAAATATGGACTTTTAAGCTATTGATACTCAGATCCTTGCTGACAAGGCTAATGAGAAGGAAGGTGAGACCATTGCTGAAGCTACCGATGTTGTTGAAGGAGAGTGTGCTACTATAAGAGGAGCTATTGACGAGGCTCAGATAGAGGCGAGCCGTGTTGAGGAGATCGTCAGTGCTCCTTGAAGTAAAAATTTAAGTAATTTTTTTTTTTTTTTGGTTCCATTTTAAAGACAATGGATGCCTCCTGTTTTGAGGCTTTTATTTTAGAAACAACGCATTTATCTTGTTTTGAACTTTGAAGTTCTTCTACTTATGATTTGTGCTTGCTCTTTTATTACCTTGCTTAAGAACTTAACTCGTCATTTGAGTTTTCACCATGTTCTATGATTTTAGCTCATCGTCAGAGTCATTACCACGTTCATGATTTTCACTCTATTTTGTGATTTTAACTCATCTTGTGAGTTTTTACCACGTCTATGACTTTCAACTCGTCATTTTGAGTTTTTACCGTATGTTGTGATTTTAACTCATCTTGTGAGTTTCTACCACATTTATGATTTTAACTCATCATTTGAGTTTTTACCATTTTTTGTGATTTTGACTCTTCTTTTGAGTTTTTACCACACTTATGATTTTCACTCATCATTCGAGCTTTTACCATTTGCGTTCTTATCACGTTTGTGATTTGAACTTGTTGCTATATTTCAGATACTTCCTTTTCGTCATTGAACTTAGCTTTGACACTGTCAAACTTTGAAAAAAGGGATGGTTGAACAAGCCTTCTTATTTTGTGCATTCCTCATATATGAGAGAATTACAAAGAAACAACAAACTGAAAATAGCTTTATCAAAATACTTGAAGGAAAAGAAATACATAGAAAAAACAATTAAATCTCGCTTATTTGATGTGTTGTTAGGCGAGGTGCTCTTACAAACAGAGCTTATTGGACCAGACAATAGCTTTTACTGATAGTACTTCTTGAGATGTTCCACGTTCCAAGGACGAGGAAGTGGATTGCCTTCCAAATCCTTCAAATAATAGCTTCCTCGTCTGGAGTAACGGACTACCTTGTATGGGCCTTCTCAAGTAGGCCTTAACTTCCCTTGCGCTGGATCCCTAGTAGCTTGTGAGACTATCCGCAGCACCATGTTGTCGGGGTTGGACCTTCTGAGCTTTACCTTTTGATTATAGTAGTTCTACATTTTTTGTTGGTATCGAGTCATTCTCAAGGCTGCCTCGTCTCTGACTTCAGCCAAACAATCCAAGCTAAGCCTCAGTTTGTCATTGTTTGTACCTTCATCGTAATGAGCTTGCCTAAGACTGGAGATTCCTACCTCTGCTGGGATAACTACTTCAGTGCCGAAGGCCAACTTTAATGGAGTTTCTCCTGTTGGTGTTCGCGCTGTTGTCCTGTAAGCCCATAATACTCCAAGCAACTCTTCAGGCCATGCACCCTTTGCCCCCTCAAGTCATGCTTTGATGAGTTTAAGCAAAGTACAATTTGTTAATTCTGTTTGTCCATTAGCTTGTGGGTGTCCAGGTGATGAGTAGTGATTTTGTATCCCTAGTTCTACGTAAAACTCCTTGAATTTTTGACTATCAAATTGTCGACCATTATAAGATACGATCGTCTTAGGGATCCTAAACCTACAGACAATGTTCTTCCAGACGAAGGTCTATGTCTTCTCTTCGGTGATTGCTGCTAATGGTTTTGCTTCGACCTACTTGGTGAAGTAATCAATGGCAATGAGCAGGAACTTCACTTGCCTCTTTCCTAAAGGGAGCAGACCGACGATATCTATACCCCACATGGAGAATGGCCAGGTGAGGAGATGCTCGTTAGTAATTCCCTAGGTATATGCTGCAAGTTATCGAACCGTTGACACTTATCGCATTTCTTCACAAGTTCAGTTGCGTCCTTCTGCATAGTTGGCCAAAAGTAGCCTGCCCTAACCGTCTTTCCCACCAGAGATCAAGGTCCGGAATGGTTACCACACACACCTTTGTGTATTTCTAGTAGCACTTATGTTGCTTCGTCAGGGGTCAAGCATTTTAGGTATGGCATTGAGAATCCTTTTTTGTAGAGTTCTCCGTTCAAATAGTGAACCTTACTGCTCGGACTCTGACCTTTTTCGCCTCTGACGAGTCAAATGGGAGTTGGCCGACTTTGATGTAGGATATGATTGGTTCCATCCAGTTGCTTGCTTTCTAAATCGAAAGGCCTGCAGTTTGTCAATACTGGGGATTGTGTGAACTTCCATGAGCAAGCCTAACGTTGCTGAAGAATCTTCAGTTGATGCAAGCCTAGCAACCTCGTTAGCAACTGAATTTTATTCCCTTGGGATTAGCTCGAGTCTGACATTGTCAAACTTGTCAATGAGCTGGCTCGTTAGTTGTAGGTATTTCTTCATCCTTTCCTCCTTTACTTCATATTCGTTTGTTATTTGCTTTACAATCAGCTTAGAATTAGTCTTCAATCTCAAATTCCTTACTCCTAAGGCTCTTGCAACCTTCAAGTTGGCAAGGACTGCCTCATACTCTGCCACATTGTTTGTTGCTGGAAACTGGAGTTGAACCCTATAGTTAAGCACGTCATTCTCTGGCGACGTTATTATGACACTGACGCCTCCGAGTCCTATAACAGACGAGCCATCTGAGCAAGCTGTCCAATATTCTGCTTCCTGATCAGAGTCTGGAAAAGTGAATTCTGCAATGAAATCTGCTAAAGCTTGTGCCTTGATTATTGTTCTTAGCCTGTACTCAATGTCAAACTAGCTTAGCTTAACTGCCCACTAGACCATACGACTTGTAGCATCTGGTTTGCTCATTGCTTTTTGGATTAGTTGGTTTGTCATAACTACAATTGTATGAGCCTAGAAGTATGGACGAAACTTTCTCGAAGCCACAATTAAAGAGAAGGCCATCTTCTCCATGTGTGGATACTTTGCTTCGACACCCTGAAAATCCTGACTTGTGCAATACACTGGTCTTTGTATCTTGGATTCCTTGCGGATCAAAGCGGAACTGACGGTTGTTTGTGATACAGCCAAGTATAAAAACAGATCTTCCCCTTCTAATGACAGGCTTAGTAATAGAGGCTTGGCCAGATACTCCTTAAGGCTCTGAAAGGCTACCTCACACTCGTCCATTCACTGAAAAGCCTGTTTAAGAACTTTAAAGAAAGGAAGACACTTGTCAGTGGCCTTCGAGATAAACCTGTTTAAGGCTGCTACTCGCCCTGTCAGTCTTTGCACCTCCTTGATTGTCTTGGGAGAAACCATGTCAAGTATGACTTTGACCTTCTCTAGGTTCGCCTTAATTCCTCGCTGAGATACCATGAAGCCTAGGAATTTTCCTGATGAGACTCCAAAAAGGCACTTTGCAGGGTTAAGCTTCATTCTATACCTTTTCAAAGTATTAAATGCCTCTTGAAGGTCTGCAAGATGAGTTTTAGCTTCCCTGCTTTTTACGAGCATATCGTCTACATAGACTTCCATATTCCTCCCTATCTGTTTACTAAACATTTAATTAACCAATCTTTGATAGGTGGCACCTGAGTTTTTCAGTCCGAAGGACATGACTTTGTAGCAATACAGGCCTTGGCTAGTGACGAACACAGTTTTCTCCTGGTCTTCTTCCTTTATTAGGATTTGGTTATAACCTGAAAAAGCATCCATGAAGGTTAATAATTCATGGCCATGACTTTGTAGCAATATAAGCCCTAGCTAGTGACGAACGCAGTTTTCTACTGGTCTTCTTCCTTCATTAGGATTTGGTTATAACCTGAAAAAGCATCCATAAAGGTTAGTAGTTCATGGCTAGCCATTGAATCAACAAGCTGATCAATTCTAGGAAGGGGAAAATTGTCTTTGGGACATGCATTGTTCAAATCAGTGAAGTCCACACACATTCTCTATTTTCCATTGGACTTCTTTACCATAACAACGTTTGCAAGCTATTTTGGATAGTAGACTTCCTTAATGAATCTAGCAGTTAAAAGTTTTTCCACCTTTTCCATGATTACTTTGTTCCGCTCTGGAGTGAATACTAGTCTCTTCTATTGAACGGGCTTCTTTGTTGGGTCGACGTTAAGACTGTGTGTTCAATCACTCGTCTATCAATCCCTAGCATGTCCTCATGGCTCCATGCAAAGACATCCAAGTTCTTTTTCAAAAACTTCACAAATTCGTCCTTCAAAGTCTGTTGAAGCTCTTTTCCTACCTTGGTGGTTTTGGACGAGTCTCCTTCTACTAACACAACATTTTCCGCCTCCTCCATGGGTTTGGGAGTTTCTTCTTCTACCATCCAAGCGTGATTTTCCCTAAATGCTAGGATTGCCTAGTAACATTCCCGAGTTAAAAGTTCGTCCCCTGTGATTTCTCTAGTTCCATGAGGGGTTGGGAATTTCACTTTCAGGCAATATGTGGAAGTCACTGCCTTAAGGCGATTAAGGGTTGGTCGTCCAAGAATCACATTGTAAGATGAAGGGCAGTCGACGATCAAGAAGTCTACCATCCTTGTCACTTGAGCAGGGTAGGTTCCTGCTCTAATTTGTAATGAAATGATGCCCTTTGGATAAACACGGTCTCTGCTGAAGCAGGCCAACGGAGATCCAAAAGGCTTGAGGTGTTTTGGATTCAACTTCATCTGTTGGAAAGCCGTCATGTACATTACATCTACCGAGCTTCAATTATCCACCAGCACTCTTCGGGTGTTTAACCCTTCAATGGTTAGCATAATGACTAGGGGATCATCATGGGGCTGCCTGACCCCATTCACATCTTGCTTGGAGAAGATAATGTCATCATTCCCAGTGCGAAGATATTTTTCCATTGGGTGCTTGACATAGGCATTGTTCACCTGCCTCTGAACGCCTTTCCTCAGGGACTTGTATGATCCTTCAATGATTGGTCCCCTAGTGATCGTCCTTATCTCTCCCACAATGGGTTTGAGATTGTCTCGATCTTCCTCTCTTTGGTCGTTAGTGGGTTTCTCCTCTGTTCGCTGGCGAGCTTGATAGTCTCTTTTAACAAACTTTTGGAGCTTCCCCCTTTGGATCAACTTCTCTATCTGTTTTTTCAAATCCCGGCATTTGTCTGTATAATGTCCATGGTCCTTATGGAAGTGGCAGTACTTCTTCAGATCTCTTCGCTTTGAGGACGAACTTAGTGGTTTAGGCCATTTCAAGGCAGGGTCATTCTTTATCTGCATGAGAATCTTGTCTACAAGCATTATCAAAGGGGTGAAATTCAACTTCTTCTTCGATGATGCCTCCAGACTACTTTTGCTAGTCTTAGCCTCCGTAAGATTATCTTTGCACTCTTTCTTTTTGCTTTGGGACTTTATGCCTTTGTCTTTCTTTCGTTTGCCTGTCAATCCTTTTGACATCCACGCATCTTCCCCATTCATGTATTTTTGCACTTTAAATAGCAAATCTGTCATCGAGGTCAAAGGAGTTTTCCCTAGGGAGAAAACAAGGTCAGGGTTGATCAGCCCAGCCTGGAAGGTCGTCATTATCACCTGCTTGTCAGCCTCATCAATTTCTAGGACTGTTTTGTTAAATTGCTTCACATATTCCCTCAGGGTCTCTCCTTCTTACTGTTTCACAGTTAGTAGATAGGAAGTGGGCCTTTTATGGCGTTGGCCTCCAATGAAGTGACGGATGAAGGAGTCACTCAGCTGGTCAAAGTTTGCAATGGACGCTGCGGGTAGTTTACTGAACCATTCCCATGTTGCTCCCCTAAGGGTTGCTAGGAATATCCTGCAAATAACTTCATCTGGGGTCTGCTACAGGCTCAGAATTGTTTTGAACACTCCTATGTGGTCTAGAGGGTCCTTAGTGCCATCGTAGACCTCTAGCTGAGGGAGAAGAAATTTGGGAGGCAAGGGGCTCTCCAGAACACTAGCTGTGAAAGGTGAGTCGGTCCTCTTGATCATGCCATCCAGGTTTAATGCTGTCTTCCCCTTCATGGCATTCTTGACCTCGTCCAACTCCTTTCTCATGTTTTTCATCATTTGTTCACTACCACGAGTTGACTGCACGGTATGTTCTGAAGTATCCTACTATTCTCTAGACTATGGGCCTCGTCATCGTTGTCATTGCGATTGCGTCGAGACTGCGACATAGTTGGAATCCCAGGTCACGCCATCTGCTTCAATTCTTTGTTCTATTTCATCAATTCTTGCACGTTAGCAGTGAGTGCTTGAATCTATTAGGCCATTACCATCGGATCTGGTGGTGTGGTCGAAGCTGAGTCCATTGGTCTTAAGGAGCTTAGTCGATAGAGAATTCAATGGCTTATTGACGATTTTCCCCTACAGACGACGCCAAACTGATGAAGCAAGAATTTGCCTCGTCGGTATGATGGACGACTTGTAAAACCTATATCACAGAAAGCACTCAACAGATAAGGGCATCGGTTTGGGGCCTGCCAAGGACCCTCCGATGCTTAAGTTAGCTAATTCTCTCTAGAAAAATTGTAATTTTTGTAGCAATTGTATGTTAATGTCCTTTTACCTGTTTTTCTTGGCTTTATATAGCCTTAGGCTGAGTTAATACTCAGTATACCATTATGTTGCAGCTGGGTAATCAATGCTTAATGATTGCAAATTAAACTCCAACGTTTTCTGTTTTTGCATTATTGGACGCTAGTAACGGTTTTGTGCTATTCATTGCTCGGTCATTGATTGCTGCCTGGCGTTAATGCACATACGCTCATCCATACCCTTACTCGTCACTGTAATGGACGGTTTGCAAGTAATGGACGACCATTTATATGCTACTTGTCAAGAATTATGTTAAATGGAGCTAAATCTTCCTTAATTTTTGTTTTTAAATTGGATATGAGAAAAGTTAATTGGATATTCTTATCCCACCTTTTTACAAACAGTCCTCATAGAATTAGACTTTAGTCTCTTCCGCATTAAAATTTTGTGAACCATCAACCACCCAGCTATATCAATTGGGCTTCGAGTTACCCCGGCCATTGTATGTTCAAATTTGGACAGTGCAGGCCTTGAGCAAGGAGGGTGCCTGAATTTTAAGATTGGATTTTCAGGGACCACATACGCTATAGTTGTAATGAGTTTTAAGCAGCCTAGGACCGAGTTAGATTTTTTTTCATTTCTAATTTTCTTTCAAAGTGGAAAGGAAGCCGAGCTTTACCATATATTTTCCAACAAAATGAATTATGATTTGTTTAAAAAGCCCAGCCCATTAATAAGGTTACATAGTCTAGACTCTACCTCTGGACCTTCTGTTCAACCATTAAACATTGACAAGGTTAGGCCTGAGACTGCTGAACAACTCCAAGCCCATGCCCATCAACAAATTAGAAGGTCTGTTTCGAGGGTTTAATGGTTTACCGTTTATGGCCTGGTAGGTTGGCTGGTGCAATAAGAAGCTTCCAATAAATGTGAATCAACAAATAGATGCACCTATACTTAAATCTACACGTTTTAGAGATTCATTGTTCATTGTTCAACTCGTAAAGTTTTTTAACATCAAATAAAAGATCTTGGGAAATTAATTGGTACCTTAGGTTTGATGATAAATAACAAATACTATGGAGTGAAACTCATAGATTACATTTCTATCTTATCTATTAAAAACATTCCTAAATTGATCCTAATTGATACCCTACCGTTGTAGTATCCTAATTTGACTAGAAAAACTTAAAAACACCTAAAATCAAGGAAATAAAATCCTAAATGCTAAAAGAATGAAAATTATGTAAAAATTCAAAAATTAACAAATGATAAAATTTAATCTCTCATCTTGTCCTACATCATGCCCCTCCACTTGAATGAAACTTGATCTTGAGTTTTCCTATAGAAATTCAAATATTCCACTCCAAATAAAAAGATACTTCAATAACTTGATTTGGTTGAAAAACTTGTACTCTTGAGATACTTTTCATTGGCTTTTAATTTGTTTGCAACATCAATTAACAAAGGATTGAGGACAAAATCATAATTTTCTATTTCAAGAAAATCAACAAATTGTGTAGTCATCTTTAGCAAAACAACTAGGTAATAATTTCCATCTCATGATTTCCACCTTTCTCCTTTATCAACTCAATCTTCTTTTCTTTGATCTTTTCATCAACTTCTTGAAGAGTATTATCTTCAAGTTTTAATTCAACAACTTGTTGCAAGTCTTGATCTTTTTCAACTACTTCAAGATTTTTTTCAATTGATGGTTGAATGTAGAGTTCATTACTATAATTCCTTAGTCTAAACTTTTCGACCAATAATCTTACTTTATATATGACAAAATTACACCACACTACAAAAACTGTACCTATAGTAGCATTCATGAAACACCACAATAGGTCCTAAAAACGCCACTATAGGCCCATTTGGGCTATAACAGCATTTTCTATATTGGCCGTTACAAACATCACTATTATACCATGACTATAGACCTACATTGGTGTTTTACAAAAACACCACTATAGGAGCTCTCTCTCTCGTTACCCAACGAGCTTACTCTCTTCCTTGGTGTAAACCTGAGGGTTTGCTTTTCTCTCTTTTTTCTTGTCCTTTTGGGGGCGATGGTGGAAGATGTAATTCAAAGCCTAGAGCACATGAAACTAACAACTAAAGAAGAAGAAGTTACAAAAGTCTCGGATGAAGGAAGGAAGGAGGAGATTGAAAGTTGCGCGCAAAGTTTAATTGGGAAGTTCCTAACGTGTAAATCTTATAATAAGAGGGCGGCTCATAATACGCTAAAGAAGGCATGGGGGTTGCAAGAAGGACTTTAGATTGTGGAGGTTGGATCTAATCTCTTCCAGTTCAAATTTTCTACGGAGTTTGACATGGAAAGGATTCTTAAGGGAGGCCCTTGGACATTTGATAACCAAGCGCTTATGCTATGTCGGTGGCAGAAGGGCATGACGACTATGAATGTGAAGTTGGAGACAGTGTCCTTATGGGTTCAAATTTGGGGGGCTCCATTCGACATGGTCTCTCCGAAAATGGCAGCAGAGGTGGGGAGTAGCCTGGGGGTGGTGGAGGAAGTTGAAACGAGGCAGAAACAAGAGTCCCAGAATCTGTTCATGAGGGTTAAGGTGGCCCTTCCAATCTCAAAACCGATTCGGAGATGAGGATTTATAGCAGGATCCAAGGGTGATCACACGTGGGTTACGTACAAGTACGAAAGGCTCCCGATATTTTGTCACTATTGCGGTCTCCTCGGACATGATGTTCATCACTGTGCAGGGTACTTTGCTGCGTCAAAGAAGGGGGGTAATGTGGTTTGCCAATACAGTGACTGGCTAAAATCGATGGGAGGTAAGGCCTGGTCACCACCAAAACATGGCCGGTCTCAATATCCGTTCGGCGAGAAGGTTGCAACAGAGAAACAAGGCTGTAGTGATGAACACCAACCACCGACGATGGATATCGGTGCAAAAGCCAACCAAACGGTGCAGGAAACACGCATTAAGGACAGGAGCGGAGAATCAGCAACGGGTCTGGATTTTCAGGAAGTTAATGTAGAGAGTAGCTTGATGTATGTGGGAGTTACGGATGATTTCACCATTAAATGTGGAGTAATTAAATCGGGGAAGTCAAACAATTTTGAAGTATGTGAGCCACTGCCCACAGATGCCAAGCACGTGACTAATTGCCCACAGGATGGGCCTGATAAAACAAAGCCCAAATGGATAAGGCTTCAGCGCATGGAGTGTGGGCTTGTGCATAACACGAGCACGGTCAAGCCTGTGTTGGGGAAGAAAAGGTTTTTACTGGGTTTAGAGGAAGACAGTAGCGATATCACAGAGGTAGGGAAAACGAAAGGGGGAAGAAGCATGATGGGTCACCAAACAATGAAGCGGCAGGGGTGTTGCAACACCCTTGGCGATCACAATGAGGCTATTAAGTTGGAATTGCCAAGGGGTGGGGAACCCTTGGAGAGTTCGAAGCCTTCAGAAACCATTGAAGGATCAAGGTCCCACGGTTTGTTTTTTGATGGAAACTCGGTTGGACAGGAAAGGTTTTGAAATACACTGTAAGGATTTACCGCTCCCCAACAAGTTCATAGTGATGAAGCCAGATAGAGGGGGCGGGCTAGCTTTGTTGTGGAAGAGGGAAGTAGTAGTGGATGTTATCAACTGTACGGATAATCATATTTTAGCAAAGGTGATAGAGGACGATGGGTTCGCATGGTACTTGATCGGTTTTTATGGGTGGCCGAAGTCTAGTCAGAAAGTGAAGTCATGGGCATTACTATCTCACTTGGCATCGTTTGTGGTTGGACCATGGCTATGTATAGGCGATTTTAACGCTATACTAAACTCCACGAAAAAGCTTAGCAGTCGGCCTCCCTTATACAGCCAGATGGATGGGTTTCACGAGGCGCTTGAAAAGTGCTCTTTAGTTTACTTGGGTTTTATCGGCTATCCCTTCACATGGAACAACAAGAGGCCCGGGCTTGCCAATACTTGGCAACGTTTGGACCAAGTCGTTGCAACGGTGGATTGGAAAGAAATTTTTTTGGAGAGTACAATTTTACACCTTCACTCCCATGCTTCAGACCACTTACCGATTTTTCTACAAACTAAGCCCACTAGGAAGTATAACACCAGGAGCACAATGGGCTTTAAGTTTGAGGAAGCATGGTTACTCTGGGAAGATTGTGAAGCTGTAGTCCAAGAAGCATGGAATAAAAGGGAAGGAGTAAGCTCAGGTTTGCCAAGAGTGAAAGAGAAGATTGTTGGCTGTGGGTTGGAGTTGCATGCATGGGGTTCATCCAAAACATATCCTGATACATATAAAATTAAGGTACTTCAAAGGAGGGCTGAATCTTTGGGTACGGGGGAGTGCACAGAAGAAAATAAAAATGAGTTCTTGGCTGTCAGCAAAAAGTTGGATGATCTTTTACGTAAGCAAGAGATTTTTTGGGCGCAACATTCAAGGGTCTCTTGGCTTAAACATGGGGATAAAAATACCAAAATTTTCCACTCCAAAGCCTCACAACGGAAGCAGAGGAATTTTATTAAAGGGATATTGAATAGTGACAATGCTTGGGTAGAGGATGTGGGAGAGGTGGCAGATGTGGCAATCAATTATTTTGAAAATATTTTTAAAGCAGGTGACAGTGTTCGTGTGGAGGAATGTCTAGATGCAGTGCAACACAAGGTGGAGCCAAATATGCAAGAAATTTTGTCCAGTGAATATAGTGCGGAGGAAATAAAAGCAGCGGTGTTCCAAATGGGACCAACAAAGGCGCTTGGACCTAATGGTATGAATGCTCTTTTTTACCAAAAATTTTGGCATATTGTTGGTGCTGATGTGATTACTGCAGTGCCAAATTTTTTGAATACCGGAAATATGGAACTTGAAATTAATTATACACATATTGTGCTTATCTCTAAAATAAAATCACCTGAAAAAATGTTTGATTATAGACCCAATAGCCTTTGTAATGTGATGTATAAAATTATTTCAAAGGTGTTGGCAAACAGGTTGAAAAAGATTCTACCACAGGTGATTTCTCCTTCCCAAAGTGCATTTGTACCTAGTCGCCTTATCATAGATAATGTTCTGGTAGCATATGAATCCCTACATGCCATGCATTGCCATAAGAAGGGTAAAACAAGTTCTATTGCACTAAAGTTGGACATCAGTAAAGCTTATGACCGAGTGGAGTGGAATTTCCTTAAGGGGATTATGGAAAAAATGGGATTTCCTGAAATGTGGATTGAAAGAGTGATGAGTTGTGTTTCTACACCTACTTTTTCAGTCTATATCAATGGTAAATCATATGGTAGTATCAAGCCATCTAGAGGGCTCCGGCAAGGAGACCCGTTGTCCCCTTATCTTTTCTTGTTATGTGCAAAAGGCTTCTTTTCTCTACTAGCAAGGGCGGAGGCAGAAAATCGGTTGCATAGGGTGGCGGTTTGCAGGAGTGCACCTAAGATTTCCCATTTCTTGTTCGAGGATGATTCTTTACTATTTTGTCGAGCCACATAGGATGAGGTGAAAGAAATAGTGGATATTATGCAACTATATGCCAAGGCTTCAGGTCAGCTTATAAACCTTGTAAAATCCTCTATCTTTTTTAGTAGTAATGTTGATGTTGCACAAAGGGATTTGATTAAAAATAGGCTGGATGTTAAGGAAGTGGATAGGTTTGAGACATATTTGGGCTTACCTACACTGATAGGAGGCTCAAAATATCAAACTTTTGCTTTCCTAAAAGATAGAGTCTTGAAAAAATTGCAGGGGTGGAAAGGCAATATGTTATCTAAAGCCAGGAATGAGGTGCTAATAAAAGCTGTAGCACAATCTATTCCAACCTATATAATAGGTGTATTTCAGTTGCCTGTGAAGTTGTGCAGTGAACTCAATTCCATGTGTGCAAGATTTTGGTGGGGTCAGACAGGTAATGAAAGGAAGATCCATTGGAAGAGTTGGGAATTCCTTTCTCAACCAAAGAGAGAAGGAGGCACAGGGTTTAGGGATATCCGAAGTTTCAATTTGGCAATGCTTGCTAAGCAAGGATGGAGGTTAGTACAAGAAAAGGAATCACTGATCTATAGGTGTTTCAAAGCAAAATATTTCCCAAGGTGTAGTTTCTTAGAGGCAATGGATAAACCAAACAGCTCCTATGTGTGAAAGAGCTTAATGGTGGCCCAGCCTATCTTGAAGAATGGATGTTGCTGGAGGGTGGGAGATGGGGCTGATATTAGGGTGATGAAGGACAAATGGATTCCTAACTATATAACCAACAGGGTGCTTCATCCACCGACGAAAGAGGAGTGGGAATGGAGGGTGTGTAAGCTGATTGATTGGTCAGACAAAACATGGGACTACCACCTTATAAACCGGATATTTCATAGAGACAATGCAGAAGCCATCAAGTGGATACCATTGAGTCGTCAAAATATTCCTGACAGAATTTTCTGGCTGCACACAAATAAGGGAGACTTTTCAGTTAAAACAGGGTATCAAGTTGCTAGACAACTCAAGAAGGATGAAGACATGCGGGGTATGAGCTCTCAGTCAGGGGTGAAATCTTTGGTGTGGACCAAACTATGGAATTTACACATCCCAAATAAGATAAAGGTATTTGGCTGGCGTGCGTTTCATAATATCTTGCCTACTCGGGAGAATTTGGTCCAAAAACATGTCATTGACGATGACACCTGTGGGTTATGTACAAGAACAAAGGAAACAACACTTCACGCACTATGGGATTGCAGTGTGGCTCAGGGGGTTTGGGCAGAAAGTATAAGGAAATTTCAGAAAGGTATTGGAGGACAATTTGATGTCTTGCAGCTCGCAACGGAGTTATTGAACAAGCTAACGCAGGAAGAGTTTGAATTATTCCTTGTCCAAGCATGGGTGCTCTGGAACCAAAGGAATTCTATTACACATGGTAGAGGTATACAGGATCCGTCTTGGCTAGTGAGAAGGGCAGGGGAACTTTTAGAAGAATTCAAGGAGGCATAACAGCTTTTAGCGGTTCACTCGACTGTAATGAGAAACACAACATGGATAGCTCCACTTGAAAATTGCTTCAAGCTCAATTTCGACGCGGCGATATCCAAGAACATTAACGCCTCTAGATTTGGCGTGGTAATCCGCAATGAGCTGGGGGAAGTGATGGCTGCCTTGGCTACGAAGGGCCCACCGGTACATGACAGTGAGGAGGCTGAAGTATTAGCATGTCGGAAAGCGCTAGAGTTTGCAATTGATTTGGGCTTTGCAGAGCTGATATTGGAAGTGGACAACGTAACAGTTATGCAAACATTAGAAGCCTTAAGAAGTAATATGTCACGTTTGGGTCACCTATATGGAGACGTCCAATGCCTCAAGTCAGGTTTGCATGTCGTGTCTGTTAGTTGTGTGAGTAGATTAGCCAACTCTGTGGCTCACTTTTTGGCCAGATTTGCTAAAGGAGTTAAGGATGAATTTGTGTGGTTGGAGGAATCTCCCCCTCCAGTGTTGGAAGCACTGTACTTTGTTTCATTATAATTTAATATCAATGATTTCACTTTCAAAAAAAAAATTATAATTTCATATAAATTAAATAGATTTTAAAATTTATGAAACATAAAATTAAATGCTCTAAAATTTTAAAAATTTCATAAACAAATAAAATAAAAATAGAACAACAATAATAGATCTAAATAGACAAAAATTTGAAGAACTAGAAAAATCAAACACAAGCAAGATAAACATGATAAACAACCCAAAAACATCAAACAAAAATGATGAACAACCCAGAAAAATATATCGCTCCTCTCTAATTTGATCATAAGCATCTTTTTCATCATTGGCCATGAACAAGGTTTTCTTAACCTTATGTTTGTTCCCACCAATCTAAAGGCATACCAATTAAGTGTGCGTTTCCACGTCCACTTTTTGCGTTTTCTTCATTTTTTTTTTCTTGAAGCCATGATTGTTGACTTTAGGGGTGTGAACAGTACTGACTTTGGGGTATGAACAGTACACACAATAACTTTTTCAACAACTTTTCAATCATGGGACCCACAAATCTTATTTTTCAGCAACTTTTTCATTAAAAATGGGTCTCATAGTACTATTCACACATTTAAAAATTATTTTGCTACAGTGTTTTTCAGTTTTCATTTTTCAATTTTCAGCTGTATTCAAACGGACCCTAAGTTTTAACCTTTCTGTTGGGTTTTAGACCCCTTAAAAAACAACCAGATTGCGTAGCCTAGTTAATTGGCCAAGTTGTTACTTAGTCAAATTATGCAATACTAGGTTAAAACAATTAAATAATCATATCATGTATATAAAACATATAAAGCAGCGGAATAATAAAAGACACAACGATATGATCACCCAGGAAACCACACGGTAAAAACCTGGGGAGGATTTGACCCACCGATCCTCAAGGCAAACCTGAATCCACTATGAAAGAATCGAAGTTCATACAAAAGGACTACAAGCTCCCCGCTCGACTTCATAATGCTACCTACCAGTAGAACTTACTGACACGACCACGTGCAAGCTCCGAATCCACGGACTCCTTCTTTCTTGAATTCTTCAATCAGCTTCAAGCACCCATGCTTGATATTCTTTAAGCTTCAATGGCAGCAACCAAGTTGATCATCAAGATGTTGAAGTAATCTCAATCTTGAAAACCCTAAACTTTGTGTAAATGAAAGCTCCTCTAGATCTCACAAGAGATTTACACAAAACAGAAAATATGAGCAACAAGAGCTACTCTAAAAACGTGGCTAGGGTTTCCTTTATATAGTGGGAGAAGTAGATCTGAAACCCTAATCCTTAATGGGCTTGGGCTGAGTTGGAAAATTCTGCAGAAAAACAATCTGCACGACTTTTAATCGATCGAGCCTAATTTTCGATCGATTGAGTCAGGCAGATTTACACAGTAAATCCTGCAGAACACTCGATTCCAACTTTACATATAAATATACTTTGAGCAAGTCTAAACAAGACTAAAACGTTTTGATCACGGTTTGCCAACAATACAAATTAGAGTTCTAAGACATTAGTTCCTAATTCCTTAAAACCAAACACTTTCTTTCCTCAAGAGTATTCATATAGTCAAAAAAATCCTCAAGAATATTTATATTGGTCCCCTCAATGACTAAATTACTAATAGAGGTATGATGTGGCAAATTTTAAGTAATGTAGCATCAAATTTAATATTAAGAAATTAAATCACAAAATCAGACCCATTCAAACCCATTTCTCCTTAAAGTTTGCTTATCTCCTTGCCAAAGGTTTAAATCCTTTGAACCTTGCTTCTCATCCTTGTAGGTGGGTTTGGGATGCTTACACTACTCCAAGGATCAAATTCTTTTTGTGGCTTGTTTCTCGGAATAGTATTCCTACTCGTGTAGTGCTTGGTTCAAGAATTTGTGAAGTGTGTGGGCTCTCAGATGAATCTATTATCCATGCTTTGCGTGACTGTCCTGGGGCTAAAAGAGTGTGGACTGAGTTGGGCATCCAGTGTACAAATCAAGAGTTCTATGATCTCCCTTTACTGGAGTGGCTGAAGAGCAACTGCTGCTCAGTCCAGTTTTTTTCTTGGCCTCGTATTCCTTGGCAAATGCTATTCCCTTAGGCTCTTTGGCTTATATGGCTCCAACGGAATAAGGTAATTTTTTGTAATGGAAGTTTTGATGTAAAGATAGCTGGTCATTGCATTAAAAAAGGAGTTGAGTTCTTTGCTATTGTGCCTGAAAACCCCATAAAACCGAGTAGAGTGTTGACTCGGGTGTCCTGGACTAAACCCCAAGAGGGGTGGGTGAAGTTGAACTCTGATGGATTGGTGTTAGGGAACTCGAAGAAGGCCGGTGGAGGAGCGGTGATAAGAGGTAGTAATGGGGACTGGATTGCGGGTTGCTTAAGGAAACTTGGGAACATGTCTTGTATTCTGGCTAAGTTGTGGGCGCTTAGAGATGGGCTTCTTTTGGCAAAACAGCTGAGTTTAGATAAGATTTGTGTGGATATGGATGCTGAATATCATGCTTATTTGCTTTCTAATACTTTTGTGGTTAATCTTAGTCTTGAACCTTTATTATCCGATTGTAGGAACCTAATGAAGACGTTCCTTAACTGTATTGTGGCGCATGTATTTAGGGAGGCGAATAGGTGTGCTGATAGATTAGCTAGGTTGGGGGCTGGTCTGCATTCAGACCACCTTATTTTGTATAATCCACCGCCTGTGGTGGAAGATATACTGGCTAGTGATAAAGCTGGCCATTTTTGTAATAGACTTTTGGTGCCTTAGTTGTATAATACTTGCTTGGTTTACCAAAAACAAAAACAAAAAAAAAAAAAAAAAAAACAAAAAAAAGGACCTATTTGACACAAATAAAAAGTTAAGGACTAAAATGAAATATTTGAAAGGTTGCGGACCATTTTGAAATATGAGGTAAAGGTTGAGGACCTAAAGAGTAATTAAACCTAAAAATAAAACACCCTAACTCATCTAACTAACATATTTGGTTATTTATTTTTTATTTTTGGTAAACATGATTTTTTATTTTTAAAAAATCGAACAGCAACACTACACGCCATGTAATAGAAACAAAGAGAAAATAAATTGGAGGTTTTTATATAAAATTTTTATTGTTTAAAAGAACAAAAAAACGTTATGAAATTCAAATGTGGCAATCCAAGTGAGGCTTGTTTTTAACAGATGATAAAATCCTCAACTCTTTTTTTTTTTTTTTTTTTTTCTTGGTTGAAATGATGACAATCCTCTACTTAATGATTAAAAAAAAAAAAAAAAAACAACGATAGTGGTAGACTTTTTTACATTGAGAGAGAGAGCTCAAAATCTCAATCTTCAACACCCATATCAATCTTTAATCTTTATGTCTAATTTACCTGTCAAATAATCCACATTAGGACGTTCAGACGTAAAACACGTTCGGTATTCTTGGTTGAATAACAGTCCAAAGTCACAACAGCAATAGCTTAGAACTTTCAACAGAAATGATTAAATTAGAAGGAAAAAAAAATGATTTTATCTTTGATCGTATCTTTTCCACACTTCAATCAAGCAGATGTAATGAATCATGGAAGGCATCTCAACTTATCTTGTTCCCCACTACCAGATCAAGACAAGTTGACTCTGGTCTATTTGAACTTAATTAGTATGTAAGTCATTTCCAGGTCTAAGTTTAATTAGAATTAGGCGAATGTTTAATTCAGCAGCCCACCCTTAAAAAAAAAAACCCCACATATTATTGTGAGGGAAAAATTGTTGAGAGGGAACACAATTTAGCTCCTTACAATTATTTTTTTTTTAAAAAACCTTAAGAGCATGATGTCGGATATTGTAAAAGAACATGGTTCATTTCTTAAACTCTTAATTATTTATTTTTTGAAAAAACGTGAATGTGTTTTGAAAAGTGGAGAAAATACTAATAAAAAATTATTTTAATGAAATAGAATATAGAATAAAAAATCAAATGGCGTGTGTTTTTAAAAGTGATTAACTAGAAAATAATGTGAATGCATTTTTTTTTTTTTTTTTTTTGCTAAACAATGTGAATGCCCCTTGGTCTAATGTGAATGCTAAAAATCAAGTCAATGTGAAAGCTTTTTTTTTTTGCTAAACAATGTGAATGCCCCTTGGTCTAATGTGAATGCTAAAAATCAAGTCAATGTGAAAGCTTTTTTTTTTTTGCTAAACAATGTGAATGCCCCTTGGTCTAATGTGCGTTTTAATTTTCTACGAATTTAGACTCAAAGTTGAAGGTCGAAACATCTCATCGGCAAAAAAGCAATAAAAGTGTTTATTTATTTTATTTTATTTTTTTTAAAGCCCAAGAAAGTTGCACCCTATGAACTTTGACCATTGTACTCCAGTCTACACTCTACATCAGAATTTAAAAGAAAAAAAAAATCAATATGAATAAGTCTAGCCAACTTTTTATATATAAACTGAAGCATAGTATTTATTATTATTACGTTCTAATTGAGTTATATTAGCGTTCATATCATTATCTTTTTTTTTTCTAATTTTCTTATAATTTTTTTGAATATATCAGTGGCAGCTACAAGAATTTTGTTTAAGGGGGTCATTGAAAAAAACTTAATAAAAAAAGAAATTAACTATATTGAGTTATCGACAAAAAAAAAAAATTTAATAATACATGAAGTTTTATAATTTTCATTGTTATATGATAGTTCATTACGAGTATCTATTGCCAATGTAGGTAACTATAAGCCTATTACGATTTTATTTTGTTAAGTTTATCTAACAGTTTTATTTTTATGCAAGTGTTATTGTTTTTATAAAAATATTTTAAACAAAATGACTAAACTGAACTCATTAGCTTTGTATTAATTATTAACGCACACAACCACACTCATTCATACATAAAATTATACACTATGTGTCTACTTAACCAATCAAATGCTTGGACAATTACTAACTTTACAATTTTTTTTTCTTGAATTTTACTAACTTTATAACAAAAAGTTATTATAATATGATAACAATACACACACATGTAACAAACCATCTATATTTCCTAATTATTAAATTATATAAATTTATATTATATATATATATATATTGTACACACAAACATCCACACACATCATAATTCACACAAATAATATTATAACAAAAAGTAATACATACAATCAATAGTAGACACACTCACACATATAATATAAATTTATAAAAAAGAGTGACACTTACAATTTGCAGATACTTACTTTATACTAGAGTTGGAAATACTTGTATTAAGGGTGTGCAAAATTTAAGTCAAGATGTGCAAAAATATTTTTAAGAATAAATTAAAGTATTAAACTAACACAAAATATTATATATATATATATATATATATATATATTGTAGGGTCCAAATTTCGTAGTCCAAACCCAAAAGGTCAGGATTATGAGCCCAACGAACCCGAAACAATGAATTTGTAGAGAGTGGGTGAAAGAGCTGGGCTGGTTGTGAATTTAGCAACGGTTAACCCTGATATACTATGATGAACTAACGTAAAAACTCGCTTGAAAGCTAAATAAACTCGAATCTGAAGAGGCTTGTTATTGATTGAAAGGTTAATACAATTCTTGGAGTTCCAGTCCGATTTTTTTCCTCCCCTTCTCTTTAGAGGCCTATTACATTTATATATTCTTCTTTGCCCTCATCTTCACTGTACACATGTTCTTCATCTAAACATTCACTTGAGTATATGTCACATAAGATATCTTCTTTAGTTTTCCGTGAGTGGTGATAACTGAAGTTGCACTGTTCAGGGGTTTTCTCCACATAAATGCGGTCAGGAAAGTTGCTGCAGTGCATTAAATATGGTGGTAGCAACTTTTCCTTTTATATATTTCTCCGTTTTTATCATTTCCAGGCATGCCTAAAGTTTGTCCTTATCGTTGAAGTTGTTGGAAAGATCACTCAAACCTTCCATACATTTGCTTGATCAAGTCTCTTTGGTATCCGAGGAGAATGACCTCTTTGGACCATTAGGGTTCTCTTCGGATTATACTCCTTGTTCATTTCCAGGTATATTTCTTCCACCTGGACTCTTCCCTAACCATTTTATTCTCTTTGAACACATAGTAATATTCGAATTGGGCCCTAGGCCCAACACGTGATGTTGGGCTTTTACTCCCACATATATATATATATATATATATATATATATTTATATTTTGGAAGTCAAGGGGTTCATTTGAACCCCCTGAATATAGTATAACGCCGCCCCTGGAGAATATATATATATATTAATATTAACACTTCTTCAACTTTTCTTCGTTCCTTACCTTTTCATCTCCCAACTGTTTCTCAAACCTTTCTCCCTTCTTTATCTTTTTATCTCCCCACTACCCACTACCTTCTCCATTATAATATCATTCTTCCTATTTCCCTTCATCTTTCTTTATTTTTGTTTCTTCTTATTCACACTCTCTTACTATAAATTTGTCACTATTTTTTCCATTCCACGCATAGTTTTCCCTCACAAAAAAAAAAAAAAAAAAAAAAAAGTTTCCTCTCTCTCTCTCTCTCTCTCAAATTTTTCGTGAATTTTTTATTTTTCTTACATATCTACTTTAGGTTGATAATTTTTTTATATTCTTTAAAACTGTACTTTGAGTTAATGTGATTTTGTTTTGTTTTTTAAATTGTTGTTGTTGTTGTTTTTTTTTTTTTTTTTTTTTTTTTTTTTTTTATTGTTAAATGTTATCCTATTGCGTTATAAAGAATTAAATATAGCATATAAAAATATAATATTATTCTATTACATAGCATAATTTGGATAATTTGGTATTTATTTTATTACATAACATGATTTTTTATAGTGGTCAATTTAGATGTTAAACTATGAGACTTTCCTAATTTTTGTTTATTTTTTAATCTTTTGTGGTGGACAACGTACTCTTAATAATTGTATTAGAAGTACTCTATAATATCATTTATTTAGAGATCGAAAAAGCAAAACTTAGCCAAACAAAAATAATCGAATGGGTGACAAATTTTAGTTTTTGCAATTTTATTATTATTATTATTTTATAAAAATGTATATATAGAAATTTAATTCTAAGATTTTACTAATAATTCTTTATTTGATAATATGTTTTGGGTGGACAAAATTACAGTTTCTACAAAGAAAATAACCTTAATAGATTATCAACAACAAATTGTTTTCCTAATTGGTCCAATTAATCATTGTTAAGTTTTATTAATTTTTTTAGTTACGTTTTTCGGTGTTTTGGATTGTAGGCAGAAAAAGTAAGGTTTGAGAAAGTTTGTTTAAAACTGAAAGAATAATTTCCAAATTTTATATTCTTTTTAATGATTCACAAAATGTTATTGTGTGGATGAGGATCCCTAATCTCATTTGAGTGGGTTGCTAAGATGATTTTTGAGGATGTACCTTGGACCTCGAGGACGAGCACTGGACAACCATGAGACAAACACTCGTTGACCTTGGGGATGAGTAGTAACCATAGAAGGCTCATAAAGTTAAAATATCACAGAGGGAAGAAAGTAGATTTGGCATAGGTTACGAGGAGGGTGAAAGGAGAAGGGTGTGGAAGCTATCCCCTTCGCATTAAATGTAAGACAACTACTCCTCTAGCCGCATTAATAAGGAAATGACCATGAACAGTGGTGGCACAGCTCAAATTGCAAGGCAGAAGCTTACTAGTATATTTTGGATGAGACAGAAGTCCTGTAAATGCAATCTCAGCACTCCAAGTGTAGGATTAAAATAATCTATGTGCAAATATAAAAGGAAAATGAAAATCGTCATGGTGGGGGATCTAAAAAGAGAAAGAGGGTGGAGGACTTTGGGAAGGAAGAAGAAAAATACTTGTGAAAAAGAGAAAGCAAGACTTATATATAAAAGAGAAAGCAACCCTTCCCACTCTCTAACAAATTCATTGTGGTGGGCACATTGGGCCACTGTCTGGTCATTCTTGGGTCGTAGGTCTGTTTGCGCCCTTACAGTTATAAATAACTTTTATTAAAAAATAAATATTTTCTTTAACTTACCTTTTGAATTTCTGAGGAAAATTGTATTGTTTTCATTTTAGTATGACAAAATTTATATTTATAATTTATGACTTTTCCTATATTATATTTATGATTGTTCTTATAATAAATAAATAAATAAAATTTGAGAGAGTTTCAACCTATGACATCTACTCCTGATGATAGTTCTTTATCATTAGACCAAAATACCAATAAGTTTTTGGCGTAAACGGGGATTGAACTCCAGATCTCTCATTCAATCATCAAAAACTTTACCAGTTAAGCTAACTACAACCTACATAATAAATAATTAAATTAGTCTAAACTATAAAAAAAAAAATTAATAAAACCACTATAAAAATAATTATCACGAGCAAGGCATGGGTTCGTGGCTAGTATATATATAAAAGCAGAGACTTCATGCATGAAATCATGAAGTTCTATTAAGTAGCACATTCTTGGCAAAGAGAATTGAAATATTCTCAAGTGCCACATCAGAGATAAGAACAAATTAAATATTAAAATTTTGTTTTATTTGGTTCAATGTTTCAAGACTTTTCTAATTAAAAAGTAAATATACTTTGCATCTTTTGACTCAATGTATCAACACTTTTCCTCCCTCACACATACACACAAAATTTTTTGCATTTCAATTCACCATTTTCACCTGTTACACTTCTACTCTTTTATATATCAACACCTCTTGCATTTTATATTGAGTGACATCGGTAATTTTGATATTAAGGTCAAACGTTGTAAATTTGTGGGTTTCGTAAAAGATGTAATTGAATGTGGGTGCTTGAGATGTGTATTTTTTTTAGAATTAAGGACAAAGAGAAAGACACATTTTATATCAACTTTTATTCTACGATATGCTTATTGTCAGGGCTGGGTTTGAGCACTTCTTTCGTTAGATGAATGGACTCAGGCCCAACTAGCCCAATACAATAAATTTGTAGAGAGTTGGTCAAAGAGCTAGGCTTTAGCGCATGGACAACAGTTAATATGGTGTTCATGACAATCAAACAGAGATGAACTGAGTTTATAAAAGAAAACTTATTCTCGGTACAATCCAAGGAGCTTTGTTCTAGGGAATATTGAATGATTCTTGTAGGGGCTGGGCTTTTTCCATGCGACGCGGGGGTTCAGGATTTTCACCCCACCAAGGGCTGACCTTGTAGTGTAAGGCTTGACACCCTAGTCCCACATCGGCAGGGAAAGCGCCTCTGGGATGAGGTGGACTCAAGCCCAGATAGCCCGGTACAATGAATTTGTAGAGTATGGTTTCAAGAACTAGGCCCTGGTATAGATTGCAACAGCTAACAGGATAGTGTATGGGTTGAACGACAAGAACGTAAGCTGAAGTGTAAGATATGGTTCCTTGGCCCTCTTTTTCTTAAAGGCTGGAAGTTCTTATTGCTTCTGCAGTGCTTGGATACAGGGGTCATGCGAGTACTGCAATATTTTCTGCTTCTTCCCCCACTCCCTTTTTGGAGGATTTCTTACATTATATACCTCTTTTCAGTTGATCCTAGCCCTACATTTGTCGACCAGGCAGGTCACTACTTAAGTGCTTATCTCATCAGCCGTTTCTCTATCCTTATGTGAGTTGCGGCTACCAAGACTATAGTGTTTAGGGGTCATTTTCTCATTAATGGAGCCAAAACGCCAACGGAGGGCATTTAATGTGGAGATGACAGTTTGTCTTGGATTTTCTTTTCCACCGTCCTCCTATGATCGGCACATTACACTCGTTCTTTCTCCTGGGGTGCTCTGGGAGGCTGCCTGTGATGGGACGTTGGCTCTCCCTCCTCTGATTAGGGTTGGCCGAGGACATGGTTGTCCTCGACGGTCATCCTGGGTGATTCGGACCTTCTCACATCGTCCTCGGAAGTTTTCTTCCTCCTCGGCATGGGCCTTGAGCTTGGTACGAAGTGGGCTGGGGTTGCCAAATCCTTTGGCCCCACAATAGCCCCTCAAAATCCTGCTGTCAGGCTCCTCGGGCGGAGAGGAGGATTTTGATGTCCTCGGGCCTTTGCCATGGCTTATCAAGTCTTGTCCTCCATTAGTGCCAGAGTCTTTTCACCTATTTAAGGCACGCTCCTGACGCTTCGGTGTACGAGACGCACTCTCATTAATGTCCTCGTGAAGTGGCGTAGATCCAAAGGGTTGGGAATTTCTTTGGAAATTGGGCGGGATTTGCTTCGCCGTATCTCTCTCTCCTCGAATTTCATACGGATTAATTTTCACTAGATTTCGCCTTCTATATAAGGCCTTCTGGGGGAATTATTCTTTTTATAACTCCCCACGTTCATCAGAAACTTCAAGCCTTCAACACTATAGGCCCTCCCAAGGACTTTGCCAAGGCCATGATCAAGGCTTAGGGAATGAAATGGCCTTGGATAAGGGCAGGGGCCAGGAAGCAAAGGATAAAGATGTTCTTTCCCTTCAACTAAGCAAGAAAGAAAGCCTTCCTCCTTCGGCCAAGAATCGAAGTAAGCGTAGGCCGCATCATATTTTCAGCGCACCCAAATTTGGGCCTCGCATTGATGGTGGGACCCCGATAAAGGTCTGCGAAATTGTTGAACGTTTGACGCTCGAGCGCTGCCCTCTCTTAATGTCCAGTTATCATGAAACTGGGAGAGAATCAAGGGAACATCCTAAGATGGGGCAGCCAGGCACCTCCGCTTCTTCTTCTTTTTCATTGCCGGTGCCGTCCCCATGGGCTCGAGTGCTGCTGGGACGAGGCGGCGCATCTACCATTCCCATGAGCTTTCTCTTTTTAGAGTTAGCCTTAAAACAAGCATGCCTCAGCCTCTTCCACCGTAGTTAGCTTTAAGAGGCAAGCCATCCTTGGCTTCCTCTATTGTAGTTTAGCTTTAAGAGACAAGCCATCATCGACTTCCTCTGTTGTAATTTAGCTTTAAGAGACAAGCCATCTAATGTATGATGTATTTTTTTTTATTCAATAATAAATAATAAAGAAGGTTGTTCTTCTTACTTTACGAATCTTTTTATTTTCTCTGCAATAATTACTTAATGTATGCGTTGCCTTTTGCCTCCAATGTGACTTTATAGTTGATGCCGCTTATAGTAACGGAGCATTACTGCCCCAATTTCGATAAAGCCGACAATAACCCTTGGTCGTCATCTCTAATTAATTTAACAATATAAGAATTACCTGGGAAATGATGGGGTGGTCTGCCCCGTGGACTGTGCAAACAGCCTAGCACACTGGACTTAAATAAGTGTCTGATCTGAGGATCGTTTTCATAGGTTTGAGTCCGAGGACCATGTACTATCTTGGTTCCATCTAGGACTTAGTTTTTTCTGAGGTGCCTAATTTCCCCACAGGTTTGAGTCTGAGGACCATGCAATACCTTGGTTCTGTCTAGGACTCAGTTTTTCTGAGGTGTCTAATTTCCCCACAGGTTTAAGTCCGAGAACCACGTAATACCTTGGTTTTGTTTAGAACTTAGTTTTTTTGAGGTGCCTAGTTTCCCAATAGGTTTGAGTCTGAGGACCATTCAATACCTTGGTTCTGTCTAGGACTTAGTTTTTTTTTCTGAGGTGCCTAGTTTTCCCATAGGTTTGAGTCCGAGGACCATGCAATACCTTGGTTCTGTCTAGGACTTAGTTTTTCTGAGATGCCTAGTTTCCCCATTGGTTTGAGTCCGAGGACCATGCAATACCTTGGTTCTGTCTAGGACTTAGTTTTTTCCGAGGTGCCTAGTTTTCCTATAGGTTTGAGTCCGAGAACCATGTACTATCTTGGTTCCATCTAGGACTTAGTTTTTTCTGAGGTGCCTTGTTTCCCCACAAGTTTGAGTCCGAGGACCATGCAATACCTTGATTCTGTCTAGGACTTAGTTTTTCTAAGGTGCCTAGTTTCACTATAGGTTTGAGTCCGAGGACCATACAATACCTTGGTTCTGTCTAGGACTTAGTTTTTTTTGAGGTGCCTAGTTTTCCCATAGGTTTGAGTCCAAGGACTATGCAATACTTTGGTTCTGTCTAGGACTTAGTTTTTCTGAGGTGCTTAGTTTTCCCATAGGTTTGAGTCCGAGGACCATGCAATACCTTGGTTCTGTCTGGGACTTAGTTTTTATGAGGTGCCTAGTTTCCCCATAAGTTTGAGTCCGAGGACCATGCAATACCTTGGTTCTGTCTAGGACTTTTCCCGAGTGCCTTAGAAGGCTCAGCCCCGAGTGCACTACCACAACATGAGGTAGTAGTTTTTGGGACTTGCTCTACTTCACATGTGTGGTAGTAGTTATGGAGTGTTAACTTCCCCTTAGCACCTAGTCCGAGGACTTCAGGCATGACTAAAGTTCGCATTTAAAAACATAGCACAGGTGCCTTAAAAGGCTTAGCCTCGAGTGCACTACCACAGTATGAGGTAGCAGTTTTTGGGACTTGCTCTACTTCGCATGTGTGGTAGTAGTTATGGAGTGTTAACTTCCCCTTAGTACTTGGTCCGAGGACTTCAGGCTTGACTAAGGTTTGCATTTAAACACACAGCCCAGGTGCCTTACAAAGCTCAGCCCCAAGTGCACTACCACAGCATGAGGTAATAGTTTTTGGGACTTGCTCTACTTCGCATATGTGGTAGTAGTTATGGAGTGTTAACTTCCTCTTAGCACCTAGTCCGAGGACTTCAGGCATGACTAAGGTTTGCATTTAAACACATAACCCAGGTGCCTTAAAAGGCTCAGCCCTGAGTGCACTACCACAGCATGAGGTAGCAGTTTTTGGGACTTGCTCTACTTCGCATGTGTGGTAGTAGTTATGGAGTGTTAACTTCCCCTTAGCACTTGGTCCGAGGACTTTAGGCATGACTAAGGTTCACATTTAAACACATAGCCCAGGTGCCTTAAAAGGCTCAGTCCCGAATGCACTACCACAGCATGAGGTAGCAGTTTTTGGGACTTGCTCTACTTCGCATGTGTGGTAGTAGTTATGGCCGCCAAAATGGCCTTCTCCGCTGATGGAAGCTTGATCTTGCCATGTTTAACCGTTGCACTTGCCAACACACAAGCTCTCCCCACAAACGGCGCCAATTGTAGGGGTTGGGTTTGAGCACTTCTTTCATTAGATGAATAGACTCAGGCCCAACTAGCCTAATACAATAAATTTGTAGAGAGTGGGTCAAAGAGCTAGGCTTTAGCGCATGGACAACAGTTAATATGGTGTTCATGACAATCAAACAGGGATGAACTGAGTTTATCAAAGAAAAGTTATTCTCGGTACAATCCGAGGAGCTTTGTTCTAGGGAATATTGAATGATTCTTGTAGGAGCTAGGCTTTTTCCATGCAACGCGGGGGTTCAGGATTTTCACCCCACCAAGGGTTGACCTTGAAGTGTAAGGCTTGACACCCTAGTCCCACATCGACAAGGAAAGCGCCTCTGGGATGAGGTGTACTCAAGCCCAGATAGCCCGGTACAATGAATTTATAGAGTATGGTTTCAAGAACTAGGCCCTGGTAAAGATTGCAATAGCTAAACAGGGTAGTGTATGGGTTGAACGACAAGAATGTAAGCTGAAGTATAAGATATGGTTCCTCGGCCCTCTTCTTAGGGGCTGGAAGTTCTTATTGCTTCTGCAGTGCTTGGTTATAGGGGTCATGCGAGTACTACAATATTTTCTGCTTCTTCCCCCCCTCCCTTTCTGGAGGACTTCTTACATTATATACCTCTTTTCAGTTGATCCTAACCCTACATTTGTCGACCAGGCAGGTCACTACTTAAGTGCTTGTCTCATCAGCCATTTCTTTATCCTTCTGTGAGTTGCGGCCACCAAGACTGCAGTGTTCAGGGGTCATTTCCTCATTAATGCGGCCAGAACGCCAGCGGCAGACATTTAATGTGGAGATGATAGTTTGTCTTGGATTTGCTCTTCCACCGTCCTCCTATGATCGGCACATTATACTTGTTCTTTCTCTTGGGGTGCTCTAGGAGGCTGCCTGTGATGGGACGTTGACTCTCCCTCCTCTGATTGGGGTTGGCCGAGGACATGGTTGTCCTCGACGGTCATCTTGGGTGATTCGGACCTTCTCGCATCGTCCTCGGAAGTTTTCTTCCTCCTCGGCATGGGCCTTGGGCTTGGTACGAAGTGGGCTGGGGTTGCCTAATCCCTTGGCCCCACAATTATCAAAAACTTTTATTCTACAATATTTCTCCAAAGTTGTTTTTATATTTCTCATTACATGAACTAAATAATTATAATGGATATGTGTGTACAATTTATAATTGTTTCTTCTTATGATTAACCCATTACTAACGAAATTCAATAACAATTATACTATAATATATGTACAATATTCTCTAAAACCGTCTTACATAAAATATTATAACGTTATCTGTGCATCGCACTGGCAATGCACTTTTATAAATAATTATGGTCTTGTCTTGCCGAAGTCCATCACTAGTTTGAGCTTTCAATCATGGGCTTGCTAGTCTTGTTCCTTCTACTCTCTTTAGCATTTTCTTTTCCACTTATATCTTCAGCGTTGGTCGTTATGAGTAAAGGCACATCCCTACTTGTAGAGAAATAAGATATTCTAGTTTCACCAAATGGCAACTTCTCTGCTGGCTTTTATTCCGTGGGTGATAATGCCTATTGCTTTCCCATATGGTTTAGCAACTTATGCTAGGTATTGCATCTTTATCTTCTTCTACGCATTGTAGAGCATCCTGAACCAAAGCTTCCATCTCGCCCATATCATATTTACCTTCCAACATTGGATCAGTGATGTTTTCAAGTGAGGAAATATTTGCAGCCGCTTTCTTCATATTTTCTCTCACCCACGTAACCAGCCTTTTGTGCTCTATCTCCCCACCATCATCTATAGCATGGACACTCCTTGACGGTCCCTTTCTGGTCACCATTTTTAGCACAACAATCCCATAGCTATAAACATCCACTTTGGAAGAGATAGGTAGATTGAAAACCCACTCTGGAGCCATATAACCATGGGTTCCTCTTATCTTTGAGAAACTTGAATTCTTAAGAACACCTCTATTTTGTAGCTTTGACAAACCAAAATCTGCCACCTTTGGTTGATAAGTCGAGTCCAAAAGTACATTATGAGGCTTTACATTGCAATGTAAAATCCATTCTATGCAATCCTTATGCAAATAAGCTAGGCCTTTTGCAGTGCCCATGGCAATTTTGGATCTCTTCTCCCAATTAAGTGTCTTAAGTGAGAGGTTTTTTGCTAAAGAACCATGCTTCATGTACTCGTACACCAAAAGCCTGTGCCTTCCCTTTGCGCAATAACCCCACATCTCTATTAAGTTCATGTGGTTAATATTCCCAATGATGCTTACTTCTGCTAGAAATTCACCTTCTCCTTGGTTGGCTTCATTGAGACGTTTGATTCCTGCAATTCGACAGTGTCAGACAACACCCCTTTGTATATAATTCCTCCTGCACCTCTTCCAATCTCTTCAATAAAAAATGTTAGACTACAGTTTTAATGAATTTGTCATAATTTATAATTTATAATTTATTTTTCATTATTTTTTTAGATGAAGAATTTTTTTTTTTAAAAGGACTTGGTTGTTCACATTTAAATCTAAGGATAGAATGGAAAACATAAATAATTCATTTAAGATTCTTGGGAATAAACCAGACATTATCATCTCACATTCCTATGAATCTTATTAGATTCCCAATGAAACCAAACTTAGGAATAGTTACATTCCTAGGCATCCAAATTGCAAGGAATCACATTCCCAAGGATCTGGATGCCAAGAGCAATGTGAATTCCCCTATACCAAACGCCACAAAAGAGAATTTAGATAGTTAGTTACCTGATCTTTTAATTCTCTTTAACACCCCTAATATTTAATTCAAACAAATAAATAATTAAGGGTATAAAAGTAATTTGAACTTCTTATATTTACGAGGAATTTAATTTAAACTCAAATGCTAATACATGTTTCACGAATTTCACTATCGCACATTTTAACTCCTATAAAACTGCTTTACTAACAAATTTAAAATTTTTAACTGCTTTCTTCTAAAAAAAAATAAAATAAAATAAAAAATTGTTTTACTCACAAATTTTTAATTTTTAATTGCTCTTAACTTCTATCTAGGAAAAACTGTTATTAACTTCTGATACTTATCCTCTATTATTTATCTTCAAATATAACTTCTGATACTTATCAGGTTTTGATTTTGGTTTTTTTTTTTTTGGTCCCAAATAATCACAAAATTTGGCCAATGTAGCAGAGAAGCATAAAAGACCAAACTTCGGTTTTCTCTGACTTCATCGTCACTCTCACATGGTTGGTATGATCTCTCTTTCGTTGAAGGTTTTAATTTTTTTTTTTTTAATTTTAATTTTTTTGTGTTATAAAATTTTTCCATGATATTCATGTAAGTGTTATTTCAAATTTCCAATCTCTCCTTTTTTGTGCTTCTCTAATTCTTTAATTTTTTTTTTTTTTTTTTTGGGTTTCTCTCCGTGTTTTAGATTTACATTGTAATTAATTGAGAATGAACAACCATCTAGAGCAAGACAAAGGCTTTATGAAAAGAGGAGGCAAACGATATTATAATGTCCTTCACAATAACATTTAGGGGACCATGAAATATATCATTCGTATATTTAGTGTGGCGCTGGCGCAAATTATATCTTAGGTGGCATCCTCAAAATTATTTTGGAGAATGTGATTTGGGACATCCTAACCAACACAGAATATAGGGGTAAGATTATCACAACCATGGACATTTTATTCCCTCAAGAAGAAGGAGTGGTAGTATCAAACATATGGGTTTCTAGGTTTGGTTTAAGTTTTAATTAGTTGTAGTTATGGTTGGTTTTCTTTGTAATTTAAATTCTGAATTGTAATTTCCTATGACTTAATGCAAGTTAGAATTTTTATTCTTTTTTATTGCTTATTTGAAGTATGTGAAAGACTAATAAATTTTGATGAATTGTTGCTATGGAAGTTCTATTTTGTGTCCTAAAAACATTTGGAGCCATTTTGAACTTTTTTTTTTAATTACACTTTAAGCTTTGTAGCTTTGTTGACAAAGAAAGAAATAAAGTGGCAGTGGCTTTCGCAAGTTTTGTTTAGACAGTACTGCTATTGTAATTTGATTTTAAGATGATCATTTGTGTTTTTCTCTCTTATTTTGAGTAAAAGTTAATAATTTGCATCAATTATAATTTTAGATTACTATATTTTCCAATCACAAAATACCTAGAGGTGTGATGAGTAAGGGTGTCCATGCAAACCGGAGACCCGACAAAACCGACCAACCCGACCAGAATCGACCCGTCACGGCCAGATTCGACACCTTCAACGGTTGGTGACAGGACTCAACCCTCAAAAACCGACTCCAGTGGGTTGAGTGGCAGGTTTCATCCTCAAAATCTTGAGCAACCTGACCCAGCTCGACAAAAACTCAAATAAAGCCCAAAATAACCTCGATACGGTGACAATCTGGAGCTCCTCAACTCCAATCCGGCCACGTTTGGCCTTCCTTTACTTAGATCCACTCAAATCCGGCCAAGATCTACTCTCTTCCTCACTCAAATATGCTTAAATCCAGCGAATCTAGCCCAGATCTACTTAAACTCTGCCAAAACTCCAATAAGCCCGACTCTAACTCGGCCAAATCTCATTAGATCTTGGCTAAATTTCCATAGATCCGAAGGAATATCAGCCAAATCTCGTTAGATTCGGCCAGATTTCGGCCAAAATCCGGCAATATCGAAAAACCCAAAACTGACCGATTCACACCCGAAAACCGATATGGCCCAACCCAATTGATCTGAAACTTTATTCGGGTTGGTTGTGGGTTGAAATGTTCCCCACCTGATAATATCGGGTCGAGTCTAGGTTGGGCATAAACCCGATCCGTGGACAGCCCTAGTGATGAGTAGAATGTGTTTGCAGGTGAAATAATTTTTTATCACACCCCTAAGTATTTTTGTGATTGAAAAATATAATAATCTCAAATTATAATTAATGCAAATTATTAATTTTTACCCAAAAAAATAAAAAAGCTTTTGTGCACGCGCATGAGCGCGTTAGATGCTAGTAACTTATTATACATTAGTATTGCATAAATTGTACCAGTGTTACTAACTTCACAGATTTTTTTATGGAATATCATTTTTTTTTATTGTTATATATATTTAAAAATAATGTAAAATGTCATTTATATCCTTTTTTTAATATAAAAAATATATATAATGGTAACTATGATAACTTTTTTTTTTTTTTTTTAATTTCAATTCTTTATATAGTCACCCTAAATAGTAACAAGTCACGTTCTACCATAACTGCATCACTTTTGTTAGTAAAAGAATTGTTTTTTTTTTTTTCTTTGAGATGCTTTTTGCATTTTGGATAATAATAACTTGTTCCTTTCCTTTTCCGAATAAGTTACCCAGCTAAATTTTAATTCATTTTTTTTTTCAAGTTATATTTTATTTATTACGTATTAGTGAAGCCAGAATGTTGGACTTTTCTGAGTGATAAGTAGAAGCTGAGGGTCATAGTTTCACATTTTGGCTTGTCGTCACACAGTCGTGATTTACGGACAGAACATGTATGAAGGAGAAATACTTCTCTTTCAGAAATACTTCTCTTAATACTCCAATATTTTAGTCATAGACACGGCTTTGAAGCAGTCAAATTGATGAAATAAGGTATGGAACTATGAATACCGGACAAAAAGTTTCAAAAGAGTTAAAAAGTACCCTCTGAGGTTTAAGTAGTTGCAAAAACATTTCATAAGGTTCCAATTTTTCTTTATAACTCCTTGAGGCTTCTATATTCACCAATATGACCAATGAGACTAACTTGTGTTGACTCTTACAGTTACGGATGGGAAAATCACATGATTGCATTAAGAAGACTTGCTAATTGATTTGCGTCACTAATCACATGATTTTTCTGTTCATAAAATCTAATGAAAGTTAATCCTAAGGGTCAATTTGGTGAACATGAAAGCGTTAAGGAGTTAAAAGGAAAAATTGAAACCCATGGGACATTCATGAACTGACCCAAACCTCAAGGGGTATTTTTACATATAGGTCTTGTATTTTATGATTTTTCAAAAATGTTTTTATTTATTTGGTAGTCTAAGTCGGACATGTTAAATTCTCTAACATTACCACTACCACCTGATTAAACATGTAAGATAAAAGTTAACGAAAATAGACAAACGGACAAAAAATGTAATATTTTTAATAGTTTATGAACTTATAGGAGAAAATTTTTAAAGTTCAAGAATGATAAAACTTACTTTAGGGAAGTTAACAATATATTTGTAAAAAACAAAAAAAAAACATCTTGCTACTATTTTATTTTTATTTACATCTATATAATAATATATACATTATTAAGAAAATTCAACTTCTTGGTGGGCACTTTTTAAATAATTTGAAATACTCTCACACATCATCAATTGCGTCCAAGGCACGATACTTGGGTGCCCCTAATCCATGTAACCTGGAATTCAGACTAATGACTGCTGTCACTCACCCATTAGCAGGCGCAAGCCAAAGGTTTATGGCTCTTTTACATTGCTGTGTTTTTACTTCTTCTTCTTCTTCTTCTTTTTGTTTTGATAAGTAAAATCCTCTATAAATTAAATGATGAACTATTGTTGCTGCAAAGTAAGAACACAGCACACTGCACACATTGCTGAGCGAAACGTGTGACTGATGATAGCCAAGTTTAAGATCTATTTGGAAACTTGCTAGCAGGATCAATTCTATAGAACTATAGTGATCCAAGTGAATTTTTTTAACTAAGGGTATAAATGACATTTTACATGATTTTAAAAAAATATATATAACAATAAAAAAAAAATGATACTCCATGAAAAATCTATGAAGTTAACGAAAATTAATAACACTAGTGCAATTTATGTAATACTAATGTATAATAAATTACTAGCCTCTAAGCTTGTGCTCACATATGTGCTCAAAGGTTCTTTTATTTTTTGAGTAAAAGTTAATGTAGGGACTCAAATTGTCTTGGACCCTGGACAATAAAATTTGTAGAGTATGGGCGTAAGAACTAGCTCCGGTTAATAGAAAAAGTCGTCAATCTTCTGCAGCAAAAGGGATTCCCCAGGTAATAAAGGTCAGATGCTTTCTCCCTTTCTTCTGGCTCCGCTTTCAGTGCTCTTTTCTTCTTTTCTCCAAAAGTCCCCTTTCATGTATTCTAGCTTCACTTTATATACTACCCTCCCCGTCTTACCTTCACCGTCCACGTGTAAGTTCCCTTCTGGAAATTGCTTTCTATCCCATCCTGAACTTCCCGGATCCTCCGCCAAGTGGTTGTAAGGCTGCTCAACTGTTGTTCAGGTATCACTTCCACATTAATGCGGCCAGGGAGTTGGTGGGATGCATTTAATGTGGAGGTGACACCTTTTTAAGAGGCATTCGTTACCCTTTCCGGTTCATTCTTTGATCGATACCCATTAGTTTAGTTCGCGTGCGATTCCGTGACGTCTCTTGATAACTGGAATGGTTACGTTGCATCCACTTCGTAGGCCGGTTTGGGAGACAAATCTCATCCTCGGACTAAGGGGTGTCCTCGGACAAATGAGCGTCCTCGGACTGGGCTATTGGGCCAGGAGCCCATCTTCCCTGGACGTTGTTAATTTTTCGGGTAACTGGCCCCACAATAGGCCCTCAAAATCACACTCTTCGTCGCCTCGGAAAAAGGGGGATTTTGACATCACGCCCTTAACTCCTTCGTGGGGTTATTCCGAATCTCCGAGCGCCTTTTCACCTACCCCAGACACGTTCCTGACGTTTTGACGTCAGGAGCACGCCATCATTAAATGATGGCGGTTTTTCAGCCCTCCACGTTTCAGTAGGATGCGAATCTGACGGTGAAGGATTCCCACGACTTACGAGCGGGGTTTTTCCCGCTTACAATTTTCTGTGCTCGTATAAAGAGCTTTTCAAATCAACTTTCTTTTCAGTTACAAAAAATCCCGCGATCGTATCGAGTATTCACTGAACCTGTCTCTCTTTCTTTCTTCTCAACGATCTCATAAATACCTGAAGTTCGTCCGAGGAGCCTACTTTTCATAACTGTAAGTTTCTTTAACCTTCCTCAGATTTCTATTATTTTTTCTACTTTCTCTCCGCGATCCTTTAGAAATGGGTAGGTTTAAGAATTTAGTTGGTTCCGAGGAGAAAATAGAGGAATTTAGAGCCAAATATAGAATTCCTTCAACGGTGGGTATGAGGTACGCCTCCGCGGAGGAGTGGTACGACAAAAGGAAAACGGGGGAAGTAGTCATCCCTATGATTGCTTTCATCGAAGGGGGAATGACTATTCCGTTGGGCCGTATTACTACCAACTACCTTAGGTTCTTTAGATTGTCCCCCACGCAATGCGCCCCAAATATGTTCAGGGTGTTAGGGAGTATAGAAGCCCTTAATACGAGGTTAAACCTGGGCCTTACCCATCATGATGTGAATTGGGTATACAACCTCCAGCGCTTAAAGGATGAGGGGTATTACCTTAAATCCAGGTGTTCCGAGATAAGGTTAATCCAGTGCTTACCTCAATCGAACAAGGGCTTGAAGGATGATTATCTCATTTTTTCCGGCGCATGGCATGACGGGTTACATTGTCCGACCCAAGAGGGTACACCAGGTGGGGTTCCTGGGCTGAACGCCCTCGCGCCTTGATTTGCAATCCTAGACCTAAGGTAAGTTTATCCCTAATGAAGGTTTTTTTTGCTGTTTTATTGATTTTGCAGACAGGGACGCCACTAAACCTCGGCTCGGGTTAGTTAACAGAGAGAACTTGGATAAAATCTTGAGATCCGGAATATACAAGAATCCGTCCGACGGTCAACTAAGGGCAGCGCACATCATCCTCGGGTACAAGCCCATTTCCTCGTCTTTTCAAGCACCCAAGTGTGTGATAAAGGCTGCGGATCCTCGGCTGCGGAGGATCAGCGTAGCCCACGAAAGGTTCGGGTTTATAGCTCCCGAGGGTGTTTCCATCCCCGACGTCACCCCCTTTTCTCAACCATTACCCGTAGCGGTTACTTCCGCAGGAGCTTCTTCATCTCGCCTCATTATTCAGGAGGTGGAGGAAGAAAAAGAAGAAGAAGAAGAAGAAGAAGTTGAAGAGGGAGAAGTTGTAGAGGTTTCGGATTCGGCGGACGGGTTTGAGGTGTTCGATCAACCAGAGTCTCCCGAGACAGTTCCTGGTGAAATGGGCATCCAAAGAAAGAGCCAAAGGAGTTTGTTTGACGTCATTGAAGGTAAATCTGGGAGAAAGGCGCCAGGGAGGTCCTCTCAGATCATTCCTCCTCCTCCCCCTTCTCCTAAGCCTCACCAACCTCAGGGGGGCGAGCCTGTTGACCCTAAGAGGAGGAGAGAGCAGAAAGGTAAAGATGCGGTGGAGACTGTGGAGATTGGGAGACCTCGCATGGCCCAGGAGGGTGGGGATCAGCCGCCTCTAAAATAGCGAAAAACGACTCGCGCGGCTTCTAGAGCGAGTGCCAAGCAAACGATTCAGTCCTCGGAGACTGAAGCCTGGCTTCCCGCGCCCATGCTCGGCGGTGAGCCTCTGAGGGCAGATGCATCCCTTAGAGATTATAATGGTGGGATAGGGTGCCATATCGCCTCCGTCCTGGAAGAGACCCTTCTTCTTCCCCGGGATATGGCTGAGGTCAAAAAGATGAAGAAAAATGAACTCTTCATGAATCTGAAAAGGCACTTGGGCATGGTATAGCACCCTTACGGCTTTATCCGTCCCTCTTAGTTCACTTCATTTCTGATTGCCTCTCTTCTCTTTTTTTTGTATACAGATTGTTCAAGAAACTTTTATGCTAGAGGAGGTGACAAACAACTACTATTTCCAGTGGAACAAGGAGAGGGAGCTGAGGAGTGAAACTTCCAGGACGCTCGCTGCCAGTGAGCTGAGCGTAGAACAGTTGAAGCAAAAGTTGGCGGATGAAGAATCCGCTCGGCAGAGCGCTGATTCAGCTTTGTCCATCCTTCAAAAGCAAGTTGAGGATCAAGGGAAAAAGCCCAAGGATGCCAACGACCAACTGAAAGATTCTAAGGAGCAATTTTCAACGCTGATGAAGCAATTGGAAGAAGCTCAAAGGCTAAGGGGTTTGGCAGAAAAAGAGAGGGATAAGGTTGAAAGAGCAATGGATGAAGCCGAACAGCGGGGGTATGACGAAGGCGTAGCTGAGACCGAGGACAGGTTCAGAAAAGAAGTCCCAATCGTGTGCCGAGCATATTGTGCTCAGACTTGGGAAGAAGCTCTCAACTGTGCGGGCATCGAGCCTTCATCAGAACTGAGAAGTCCTGACAACATCTTTTTTCCTTCGGCCATACGAGCCTCGGGCACTCCTCCTCAGCAACAAGAGGTTTCCTCTACTGCGGTTGGCTCAGCTGAAGAGGCTCGGGGTCAGAATCCTCTCCCAACCGGTCAGCATAAACAGCCTGAAGTGTCCGAAGTGGAAAAAGGGACCTCATTAACCGAAGTCGCAGAGATTCCTAAGGATGGGCAAGCTTCTCAAAGCTTCAAAAAGGACTTAGCCTCCACTGTTTTGCCTGCTGGGGAGGCTTCAAAGGAGAAAGAGAAAGACAAGGATGTTCCTCCTAAGGAAATGGCCAACGTCCCACCTCCCAAGGTGTAAATAGAATTAAACAAATAGTCGATGTATGCAGGGGGCAGTTCCCTTTTTTGACTTGTATAAGACATTATGGGTTTTTTCTTTTTCTCGTATAATTTCTTGCATGAATGTGTTTTCATATTTACATTACCTTGAGCTATGGAAGAACAAAGTTTAACACTGCAAGAGAAAATTTAGTTTTATCTAGGCCAAATGAGAGCCAAACAAAAATGGAGATAGCGTTTCGAATAATCTGTCCTTGGGAGTATTGAACACCCTAAAATGCCTCGAGGTGACGCTAATGGAATTTGCCTTGGCATACGAGGGTGATCCCATAGATCTTATTTAAGAAGCGCTAATTTTCATGGCGTGCATTAACTTCCACCAAGTTGTGGTCCGAGGATTCTTCGCGACTTAATTTCTGTTTAACGATTTGTTTCATCATCTAAAGTATCTAGTTTCCCCAGAGGCTTGGGTCCGAGGACCATGCAATGCCTTGGTTCTGTCTAACGCTTCATTTTTTCATCTGAAGTATCTGGTTTCCCCAGAGGCTTGGGTCCGAGGACCATACAATGCCTTGGTTCTGTCCAGTACCTAGTTTTCTTATTTTAAGCGGTTAGTTTCCCCAGAGGCTGGTGTCCGAGGACCATACAATGCCTTGGTTCTGTCTAACACTTCATTTTTTCATCTGAAGTATCTGGTTTCCCCAGAGGCTTGGGTCCGAGGACCATACAATGCCTTGGTTCTGTCCAGTACCTAGTTTTCTTATTTTAAGCGGTTAGTTTCCCCAGAGGCTGGTGTCCGGGGACCATACAATGCCTTGGTTCTGTCTAACACTTCAACTTTATTTAAGGAATACGAGTAATAGAACTCCAATTAAGTTAGGAAAGAAACATATGATAGAACTGCTTATGTTAATAGTAGTACCTTCTTAGGTTGCTTACATTCCAAGGGTGGAGTACCGTTTTTTCGTCAAGATCTTCTAAATAGTAAGCCCCTATTCCTGCCACAGATGTGATGCGATATGGCCCTTCCCAATTGGGCCCTAGCTTTCCCCAGGCTGGGTTTTTGGTATTCCCAACGACTTTTCTCAGCACTAGGTCCCCTGGAGCTAGCGGCCTCAGCCTCACATTCGCATCATAGCCTTGTTTCAGCTTCTGTTGATAATAGGCTAGCTGGACCATCGCTCTATCTCGTCGCTCGTCTATCAGATCTAGACTCTTTCCCAAAAGCTCGTCATTGCCTTCTGAGGTGAAAGTGCTGGTCCTTAACGTGGGAAAACTCGTCTCTAGCGGAATCACGGCCTCTGCCCCGTACGTCAATGAGAATGGGGTTTCTCCCGTTGACCGTCGGGGTGTCGTTCGGTAAGTCCATAGAACGTGCGGCAGCTCCTCCACCCATTTTCCCTTGGCATCGTCTAACCTCTTCTTTAGCCCACTCACAATGACCTTATTGACGACCTCGGCTTGCCCATTTCCCTGTGGATAAGCTGGGGTGGAATATCTGTTCTTGATTCCTAGGTCGGAACAGTACTCCCTGAAGGCCTTGCGATCAAACTGAAGGCCATTATCCGAGATAAGGGCCTGAGGGACCCCAAATCGGGTGATGATGTTCTTCCAAACGAACCTCTTGACGTCCATGTCTCTGATATTGGCCAGGGGTTTAGCTTCCACCCACTTCGTGAAATAGTCCGTGCCAACGAGCAGGTACTTTTTGTTCCCGATCGCCTTAGGGAAAGGGCCAACAATGTCTAAGCCCCATTGCGCGAAAGGCCAAGGACTAGAGAGAGGGTTGAGGACTCCCCCGGGTTGATGGATATTTGGAGCGAACCTCTGGCATTGATCACATTTTTTAACGTACTCCTGTGCTTCCCTCTGCATGCCTGGCCACCAATACCCTTGGGTGATTGCTCGGTGAGACAGAGACCTCCCTCCCGTATGACTCCCACAAATCCCCTCATACAGCTCTTCTAGGAGTGCCTCTGATGCTTCGGGGTGCACACAGAGTAGATAAGGCCCGGTGAAAGAGCGCTTGTATAGCTTCTTGTCCCCAGACAACCAGAACCCTGGAGCTTTCCTTCTTATCTTGTCAGCTTCCAGCTTGTCCTCGGGCAATATGTCCTTTTCAAGGTATGCCGTTATAGGATCCATCCAACTCGACGCTGAACTGATCAGGTTGATCTGAACTGGGTCCTCCGTTGCTGGAGCGGGTGAGCTTAAATCTTCAACCACGATTATACGAGGTAGGTTCCGTGCCGAGGAGGTGGCAAGGGTAGCCAGAGAGTCTGCATGCGCATTCCCATTCCTAGGGACATGGGATAGTTCGAAAGATTCAAAGTCCTTTTGCATACGCCTAACTCGGCTCAGGTAGCTTTGCATCCTGGCGTCTCGAGCTTCCAGCTCTCCTCTAACTTGGCCCACGATTAAGCTCGAATCCGAGAACATCTCTACTGTCTTTCCTCCAAGCTTCGTGACCGTCGCCATTCCTGCTATCAAAGCCTCATACTCCGCCTCATTGTTGGTGGCCGAGAATCCCAACCTCAAAGACTTCTCCACAACGGCCATTTCGGGAGATATTAGGACTAGCCCCACTCCCGACCCCCTTTGGTTTGCTGCTCCGTCTACGTACACCCTCCAGGAATGAGGACGTTGCGTGGATATGAGGCCCACCGATTTTTCCTCCACGCCGCGCAGGCCTGTACTTGTCTCCTCAGGGCCCTCAGCAAATTCAGCCACCAGGTCGGCGAGCACCTGACCCTTTACAGAGGTGCGGGGCATATACTTTATATCGAAAGCCCCAAGTATCGTGCCCCATTTTGCAACCCTGCCAGTGTAGTCTGCGCTCCGAAGTACGGCTCTGAGTGGGTACTGAGTCAAGATAACCACAGTGTGTGCCTGAAAGTAGTGGGGGAGTTTCCTCGTGGCGTGCATTACTGCCAAAATGGCCTTCTCCAAGGGCAGATACCGCACCTCGGCCTCATGAAGTGACTTGCTCACGTAGTATACTGGCCGCTGCACGCCATTATCCACTCGTATCATCACAAAACTGATAGCATGAGTAGCTATTGCTAAGTAGGCGAAAAGAACTTCATCCACTTCAGGGCTGGACAGGATAGGTGGCCGAGAAAGATATTCCTTGAGCTGCTGAAATGCTAGAGCGCACTCCTCAGTCCACTCGAACCCTTTCCACTTGTGGAGTAAAAGGAAAAAGAGTCTGCACCTGTCGGCTGATCTGGATATGAATCTGTTTAGCGCAGCGGTCATCCCAATCAGTCTCTGGACTTCCTTAGGATTCCGAGGTGGCTGCAAGCTGTTTATGGCCTTAATCTGGTCTGGGTTTACTTCAATTCCCCGGTGGGTCACCATATAGCCCAAAAATTTCCCAGAGCTAACCCCAAAGGAGCACTTGGAGGCGTTCAGCCGCAATTTATGCTTTCTCAAAACTTCAAATGTGCCAATTAGGTCCGTCATATGCTCGGACGCCACTTTACTCTTCACCACCATGTCATCTATATAAATCTCAATGCTGTTGCCCAACTGTGGTTCGAACATCTTCGTCATCATCCGTTGGTACGTTGACCCTGCGTTCTTCAAGCCGAAAGGCATTACCTTGTAGTGGTAATTTCCGTTGGGAGTAAGGAATGCTGTCTTCTCCTGGTCACCCAATGCCAGTGGGATCTGGTGATAGCCCTGAAAGGCGTCTAGGAAGCTCATCCGGAGATGGCCTACTGTTGCGTCGACCAGCCGATCTATACGGGGCATAGGGAAAGGATCCTTCGGGCAGGCTTTGTTAAGATCCATAAAATCGACGCACACACGCCATTTTCCACTTTTCTTCTTCACCACTACTGTGTTTGCCAACCACTGAGGGTAGAATACCTCCTTGATAGCCCCAGCCTGCTTGAGCTTATCCACCTCGTCTTTAATAGCTTCGGCGTGTAATTTGGACGGACGCCGAGGTGGCTGTTGTTTTGGAATAGCTGATGGATTGACATTCAAATGATGGTAGATGAAGTCCGGATCAACCCCTGGCACTTCATAGGCATTCCATGCAAACACGTCTATGTTCCTTCTCAGGACCTCAACCAATTGCTCTTTCTCTGGCGAGGGTAATAGCGCTCCGACCTGGAAGTACCTATCCGGGTCATTACCGACAGTCACCCTCTCCAATTCCTCACATTCAGCATCCTCGGCGATAGTGCTGGAGAGAGTTCCTCGGTCCTTTAATTGCTATAATCCCTCATCGGCCCTGGCCGACGGACCGTTCTCCGGCTTATGCTGGATAGCTGCTACCATGCACTGCCTCGCCATGGCCTGGCTTCCCAATATTTCTGACACTTGGCCACCCGACGGGTACTTCACCTTCTGATGAAGAGTGGAGGAGACAGCCCCCAGGGTATGCAACCAAGGCCTTCCCAGAATCGCCGTGTAGGGAGAGAAGACGTCCACCACGATGAAATTCACTTCCACCACCTCAGAGCCTGTGTTTACAGGTAATCTAATCATACCCAACGGAATGACCGATCTGCCCTCGAAGCTTATCAGCGGGGAGCTATAGGCCGTCAGGTCTTGGGGTGTCAAACCCAACCCCCTGTATAAGTCGGGGTACATTACCTCGGCCGCGCTCCCTTTGTCGATCATTACCCTTTTTACATCATATCCTCCAATTCTCAGCGTAACCACCAAAGCATCATCATACGGCTGTATGGTCCCTCTCTTGTCCTCTTCTGAAAATCCTAGTACCAGTGGGGCGTCTAGTTTTGCCTTCTTTGGCGCTGAATGTAAGCTCCCCTCCAAGCAATGAGATACTGACAGTATTCTGGAGGGACAAGACCCCGTCCTTCCTGGGGCCGCAAATATGATGTTTATGGTGCCTAGGGGGGCTCCGGAAGAGGCATTTCCTCTCGATGTCTGCCCTGCCTGGCCTCCTCGGGCACTGGTGTGGTGCAGAAGGTTGGTCAACCTCCCTTCTCGGACTAGCTCTTCCAAGTGGTCCCACAAGTTTCTGCAGTCCTCGGTTGTATGTCCATGGTCCTGATGGTACTGACAGTAGAGGTTCTGGTTGCGTCTCGCAGGATCCCCTGCCATTCTATTGGGCGCCCTGAAGAAGGGCTCGTGTTGTATTTTCTCCAGATTTCGCTGGACTGGTTCTCGGAACACAACGTTGACTGCCTGGGAATTCGTAGATCCTGACTGCCCCACAAAATCTCTCCGAGGTCGATTGTTGTTATACCGATCGGACCTAAATTCCCTCCTCTCCTGAGGAATCACCTTGGTCTTCCCTCTACTCCGTATCTGGTCTTCCTCTATTCTTCTAAACCTGTCGATCCTGTCCATAAGCTGTCGCATGTTGGTAACAGGCTTACCGGTTAAGGAAGTCCTCAGCTCGTGATCGGTTGGAAGGCCTTCCTTAAAGGTGTTAATAGCCACCCTGTCATTGGCCCCCTCTACTTCGTTATACATCTCCCAATATCTGTCGGAGTATGCTTTCAGGGTTTCTCCCTCTCGCTGAGGCATGGATAGTAATGACCCTAAAGGCTAAACAACCCTCCTACAGGTAATGAAGCGAGCCCCAAAAGTTTGGATGAGTCTCTCAAAGGAATCAATAGTATCCTCCTCCAGGCCGTTGAACCACCTCATCACCACCGGGCCTAGGCTTGAGGGGAAAACCTTACACATCAAGGCCTCGTCTCTAGAATGAATGGCCATCCTCTGATTGTAATGGCTAACATGCTCCACTGGGTTTGTCTGACCGTTATAAATGGTGAATGTAGGTTGATGGAACCTCCGAGGAAGGCTTGCGTCCTCTATGCGTCGTGTGAACGGCGACTTGGAGACTTGACTCAGCGCCTTGTTCAAAGCCTCGTTCCCTAAGCCCTGCTGAGGTGGACTTCTGTACGTCCGCCGACTGTAACGTTCTTTACCGAGGGAAAAAAGCTCACTGGGCGGGGTTCTGGACCGTTGCCTGTAACTTGTATCGTCTGACTCATCGGAGGCTTGCTTCGCTTCTTTATTCATTTGCTTTCGTCGTTCGTACCGTAATTCCCTTCTTAACATATCGATCTCATGCTGCATGTCTTTGCCGTCCTTTGCATGGGAGACATGGCTCTTCCCTCGAGTCCGGCTCTTCTCCGTATGGGTTGTTCGCACGCTTCCCTCGTGGTCTCCCCTTCGTTCACGGTTCGCCAACGGTGTGTCGTGTTGGGGTCCCCTAGACTCTGCTTGATGTGGACTAATGTCCACCTGCGGTGGTGTTCCTTCCGCCATCAGCTGTTGCACCTATCTTTTTCTACGGTCGGGTCAAGCTCTTTCCCACAGACGGCGCCAATTGTAGGGACTCAAATTGTCTTGGACCCTGGACAATAAAATTTGTAGAGTGTGGGCGTAAGAACTAGCTCCGGTTAATAGAAAAAGACGTCAATCTTCTGCAGCAAAAGGGATTCCCCAGGTAATAAAGGTCAGATGCTTTCTCCCTTTCTTCTGGCTCCGCTTTCAGTGCTCTTTTCTTCTTTTCTCCAAAAGTCCCCTTTCATGTATTCTAGCTTCACTTTATATACTACCCTCCCCGTCTTGCCTTCACCGTCCACGTGTAAGTTCCCTTCTGGAAATTGCTTTCTGTCCCATCCTGAACTTCCCGGATCCTCCGCCAAGTGGTTGTAAGGCTGCTCAACTGTTGTTCAGGTATCACTTCCACATTAATGCGGCCAGGGAGTTGGTGGGATGCATTTAATGTGGAGGTGACACCTTTTTAAGAGGCATTCGTTACCCTTTCCGGTTCATTCTTTGATCGATACCCATTAGTTTAGTTCGCGTGCGATTCCGTGACGTCTCTTGATAACTGGAATGGTTACATTGCATCCACTTCGTAGGCCGGTTTGGGAGACAGATCTCATCCTCGGACTAAGGGGTGTCCTCGGACAAATGAGCGTCCTCGGACTGGGCTATTGGGCCATGAGCCCATCTTCCCTGGACGTTGTTAATTTTTCGGGTAACTGGCCCCACAGTTAATAATTTGCATAAATTATAATATGAGATTACTACATTTTTCAATCACAAAAATACCTAGGGGTGTAATGAAAAATTATCTAACCTGCAAACGCATTCTACTCATCACACCTCTAGGTATTTTGTGATTGGAAAATCTAGTAATTTCAAATTATAATTGATACAAATTATTAGCTTTTACCCAAAATAAGAGAGAAAAACACAAATGATCATCCTAAAATCAAATTACAATAGTAGTACTGTCTAAACAAAACTTGCGAAAGCCACTGCCACTTTATTTCTTTCTTTGTCAACAACAAAGCTTAAAGTATAATTAAAAAAAAGTTCAAAATGGCTCCAAATGTTATTAGGAAACAAAATAGAACTTCCATAGCAACAATTCATCAAAATTTATCAGTCTTTCACATACTTCAAATAAACAATAAAAAAGAATAAAAATTATAACTTGCATTAAGTCATAGGAAATTACAAAGAAAACCAACCACAACTACAACTAATTAAAACTTAAACCAAACCTAGAAACTTATATGTTTGATACTACCACACCTTCTTCTTGAGGGCATAAAACGTCCATGGTTGTGACAGTCTTACCCCTATGTTCTGTGTAGGTTAGGATGTCCCAAATCACATTCTCCAAAATGATCTTGAGGACGCCACCTAAGATATAATTTGCGCCAGTGCCACTCTAAATATATGAATGACATACTTCATGGTCCCCTAAATGTTATTGCGAAGGACGTTACAATATCATTTTCCTCCTCTTCTCAAAAATCTCCTGTCTTGCTCTAGATGGCCATTCATTCTTGATTAATTACAATGTAAATCTAAGACATGGAGAGAAACCAACCCCCCCCCCCCCCCCCCCCCCCCCAAAAAAAAAAAAAAAGAGAAGCACAAAAAGTGAGAGATTGGAAATTTGGAATAACACTTACGTGAATATCATGGAAAAATTTTATAGCACAAAAAATTAAAATAAAATAAAAAATAAAAAATAAAAAACCTTCAATGAAAGAGAGATCATACTAGCCATGTGAGAGTGATGATGAAGTCAAAGAAAACCAAAGTTTGGTCTTTTATGCTTCGCTGCTACATTGGCCAAATTTTGTGTGATTAGTTGAGACAAAAAAAAAAAAAAAAAAAAAAAAAACCAAATAAGTATAAGAAGTTATTTTTGAAGATAAACGATAGTTTCACACACATATACACTTAGATTAATTTAGAGTAAAAATTCTATCTTGTATTAAAAAAAAAAAAAAGTTAAAAGCAATTAAAAATTTTAAATTTGTGAGTAAAGCAGCTTTTTTTTTTTTAGAAGAAAGAAGTTAAAAATTTTAAAGCAGTAAAGCAGTTTTATAGGAGTTAAAACATGAGATAGTGAAATTCATGTAACATGTATTTTCATTTGAGTTTAAATTAAAGTCCTCGTAAATATAAGAAGTTCAAATTTCTTTTATACCCTCAATTATTTATTTATTTGAATTAAATATTAGGGGTGTTAAAGAGAATTAAAACATCAAGTAACTAACTTTCATAATAATAATAAAATATTACAGTAACATAGTTACTACTTACTAGTTTCTATACCACCGATTTCTTACTTATTCAACATCTCTCCGGTCTTGGTCTGAATATTTTCACCCATTGATTTTTGTTGGTATTTCTTGAAGGGAAATTCTAACGAGTGCCCTTAGGGTACTCTTTAAGAATCCATTTAAAGAAAGTTTTTATGGGAAAAGAAAAAAGAGCAATTAATGTTTTGACAGCTTTTTTCATTTCCCATAAAATTGATGTCAAAACTTTCTTAAAATGGGTTCTTAAAGAGTGCCCTAAGGGCACTCGTTAACATGACCCTTTCTTGAATTTGACTGTCTTTATTATTTCTCCTTTGAATTTTCCTCACTATGGAATTTCATTAATTTCTACTTCGGTCTTAAGCCTTAACATCTATCGGGTTTGAGGCGCCTGACTGAGCCCCCAAACCCCCAAAATTTGAGCGTGAGACGCGCCTAGGGATTCGTTGAACCCGCGACCCCGCCAAATCTCCCTCCCTAACAAAACAAAAAAAGCCTTAACATCTATCCTTAACGATATCAAAAAATATATAAAAAATAGAAATCCTTGACGTACAGACCATCAAACGTGTAGTATCAGCAACTATTGAAATTCCAAACCATAGGCAAAAAGTGATGCCTATATAAGGTAATTAATAAGAGAGAAGCATCCACCATCTTCAGCACCAATGAAACCCATGAATCTTTTAGCTTTACTCAGCTTCCTCAGCCTGTGTGTTTCTCTATTACCCTCCTTTGCAGTCTCAGCAATTCTATTTCAGGTAACTGTGTGCACCCACTTATTATATATATCTTTAATTTCTATGTACAGAGAGAGACGTATATATATCTCATGTATGATGTATTGGATATCTGCATCTTCCTAGAGCTATGGTAGTGGTACACTTGGCACATGTGTTGCTGTGGCATGTAAATTAATGAATTATGAAATAACAGGGTTTCAATTGGGATTCAAGTAATAAAGGAGGATGGTACAACTCACTGAAGAATTCTATACCTGACCTCGCTAATGCTGGAATCACTCATGTCTGGCTTCCTCCTGCTTCTCAATCTGTTGCTCCCCAGGGTAATACTTCTGCAATTTCATTTCCTTCAACTGGGAAATAATTTGGTCCCATTTGTTTTGCTATTAAGGTTAAATTCAATCACATGTTGTAACAAGTGATGCCATATGTAATGGTACAACAGTTTTGGTTGGCTTTTTTTTCTAGCGTAGGTCTTCCAACTTTGGCTTGGCCTGGTTAATTATTTGTTCCTAACTGCAATGAAGTCCTATTAATTCCAATATAATGATACATATTCCAAGGACATGTAGGGTTGGCCTACATGAAGGGTTGCCTGTCTGCTTTGTGTTGGCCTTGTTTGGTCCAAGCCCATAAGGACTAATTTATATTCGGCCTAAGTTCTTGAGGCTTTTATAAACCAAGTTGTTGGAATTTTTCTAACTAAGATGACACTCAATGGTGAGAGGTAAGGTTTGTGTGTGAGCTTTTCTTGCTCAGGCCATTGAAAAAAGTGTCTAATAGGTGTTTAGGGTCTTTAAACGAGTTGATAGGAAGATTCCATTGAGGTGAAATTGGGTTTTGTAAAATTTCTTGAGGTAATCTTGTCTTTCTCCAAGATTGTTGTGTAATAGAACTTGAATAGTAGACCACTGTAACTTCTTGATTATAGTGAATTGTTCAAAATCAACCCGAGGATGTAGGCTTAATTCCAAATCACGTAGATCTCGTGTACATTGTGTGTGCCTTCTAATGATTGATGATATGTCTCTTAGATTCCGTATTGCATATCTTGCTAGCCTAACTTCGGTATCTATTGTGGCTAAGTGAATTCACACTTGGTTGACAATATTGGTTGAGATTTTGCTCTCACCAAGAAGTGGGTAGTCTTTCCCAACACTTAATGCGTCTTATCTCATTCCTGGGGAATGGATGATTGTCTAATTAAGAAAGAAAAAAGGAACAACTTGAGTATGGATAATGTTTGAGTTATGGAAAATGGTTATTTTTATCATCTATATATTTCCATCTTTTGGTCTCAAATAAGAGAACAGATAAGATTTTCTCAATCTAAATGTATGTTGTTTCCTTGCTTAATTTATTCTAGGGTACATGCCTGGAAGGCTATATGATCTCGATGCCTCAAAATATGGATCTAAGAATGAATTGAAGTCACTGATTGCGGCTCTCCATGAGAAAGGAATTAAAGCCGTTGCTGACATAGTGATAAACCACAGAACTGCTGAGAAGAAAGATGGGAGAGGAATATGGTGCATCTTTGAAGGTGGAACTCCAGACACACGTCTTGATTGGGGACCATCCTTCATTTGCAAGGATGACACAGCCTATTCTGATGGCACAGGGAATCTTGACTCTGGAGCGGACTTCGGTGGTGCACCTGATATTGATCATCTTAATCCACAGGTACAGAAAGAGTTGTCAGAGTGGATGAATTGGTTGAAGACTGAAATTGGATTTGATGGATGGCGTTTTGATTTTGTGAGAGGATATGCCCCCAGTATAACAAAGATTTATATGGAACAAACTAAACCAGAATTTGCAGTTGGAGAGAATTGGAATTCCCTTTCCTATGGGAATGATGGCAAGCCTAATCCCAACCAGGATGCACACCGTGGTGCGTTAGCTGATTGGATTCAGGCTGCTGGTGGGGCTGTCACTGCCTTTGATTTCACAACCAAAGGGATTCTTCAAGCAGCTGTGGAAGGAGAGTTATGGAGGTTAAAGGACTCTAATGGGAAGCCACCAGGGCTGATTGGAATAAAGCCAGAAAATTCTGTGACTTTTATTGATAATCATGATACCGGGTCTACTCAAAAACTTTGGCCATTCCCCTCTGATAAAGTCATGCTGGGATATGTTTACATTCTCACCCATCCTGGGACCCCAACCATAGTAATTTCTATCCTCTCTTTTTTTCTTTTTTCTTTTTTTTTTTTAATGCCTATACACCTTTTCATTCTATTTGATAAAAAAGAATAAATATGACTAACTTGATTTTGCCTATTGAGGATTCATATTTGACCTCAAAGTTTTGGGATTAAGGATTGAATTTTAGTGTTGTTGTATATACTTTTTCATTCTAAAGATGGTTAATAATCCATCATGGTATTATAACTACTTTGTTGACTAAAAGAGATTGTCTTTATGTTGTGTAGTTTTATGATCACTTCTTTGAATGGGGTCTAAAGGATGAATTAAGCAAATGGATTGCGATTAGATCCAGGAATGGGATCAACACCAAAAGCACTGTGAATATTTTAGCGTCTGAAGCCGATTTATATATGGCTAGGATTGATGACAAGATCATTATGAAGATTGGGCCAAAGTTGGATCTTGGAAACCTTGTTCCCTCAAATTTCCAGGTTGCTGCCTCTGGCAAAGACTACGCTGTGTGGGAGAAAAAGTGAAGACTAGAAATGACTTTTTACAAAATAAATGCCAGAATGGTTCATGAAGCCTATTATTATTAATTTTACTATTACATTTGTCTCTATGATGAGTGTAAAGATCTCTATATGGATAGAATAAAATTTTACATATCTATAATAAAAACCTGTCAAGGTGCAATCTAATGCTTGGAGGCTTGGAATGAGTTGTTGACCTAGACATCCTAGGTTCGGTCCTCACAAATTTTTACGGAACATTGTTTTTTTAAATGTTAGAGCATGTCCAACAGATGCTCTACCTCTACTTATTGGAGAAAAAAACTCACTATTCACGCTTCAACATCATGCCTAAGCCCAAAACTTTTCCAATTTTTTTTTGAAGTTGCTACAGTAATTCTTTTAATGTAGAGAATACTATAGCAAGTCCAAACCATTATTTTATCTTAAAAAAATACCCGGCTAAATAAAATAAATATTATTTCTCTTTCCTCCTCTCTTCTTTGTTCATCTATCTCTCTCTCTCTCAAACGGTAACATAATCAAAACACAAACACAATCTAAAATTAGAATAGAAACAACATATCAAGAATAGGGAAAAATACAAATTTAATTAGAGCAACAAATCTAAAATCAAAACAAAAACAACAAATCAAGAGGATGAAAGCCTATCTAAGCTCCATTGTAACAACAAAGTGAATCAGAACAAGAAAAGAAGGAATAAAAATAAAAAATAAAAAAAAAGATAGACAAAGGCCATGTCAACTATGTTTGTGTGAAGTGAGCTGAAGAGGAAAGAAAATAGAAGTAAAAATAGAAGTCAAAAGATCATGCTAGAGAGTGTTCTAGAATCAAGTAGATAATAATAATAATAATAATAATAATAATAATAATAATAATAATAAAAAAGGAGCTAGAGAATGAAAGAGAGAGTTTGGAATGAACTAGAAAAAGAAAAAGAAGAGTAGATAGAAATAGGAGTGGGATACGTGTGTGGTGGAGAAAAAACCAAGAGAAAAAAAAAAAAAAAACGTATGGATGAAATTAAGAAAGGAAAAATAATATAAAAAATAAGAAATAACAATTAAGAAATGCTACTAGGGTTGGCAAATGGGCGGGTTGGGTCATAAATGAGTTGGGTATATAATTATCCATTTATCAATTTATGACCCATTTATATATAAATTAATTATTCATTGCCGCCCAACCCATTTAATTAGTAACTCACCCATTTAACCCAATAGGATCCAAATAAATAAATAACTTGTTAAAAACTTTAAAAACCAAAATTAAAAATATCAAAAATCACTTTTCCTATTCATTCCTTACATTTTCCCTTCACAAAATTCATTTCTCAACAACTAAACAGACCATCAGAGAACGAAACAGAAAAAGTTAAAGTTGTCAACTTCAAAAAAAAAAAAAAAAACTAGAGGTTCTTTGCCGTGTCATTTAGGACGGCCCAAATGTCGGCGATGAGTTTGAAAGCTTGATTTGCGAGAAGGAACTTGTTCTTGTCTGGGTGGTGGAGCAGCGCAAGCCTGCAGTACTGTTTCTTAATGAGTTCCTGATCGTTCGATCAGCAATTGAGCTAGAGAATCGAGTACCAGTCGTCGTGGTTGTTCATGCGCTTCTCGGCGACCAAGAGGACATCGGTGACGGCCAAGATCTGATCTAAGCCATCCAAGAGCAGCTCAGTTTCTTGGGCTAAGATCTTGAAGTCGCGCGAACCGATGAGATCTCGGGTTTGGAGGAGCTTTTCAAAGATTCCGAGTAAGCATTCGACTTCAGCTCTATTTGGGTCTTCCATGTTTGCTTGTTTGTTTTTCTTCTTTTGAAAGTGGTTTATTTTTCGATCTCAATGGGTTGAAGGTCATTCACGACATGTTTTACTTGCTTGAAGATTTGGCCAAAGGGGTGATCCCTTTTGATACTGATACCCAAGTCAATGGCGTGTTAGGGTTCTTCTTCTTCTTCAAATCTGAAGGAAAGTGTTTGGGCTTAGAAATTTAGAGGATAAAGTGTTTGGTTATTGAGAAAATTTGAGGGAGAGTGAGACTGAAATCTTAGGTTTTAGATTTTAGAAGGGTTTAGTGGATATTAGTGGGTTTATTTAATTTTAAATTTTAGATGGATTTAGTGAATATTAGTGGATTTATCCATTTAGACCCATTTAATTAAATAACCAAATAGGTCTTTATCCATTTAACCCAAATACTCAAATGAGTTGGGTTAAGACTTATCCAAATAAGGTGGGTAAAAGGCGGGTTCATGGATATTGATAAAAATTGCCACCCCTAGCTACTACAATATTTTCACAATAAATCTTAAGTAATAGATTGTTATTAGTTAATATTGGTAAGTAAAAAAAAATTTCAGCGATGAGTTCAAATTAGAACTAGTAATAACTTTCCACATAAGATTTTGATGTGATTCTTGTGAAAGTATTGCGAAAAATGTTGTGGATATAGCATTTACCATTGAAAAATATAATTGTTAAGAATGAATATAGGAAGAATAAATGATGATAAAAAAAATAAATAAAGAATTAATATTTAAATGAGAAGGAGAAAAGGATACAAAATCTGTTGGAAAGTGTATTTGAAAAAGTAAACAAGTAAAAGCTAAATGTCACTGTTCATTCTCCAAACAGTATAAAAATTTGGAGAATCTACAGGAAATTCTCTTATATTTTAAAAAATATCATGTAAAATGGCATATATATACCCTTAGTTAAAAACTTTAATCACCCAGCTTGGACGACTATGGTTCGATAAATTGATACTGCTAGCAAGTTTTCAAATAGATCTTAAACTTGGCCAATATCAGTCACACATTTTTTTTTTCTTGGCAAATGATGAACTATTGCTGCTTCAAAGTAAGAAGGCAACAATGCGAAAAGATAGTAATGCGAAAGCACCCAAGCACATGGATTGGGGGCACATCAAGATAAGCCTTCTGCTAATGGATTCCAGGTTTCATGGATTAGCTTTTGCTAGACTAACAAGACTTAGGCTGTTTTGTTAGTATACCGTTGGTGATATTAGACATGTTAGAGCAACCACATCAGTTCGTGCATTATACACACCCATTTTTATACTAAAAACCTACTTTTTCTATTTTATACATCCACTTTTACAAAACACCCACATCAGTTTATCTATTCTATCACCTCTTTTATTTAAATAATCAATTTTATCAATTTTTTTTATTATTTTTCTCAACTACCACTTTATATACGCGCGCTCTCTCTCTCTCTCTTCTCATTTTTCTGATTTCTTGCTCTCTCTCTCTATACCCATCTCTCTACCCATCTCTATACCCATTTCTGAACACATCAACTCTCCCTCTCGATCTGATCCACACATCAACTCTCCCTCACAGCTCTGATCTCACCTCTCCCTCTCGGTCTGATCCACACATCAATTCTCCCTCACAACTCCGATCTCACCAAGCTCCAACTCAGTCTGATCCACACATCAACTCTCCCTCACAGTTTCGATCTCACCTCTCCCTCTCGGTCTGATCCACACATTAACTCTCCCTTACATCTCCGATCTCACCTAGCTCCGATCCATAAACACCGATTAGGCAAGACCCATACCCACGAGCTCAAGCAAGACCCACGAGCTCTGATCCAAAAGCATCGACCAGATCTCCCTAGCTCCGATCCACAAGCACCGATCAAATCTGAGATCTCCCTAGCTCTGATCAGGCTCCGATTAGGCAAGACCCATACCCACGAGCTCCGATCAAGTGAGACCCACGAGCTCCGATCCACAAGCATCAACCAGATCTCCACAAGCAAGACCCACGAGCTCCAATCGTTCCAGTCAAGCTCCGATCAGGCTCCGATTTGTCTCTTTGTTGTTTGTCCGTGTGGGTTTGTTTGTGTATGGGTGTGTTTGTGTATCTCTTGTGTTTTTTTTTTTTTTTTTTTTTTTTTGAGCAAGTGAATCTCTGTGTCGATTTGTCTGTGTGGATGTGTTTGTGTGTGGGTGTGTTTGTGTGCGGATGTGTTTGTATGCATCTGAGGAAAAAGAAGAAGATGAGGAGAGAAAAAGCTACTGAGTTTGTTGAGCACGGAGAAGAGAGAGAAAAAAAGGAGCGAATGGAAATTAATAAAATAATCTTTGCACGAGCTACAGTAACCGTGTAAAATTACACGGTTACTGTAGCTCGTGTAAAGATATACACATTTTTACACATTTTTAGAAACACTGATGTAGTGCATTTTTTAGGCGAAATGTGTAAAAATGGGATCTTTTTCTATTTTACATGATTTTGCATCCATTGATGTGAATGCTCTTAGTACACTAGATTTTCCATGTTCTAACTTAACTAACTAATCTCTCAAAAAAAAGAAAAAAAAACCCCAGGTCACATGGATTAGGGGCACCCAGGTACCGTGCCTTGGACGCGATTGATGATGTGTGAGAGTATTTCAAACCGTTTAAAATGTGCACATCAAGAAGTTGTATTCTCTTAATAATGTATATAGATTGTTATATAGATATAAATAATAATAATAAAATATTGTTTCCTTCCCTAAAAGTTATTTGAAGTTTGTTTAAAATGTTCTCTCATAAGTTCCTAAATTATTGAAATATTACATCTTCTGTCATTCTATTTATTCTCATTAACCTTTATCTTACATGTTTAACTAGGTACTATTAGAGAATTTAACATGTCTGACTTAGAGTTTGTTTGAGAACTGCTTATTTTGTTGAAATGGAAAACTTTTTGCTGAAAATACTGTAAATAAAGATAAAAGTTAGCTGAAATAGTATAATGGAACCCATGAATAGTACCAAAAATGTAGTGGGGTCCATAAATAGTAGTAAAAATAAGTTGAATAGTAAAATAATCTGACTTTTTAAGTAAGTGCCAAACACTCACTTAGACTACCACATAAAATAATAATAATAATAATAATAATATATATAACTTGACCCCATAGTTATCAAATTACTTTGAGCATTATCAAATTATTTTGATTATTTTCAGTATGATATTTCATATGTTTTACATTTATTTTCTGATAGCACTCTCATTCATCCATTCTTTATTCTTCTCACAAGTGATTATCTGTTTATGGTAGGCTGAGCCTCCTTCTAACCCTCTGTTTATCACTTTGTGTTTATTTGTCCCTGTTGTTCAATTGTTTCCCAGATACTTGCTTCTTCTTGTTTCTGTGTTTACCCAGAAAATCTGTTGCAGATGTGTACTGTTGAGAGTTATAAGACCAAGTTAGTGTTGGTCAGCCCGTGTTAGCCGTGTGGAAGGCGTTTTAGGGTGGTCCCACTGTGGAAAAAAGGATGAAGGCGTTAAGAGGTTATAGTGTACGTGATCAGGCAGTTTCTCATTGTTTCACTTTGTCTCAGATCTAAGGATAGATCCAGAAGTTAGAAGTTAAAGGTATTAAGGTTATAGTTGTCTAACTAGGCTTTTAATACAAGATGATGAATAGGTTGTTTAGAAGTAACTCTACCACCAGCCATAGATCATCCCTCCCTGAGATACCACAAGAAGATGGAGTTCTCAACTCTGAAGAGTTAGAGTTATCAGATCTAGATCTAAAACTAGGAGATTGGAATATCCTTGAGTTTCCAGCCAAGCAAGATTCAGTTGTTGATCAAGATGACAACAATGAGCAGAAGAACCCTTCCCCAACAGGAACGGACATGTTGAACCCTTATCCTCATGACCCGCAGGATCCTTTTCAGCAAGAACCTGAAATAGATCACCAGCTCATGACCATTAGGAAAGAATTCACCCCAGATTTAGTTGCCCTAGGCTATGAGTTTGAATCTGAAGAAAACAGACTCAAAAGAGAAGCCTATAGAGCCAACCATACTCTGGAACAAAAGAAAGAAGTTTTGGAAAGTTGGAAAGAATTCATGAGAGAGATATCCAGTAATGTCCCTTTCTTTGAATACTTTGAGAACCACTTTGAATGGCAAAAAAAGTCTTGTGTCATTACCAAAACAAACTGGACCAAAGTTCCAGACAAGGATGCCCCAAGTTCTAGCAAACCAGATGTTGTTAGATCCCGCCATCTACCCCAGGAAGCTATCACTTTTGAACACCGTGGTACAAGTTTAGTTGCCTCACCCTTCAAGATCCATACTAGTCCTGAAGAACAAGTAGTCAAGAAGGTTTTAGAGCAGAACAACTACACCAACCAGTGTTTAGGAGTTATAGGAAAACAACTTGATAGGATAGAAGATAGAATCGACAACAAGGTCATCCTCCAACCAGGAAGCCCTAATAAACCTGTCAAGACCCTAGAGAAACCTCTAGTCAAACTCCCCACAAATAGACAACCCAGCCTTAGACCTAAGGACAAGATAGCCTTAGAAATAGTCAACCAGAAGCTAGAAGAACTCGTGAAGAAGGAACCAGTCACCCCTTCACCAGTTAATACTTCAACCCCAACAGTTGAACCACGTCTAGTTGTCTTAGACAAACCTAAGGACCCAACAGCCTTAGATATTGTTGACCAAAAGCTTAAGGACCTTAGCAAGAAGCAGAGACCAGTCATCTCCCTTTCTCTTAAGAAAAACCCCAAGCTTAGTGTCTTAGACATCCACACAGCATCTAGTAGTTCTAGCAGAACCTCCTCAGAAGTTGAAAAAGAGATAGAACATCTAGAAAACCAGTTTAAGGGTTTACAAGTGAACAAGATGATTCACCCCAAAGTAACCCCAACTAGTCTGACCAAGAATTGGTATCCCAAGCCTCCCCCTCCTGACCTTCAGTATGAAGAAAGGAATGCTAGCAACCAGTTCTCAGTCACTTCCGGTAAACTTTATGAGTGGAACATAGATGGTTTGTCGGAACAGGAAATCCTAAACAAGGTACAGCATATAACCATGGTAGCTAATAACTACATCAGTGAAGGACATCCCCATATTGAGGTTGTAGAGCTCATATCCTTAGGAGTTACAAGAAAACTTCTGCAATGGTGGAATAACTGCCTTACAGAAGAGTCTAAAGAAGACATCAAGAATGCTGTCCAGAAAGATGAGGAAGGACTCCCCATTTTTGACACCATTCTAGGAAGAGGAATTCCTGACGGAGTTAATACCTTGATCTATACGATCATAACCCACTTCGTAGGAAAACCCAGCAACATCACATCTAGGATTTACGACCAGTTGAGTAACCTTAGATGTAAAACCCTTGGAGACTTTAGGTGGTACGAAGATGTGTTTACTACCAGAGTCATGCACAGAAGTGATTGTAACTCTCCATATTGGAAGGAGAAGTTCATCAATGGTTTACCTACCCTTTTTGGACAAAAGGTTAAGGAAACCCTGTGTAACCCTTTAGGTGTCATAGATTATGATAACCTAACCTATGGAGACATTTCTAGCACCATTCGAAGTGAAGGAATGAAGATGTGCAGAGATTTCAAGATCCATAGTAGAGCCAACAAAGGCAAAGCCAAGTACGAAGTAGGAGACTTCTGTATACAGTATGGCTTACCTTCAGTTCTTCCCAAAAGAAAATCCAAGTACAGAGGCAAGGAAACCTCTAAGGATTACCATAGGAAGAAAACCGCAACCAAGTACTATAGAAAACAGAATTTCAGTAAGGACAATTTCTATAGGAAAGGAAAATCCAAATCCACAAGAAAACCAATTTCCAAAGAATCAGGAAAATGCTTTAAATGTGGAAAGAAAGGTCATTTCAGCAAAGAGTGTAAAGCTAAGGCCAAATCCCTTATCAATACCCTCATTAGTGACCAATCCAGTAAAGATGAAATCTTTAAGCTCCTAGAATTGAATCACTCAGATAGTGAATCCTCTAGCAGTGAGATTCGTCAGATTTACCAGTCATCCTCGGAACCCTACAGGACCTCCTTTAGTTCCTCTAGTGGCCCAGATGAACCAATTCCATGCATTGACAGTTGTTTTAGGAACAAGACTCTCAATGTTCTCTCTAAGCAAGAAGAACTACTCTTAGATCTCATAGAACAGATCGAAGACCCAGTAGTTAAAGCCCAAAAGCTCAGTGAGTTCAAAAGAATCTTAGTTCAGGAACCCAGTAATCCTAAACCTAAGTTTCAAGAACCCAAAGTTGATTTGGAGAAAATCTACGATAGATTTACCAAATCCAAGAAGGAAGTTACAGTCAACGACCTTCAGAAAGAAATCAAGGAAACCAAGTCTGAGATTAGGACCCTCAAGAGTGAGTTGACTATTCTTAGAGTTGATCAGAACCTCCTTGATCAAAGAGTTAGGAATTTGGAAAATACTTCTCATCAAGGCAATGAGGAAGGAACCTCATTACAGAACCCTACTGATGAAGAAGATGAATTAGTTAATCCTACTGCAGATATGGTTCCAGAAGGACAACAGTCTAACGACAAGTTCTTAGTAACTATCAGCAGGATTAATTTCCAGAAATGGCACTCCAAAGTCAGGATTGTCATAAACAAAGATTTTGAATTTGAGGTTGTTGCCTTAATAGATTCAGGCGCTGATCTCAACTGCATTCAGGAAGGAATCATTCCCTCTAAGTACTTCAGTAAAACTAAGGAAAGGTTAACTTCTGCAAGTGGAGGTAAAATGCAGATTGAATTCAAAATACCCAAAACTCATGTTTGCCAAGACAATACGTGTTTCAAAACCACATTTGTTCTTGTCAAGAATATGACAGATAAGGTTATTTTAGGAAACCCTTTCATGTGTCTGTTGTATCCTTTCACCACGGATAGTGAAGGAATCATTACCCATCCCTTTGGTCAGCCAGTTAAGTTTAAGTTTCTTCGGAGCCCCGAACCTCGAGACATTAGTACTCTCTAGGAAATCGCTGTTTCCAAGACCCTTAACCTTATTCAAGCCAAGAATCATCACCTTAGATACCTCCAAGCTGATGTTAGAAACAAGAGAGTTGAGGAACAACTAACTTGTAAAGTCACCCAGAATGAGATCAGAAAGTTTGAAGAAAAACTTAAGCATGAAGCATGCTCTGATCTACCCACAGCCTTTTGGCATAGAAAGAGGCATGAAGTTACTCTTCCTTATGTCAAAGATTTCCAAGAAAAGGACATCCCTACCAAAGCTCGACCTATCCAAATGAACCAAGAACTTATGGATACTTGCAGAGCAGAAATAGAGGACCTCCTTAAGAAAAAGATCATCAGAAAGTCTAGATCACCATGGTCTTGTCCAGCCTTTTACGTCCAAAAAAACGCTGAAATAGAAAGAGGTGTTCCACGACTTGTCATAAATTACAAGCCCCTTAACAAAGTCTTAGAATGGATAAGGTATCCAATTCCCAACAAAAAAGACTTAGTCAATAGGCTTAGTAAAGCAGTAGTTTTCAGCAAGTTTGATATGAAGAGTGGATTTTGGCAGATACAAATCAGAGAATCTGATAGGTATAAAACAGCCTTTACAACACCCTTTGGTCATTATGAATGGAATGTAATGCCCTTTGGTCTAAAAAATGCGCCTTCTGAATTCCAAAACATCATTAATGAGATTTTTAATCCATTCTCTGACCATATCATTGTATACATTGATGATGTGCTCATTTTCTCAGAATCTGTGAACCAACATTGGAAGCACCTAAGAGCATTTCTCTTCACCATCAAGCTCAATGGTCTTGTTGTTTCAGCTCCAAAAATCAAACTATTCCAAACCAAAGTACGGTTCTTAGGCTTTGATATCCATCATGGAGTTATCAAACCCATAGATAGAGCCATCCAGTTTGCAGAGAAATTCCCAGACGAGATCCTTGATAGAACCCAACTCCAAAGGTTTCTAGGATCCCTCAATTACATTGCTGATTTCTATCAAAACCTCAGGCAAAAATGCAAACCCCTTTTTGATAGACTCCGCACCAATCCCTCCTCTTGGACCCCTGCCCATTCTGCCATTGTTCAAGAAATCAAAAAATATGTCAAGACACTCCCCTGCTTAGGAATCCCCTCAATCGATTCCTTCAAGATTGTCCAGACTGATGCCTCTAACATAGGTTATGGCGGCATACTCCTTCAGTGTGATAGTCCCACTTCCTCAGAACAAATTGTTTGTTACCATTCAGGAATTTGGACTCCCACTCAGATTAATTATAGTACTATAAAAAAGGAGATACTATCTATAGTACTATGCATTTCAAAATTTCAGAGTGATCTTTTGAATCAAAAGTTTTTATTAAGAATTGATTGTAAATCTGCAAAACATGTTTTAGAAAAAGATGTTCAAAACATTGCATAAAAACAGATTTTTGCTAGATGGCAAGCCATTCTTTCAATTTTTGACTTTGACATTGAATTCATCCAAGGAACTCAAAACAGTATCCCTGATTTCCTAACACGTGAATTTTTGCAGAGTCCAAACCAAGATGTCGGGGAAAAGGCCAGTCTAACCCCAACCCCCAAAATTACCTAAACAGCAAACTACCTCTAGTACCAGTCCGGCAAAGAACCCTCCTGGTCACCAGTTAGTTCCTGTTTCACCCTCTTCCCTCGCCAATAGGTATGTGGTTTCCACGATCCCGAAACCAAATTACCAGAGACCATCACATGCCCAACCCAGTTACAGTTCAGCCCTAGCAGCACCTCCTCCTAGGACAATCACCCCTTACACTGTTGATGAACCTTTTGGCCCAATTGTAACACAAAAGCTTTCCTCTAGTAAAAGAAACACTTCCTCTTACCATAGGAAACCTTTTGTCCAGCACATCTCTTATATTGAACCTCATTTAGTTCATATAACAGATCCCCTAGCCTTAGCAATGGAAGTTTTACCATTAGGTTGGCACTTCCTTCCCAAACACCCAGCAAAGAATATCAAATTCTATAAGAGCATACTCATTCAAGAGTACTCTGCTCGAATAGAAAATATTCCAAGCAAAACGAACCCTTCTAAAGTTCTTTATCATAAGTTCATCATCACAGGTTTCGTCAACTGTAAAGAATGGGGACAGCATCCCTCTTTGCTTAAATTTCACAAAGATGCAGGCTTCCATTACAGTTATTATGACTACATGGACGCTTTTGAAAAAGTCTTATTTTACCAGAACAAGAACTTTGATCATTCATGGTTCATTATGTTCGACAAAAAGTTCCGTGGTCCAATACCTACATGGTTCCTTACGTGGTGGGAAATGTTTGGCTCAATTCCACAGATCTTCCCAGAACCTTTACAAGATGCCCTCAGGTATTTCAGCACGAGATATCAACCTTCTGCACATGGTTCCCAGTTTCCAGCCATCCTCCACATGACAGTCATGTACAGGATTCATTGGATAAGCATGTGGAACTACCAGATAAACTCCAATCTCTTGGACAGGGAATTTTCTATTAAATGGTGGGACACTTTCAGAATCCAGACTGTCCTCACCCAGCTTAACAAAGACTTCCCTCAGTCAATCCCAAGAGCAATTCCTTACAATACAAGGTCTCAGTCTAGCCTAGACTCCGTCCAGATCACCGAAAAATCTAGCAAAGAACTAAAAGATCTTGCCAAGCAATTGCAGATTCAAGCAGAGAAGTTAGAGTCAGTAGAGAAGGTCTCTCCTGCCTCATCTGAAGCATCAGTAAACAAGTGCCAGTTTGACCCATTCCAAAAAAGGGGTAAGTTACAACTGCTTGAGGTAACAGGCTACTGGGGCTCTGATACCAAAAGGAGGTAAGTTATTTGACAAAGGCCGACTGGGGCCATGAGGGTGCGGAAACGTAAATTGGTTACAGTTGACAAAGCCATGACTATGGCGTTGCAAGTGTAAACTGAGGTTGCCATCCGATTACAAGATTGGGTTGTAATTAGAGAGGGTTTTTAGAACTAAGCTAGACCTAAAAAACCACCTGCTTCAGACTGGAGAGGGAGCTGCCTTATATAGGAGAAGGGAGCTTGCAATCTGCTGAAGGAGAGCCTTGGATGCTGCTGGAATCACGGAAGGTAAAATACTTTAACTCGGGTGAAAACTCTTTTCAGCCGAAAGTAAATAGTAACTTCGTGATTATTTGTCGGGCACTGTTGGTGAACAGTAACTGTTACTGTTCATGAATAGTGACTTGTCCCCATGCTTTTCAGGCGTACTGTTCAATCAGAGTGACTTTCACTGTGGATGAATAGTAGGCTGTCTGGAATCTTCTAGGTGCGGGTACTGTGCATGTACAGTTATCTGGCTGTAGATGAATAGTAACCGGGCCTTTTGAAGCTGAAACTGTTTTACATAGTGGTCAGAATAGTGATTAGGACTATCCGGAACACTTAGTCTTCGTCCAGGTTGTAGCCATCATACGGATCTTGTGAATCCTGGAATAGGTCAAACTGGCACTTGTTTACTGATGCTTCAGATGAGGCAGGAGAGACCTTCTCTACTGACTCTAACTTCTCTGCTTGAATCTGCAATTGCTTGGCAAGATCTTTTAGTTCTTTGCTAGATTTTCCGGTGATCTGGACGGAGTCTAGGCTAGACTGAGACCTTGTATTGTAAGGAATTGCTCTTGGGATTGGCTGAGGGAAGTCTTTGTTAAGCTAGGTGAGGACAGTCTGGATTCTGAAAGTGTCCCACCATTTAATAGAAAATTCCCTGTCCAAGAGATTGGAGTTTATCTGGTAGTTCCACATGCTTATCCAATGAATCCTGTACATGACTGTCATGTGAAGGATGGCTGGAAACTGGGAACCATGTGCAGAAGGTTGATATCTCGTGCTGAAATACCTGAGGGCATCCTGTAAAGGTTCTGGGAAGATCTGTGGAATTGAGCCAAACATTTCCCACCACTTAAGGAACCATGTAGGTATTGGACCACGGAACTTTTTGTCGAACATAATGAACCATGAATGATCAAAGTTCTTGTTCTGGTAAAATAAGACTTTTTCAAAAGCGTCCATGTAGTCATAATAACTGTAATGGAAGCCTGCATCTTTGTGAAATTTGAGCAAAGAGGGATGCTGTCCCCATTCTTTGCAGCTGACGAAACCTGTGATGATGAACTTATGATAAAGAACTTCAGAAGGGTTCGTTTTGCTTGGAATATTTTCTATTCGAGCAGAGTCCTCTTGAATGAGTATGCTCTTATAGAATTTGATATTCTTTGTTGGGTGTTTGGGAAGGAAGTGCCAACCTAATGGTAAAACTTCCATTGCTAAGGCTAGGGGATCTGTTATATGAACTAAATGAGGTTCAATATAAGAGATGTGCTGGACAAAAGGTTTCCTATGGTAAGAGGAAGTGTTTCTTTTACTAGAGGAAAGCTTTTGGGTTACAATTGGGCCAAAAGGTTCATCAACCGTGTAAGGGGTGATTGTCCTAGGAGGAGGTGCTGCTAGGGCTGAACTGTACCTAGGTTGGCCATGTGATGGTCTTTGGTAATTTGGTTTCGGGATCGTGGAAACCACATACCTATTGGTGAGGGAAGAGGGTGAAACAGGAACTAACTAGTGACCTGGAGGGTTCTTTGCCTGACTGGTACTAGAGGTAGTTTGCTGTTTAGGTAATTTTGGGGGTTGGGGTTGGACTGGCCTTTTCCCCGACATCTTGGTTTGGACTCTGCAAAAATTCACGTGTTAGGAAATCAGGGATACTGTTTTGAGTTCCTTGGATGAATTCAATGTCAAAGTCAAAAATTGAAAGAATGGCTTGCCATCTAGCAAAAATCTGTTTTGATGCAATGTTTTGAACATCTTTTTCTAAAACATGTTTTGCAGATTTACAATCAATTCTTAATAAAAACTTTTGATTCAAAAGATCACTCTGAAATTTTGAAATGCATAGTACTATAGATAGTATCTCCTTTTTTATAGTACTATAATTAATCTGAGTGGGAGTCCAAATTCCTGAATGGTAACAAACAATTTGTTCTGAGGAAGTGGGACTATCACGCTGAAGGAGTATGCCACCATAACCTATGTTAGAGGCATCAGTCTAGACAATCTTAAAGGAATCGATTGAGGGGATTCCTAAGCAGGGGAGTGTCTTGACATATTTTTTGATTTCTTGAACAATGGAAGAATGGGCAGGGGTCCAAGAGGAGGGACTGGTGCGGAGTCTATCAAAAAGGGGTTTGCATTTTTGCCTGAGGTTTTGATAGAAATCAGCAATGTAATTGAGGGATCCTAGAAACCTTTGGAGTTGGGTTCTATCAAGGATCTCATTTGGGAATTTCTCTGCAAACTGGATGGCTCTATCTATGGGTTTGATAACTCCATGATGGATATCAAAGCCTAAGAACCGTACTTTGGTTTGGAATAGTTTGATTTTTGGAGCTGAAACAACAAGACCATTGAGCTTGATGGTGAAGAGAAATGCTCTTAGGTGCTTCCAATGTTGGTTCACAGATTCTGAGAAAATGAGCACATCATCAATGTATACAATGATATGGTCAGAGAATGGATTAAAAATCTCATTAATGATGTTTTGGAATTCAGAAGGCGCATTTTTTAGACCAAAGGGCATTACATTCCATTCATAATGACCAAAGGGTGTTGTAAAGGCTGTTTTATACCTATCAGATTCTCTGATTTGTATCTGCCAAAATCCACTCTTCATATCAAACTTGCTGAAAACTACTGCTTTACTAAGCCTATTGACTAAGTCTTTTTTGTTGGGAATTAGATACCGTATCCATTCTAAGACTTTGTTAAGGGGCTTGTAATTTATGACAAGTCGTGGAACACCTCTTTCTATTTCAGCGTTTTTTTGGACGTAAAAGGCTGGACAAGACCATGGTGATCTAGACTTTCTGATGATCTTTTTCTTAAGGAGGTCCTCTATTTCTGCTCTGCAAGTATCCATAAGTTCTAGGTTCATTTGGATAGGTCGAGCTTTGGTAGGGATGTCCTTTTCTTGGAAATCTTTGACATAAGGAAGAGTAACTTCATGCCTCTTTCTATGCCAAAAGGCTGTGGGTAGATTAGAGCATGCTTCATGCTTAAGTTTTTCTTCAAACTTTCTGATCTCATTCTGGGTGACTTTACAAGTTAGTTATTCCTCAACTCTCTTGTTTCTAACATCAGCTTGGAGGTATCTAAGGTGATGATTCTTGGCTTGAATAAGGTTAAGGATCTTGGAAACAGCGATTTCCTGGAGAGTACTAATGTCTCGAGGTTCGGGGCTCCGAAGAAACTTAAACTTAACTGGCTGACCAAAGGGATGGGTAGTGATTCCTTCACTATCCGTGGTGAAAGGATACAACAGACACATGAAAGGGTTTCCTAAGATAACCTTATCTGTCATATTCTTGACAAGAATAAATGTGGTTTTGAAACACGTATTGTCTTGGCAAACATGAGCTTTGGGTATTTTGAATTCAATCTGCATTTTACCTCCACTTGCAGAAGTTAACCTTTCCTTGGTTTTTCTGAAGTACTTAGAGGGAATGATTCCTTCCTGAATGCAGTTGAGATCAGCGCCTGAATCTATTAAGGCAACAACCTCAAATTCAAAATCTTTGTTTATGACAATCCTGACTTTGGAGTGCCATTTCTGGAAATTAATCCTACTGATAGTTACTAAGAACTTGTCGTTAGACTGTTGTCCTTCTGGAACCATATCTGCAGTAGGATTAACTGATTCATCTTCTTCATCAGTAAGGTTTTGTAATGAGGTTCCTTCCTCATTGCCTTGATGAGAAGTATTTTTCAGATTCCTAACTCTTTGATCAAGGAGGTTCTGATCAACTCTAAGAATAGTCAACTCACTCTTGAGGGTCCTAATCTCAAACTTGGTTTCCTTGATTTCTTTCTGAAGGTCGTTGACTGTAACTTCCTTCTTGGATTTGGTAAATCTATCGTAGATTTCTCCAAATCAACTTTGGGTTCTTGAAACTTAGGTTTAGGATTACTGGTATCCTTAACTAAGGTTCTTTTGAACTCACTGAGCTTTTGGGCTTTAACTACTGGGTCTTCGATCTGTTCTATGAGATCTAAGAGTAGTTCTTCTTGCTTAGAGAGAACATTGAGAGTCTTGTTCCTACAACAACTGTCAATGCATGAAATTGGTTCATCTGGGCCACTAGAGGAACTAGAGGAGGTCCTGTAGGGTTCCGAGGATGACTGGTAAATCTGACGAATCTCACTGCTAGAGGATTCACTATCTGAGTGATTCAATTCTAGGAGCATAAAGATTTCATCTTTACTGGATTGGTCACTAATGAGGGTATTGATAAGGGATTTGGCCTTAGCTTTACACTCTTTGCTGAAATGACCTTTCTTTCCACATTTAAAGCATTTTCCTGATTCTTTGGAAATTGGTTTTCCTGTGGATTTGGATTTTCCTTTCCTATAGAAATTGTCCTTACTGAACTTCTGTTTTCTATAGTACTTGGTTGCGGTTTTCTTCCTATGGTAATCCTTAGAGGTTTCCTTGCCTCTGTACTTGGACTTTCTTTTGGGAAGAACTGAAGGTAAGCCATACTGTATACAGAAGTCTCCTACTTCGTACTTGGCTTTGCCTTTGTTGGCTCTGCTATGGATCTTGAGATCTCTGCACATCTTCATTCCTTCACTTCGAATGGTGCTAGAAATGTCTCCATAGGTTAGGTTATCATAATCTATGACACCTAAAGGGTTACACAGGGTTTCCTTAACCTTTTGTCCAAAAAGGGTAGGTAAACCATTGATGAACTTCTCCTTCCATTATGGAGAGTTACAATCACTTCTGTGCATGACTCTGGTAGTAAACACATCTTCGTACCACCTAAAGTCTCCAAGGGTTTTACATCTAAGGTTACTCAACTGGTCGTAAATCCTAGATGTGATGTTGCTGGGTTTTCCTACGAAGTGGGTTATGATCGTATAGATCAAGGTATTAACTCCGTCAGGAATTCCTCTTCCTAGAATGGTGTCAAAAATGGGGAGTCCTTCCTCATCTTTCTGGACAGCATTCTTGATGTCTTCTTTAGACTCTTCTATAAGGCAGTTATTCCACCATTGCAGAAGTTTTCCTGTAAATCCTAAGGATATGAGCTCTACAACCTCAGTATGGGGATGTCCTTCCCTGATGTAGTTATTAGCTACCATGGTTATATGCTGTACCTTGTTTAGGATTTCCTGTTCCGACAAACCATCTATGTTCCACTCATAGAGTTTACCGGAAGTGACTGAGAACTGGTTGCTAACATTCCTTTCTTCATACTGAAGGTCAGGAGGGGTAGGCTTGGGATACCAATTCTTGGTCAGACTAGTTGGGGTTACTTTGGGGTGAATTATCTTGTTCACTTGTAAACCCTTAAACTGGTTTTCTAGATGTTCTATCTCCTTTTCAACTTCTGAGGAGGTTCTGCTAGAACTACTAGATGCTGTGTGGATGTCTAAGACACTAAGCTTGGGGTTTTTCTTAGGAGAAGGGGAGATGACTGGTCTCTGCTTCTTGCTAAGTTCCTTGGGTTTGAAAACTTTCTTAGGCAAAGGGGAAACATTCTTATTGACTGGTTCCTGTTTGTGCTAAGTTCCTAAAGCTTTTGTTCTACAACATCTAAGGCTGTTAAGTCCTTAGGTTTGTCTAGGACAACTAGACGGGGGTCAACTGTTGGGGTTGAAGTGCTAACTGGTGAAGGGGTGACTGGTTCCTTCTTCACGAGTTCTTCGAGCTTTTGGTTGACTGCTTCTAAGGCTGTTTTTTCCTTAGGTCTAAGGCTGGGTTGTTTATTTGTGGGGAGTTTGACTAGAGGTTTCTCTATGGTTTTGACAGGTTTATTAGGGCTTCCTGGTTGGAGGATGACCTTGTTGTCGATTCTATCTTCTATCCTATCAAGCTGTTTTCCTATAACTCCTAAACACTAGTTGGTGTAGTTGTTCTGCTCTAAAACCTTCTTGACTACCTGTTCTTCAGGACTAGTCTGGATCTTGAAGGGTGAGGCAACTAAACTTGTACCACGGTGTTCAAAAGTGATAGCTTCCTGGGGTGGATGGCTGGATCTAACAACATCTGGTTTGCTAGAACTTGGGGCATCCTTGTCTGGAACTTTGGTCCAGTTTGTTTTGGTAATGACACAAGACTTTTTATGCCATTCAAAGTGGTTCTCAAAGTATTCAAAGAAAGGGACATTACTGGATATCTCTCTCATGAATTCTTTCCAACTTTCCAAAACTTCTTTCTTTTGTTCCAGAGTATGGTTGGCTCTATAGGCTTCTCTTTTGAGTCTGTTTTCTTCAGATTCAAACTCATCGCCTAGGGCAACTAAATCTGGGGTGAATTCTTTCCTAATGGTCATGAGCTGGTGATTTATTTCAGGGTCTTGCTGAAAAGGATCCTGCGGGTCATGAGGATAAGGGTTCAACATGTCCGTTCCTGTCGGGGAAGGTTTCTTCTGCTCATTGTTGTCATCTTGATCAACAACTGAATCTTGCTTGGCTGTGTAGCAGGGTGTGCTAACCTGGGATTTGGTCTGGACGCCTTGGATGTCTAATCCTAAATCTCTTCTAGATCTGGGAAAAGGTGCAAGGGGTTTAGATGAACTACACTGAGATGCGGGTCTATCTCTAATGGGGATAGGTGGCTGCCTAAAGGGTTGATGAAGATCAAACGGTGATCTAAACCTAGATTCATATGCTGGTGAATCTACTGGTGGTCTGAACCTAGACTGGTCGAAACTCATTCTAACCGTGCCATCGGCTAGTTGCTGGACAAAGTCGAAGTCTGGATTGTAAGCTGGGTTTTGGTTCTGTAAATGATGATTCTCATTTTCCAAAAGCCAATTTTCTGGGAAAGTGACATCAGTCCACTTCAGGGTCTTTGGAACCTGGATCTTGGAACTGGGGTCAGTTGTCTAGATAAGAGTGGTTTCTCCTATCTTCCTGTGGTTAAGTGCTTGAACATTCAAGTTCGTCCTGATGCACTTATAGTATATCTTGTAGATCAAGGCTATCTGGTAAACTCCTTTCACTAAGAGGGTACCATGGGTCTTGATGTTGAGGGTGAGTGCTTTCATGATATACGGGTCATGTAAGCAAACTGTGAAATTGGGGAAACAGTCAAAATGAACTGGTCCACCACTGAGACTGGATTGGATGGTGCCTAGAAGACTATCATTGAATCTGATATGTCTGGTGTCTCTAAGGGCCATGAGAATGGAACAATTCAGTCTTTCTCTAATCAAAGGTTTGACTCCAATCTGGACTAAACCTACATGCAGGTAGTTGTGTCCTGCTTTCTTGTGGGCTTTCAGTTTCTGGGAAGAAGACAAATAGCACGTCTCGTACTTTTTGTTGATTCCATAAACCTGTTCTATGGTTCTCACATGGTAATCTGTCCTAAACATCTTGGTTAGGGACCATGAAGACTTATAGATCTTGTTGGTTGGAAACTCAGGGATATTCCAATCTCCTAGTTTTAGATCTAGATCTGATAACTCTAACTCTTCAGAGTTGAGAACTCCATCTTCTTGTGGTATCTCAGGTAGGGATGATCTATGGCTGGTGGTAGAGTTACTTCTAAACAACCTATTCATCATCTTGTATTAAAAGCCTAGTTAGACAACTATAACCTTAATACCTTTAACTTCTAACTTCTGGATCTATCCTTAGATCTGAGACAAAGTGAAACAATGAGAAACTGTCTGATCACGTACACTATAACCTCTTAACGCCTTCATCCTTTTTTCCACAGTGGGACCACCCTTAAACGCCTTCCACACGGCTAACACGGGCTGACCAACACTCACAGGAACTCGGATATCTGGTCTTACTGGGCTATAAACAGTACGGGTAACCTGGTCTTATAACTCTCAACAGTACACATCTGCAACAGATTTTCTAGGTAAACACAGAAACAAGAAGAAGCAAGTATCTGGGAAACAATTGAACAACAGGGACAAATAAACACAAAGTGATAAACAGAGGGTTAGAAGGAGGCTCAGCCTACCATAAACAGATAATCACTGGTGAGAAGAATAAAGAATGGATGAATGAGAGTGTTATCAGAAAATAAATGTAAAACATATGAAATATCATACTGAAAATAATCAAAATAATTTGATAATGCTCAAAGTAATTTGATAACTATGGGGTCAATGCCACCAACTTGATTGAAAATAAAAGTAACTTACAAACACAATATCGGCCAACATGGCTCTGATACCAAAAAGGGGGTAAGTTACAACTGCTTGAGGTAACAGGCTACTGGGGCTCTGATACCAAAAGGAGGTAAGTTATCTGACAAAGGCCGACTGGGGCCATGAGGGTGCGGAAACGTAAATTGGTTACAGTTGACAAAGCCATGACTATGGCGTTGCAAGTGTAAACTGAGGTTGCCAACTTGGCTCTGATACCAAAAAGGGGGTAAGTTACAACTGCTTGAGGTAACAGGCTACTGGGGCTCTGATACCAAAAGGAGGTAAGTTATCTGACAAAGGCCGACTGGGGCCATGAGGGTGCGGAAACGTAAATTGGTTACAGTTGACAAAGCCATGACTATGGCGTTGCAAGTGTAAACTGAGGTTGCCATCTGATTACAAGATTGGGTTGTAATTAGAGAGGGTTTTTAGAACTGAGCTAGACCTAAAAAACCACCTGCTTCAGACTGGAGAAGGAGCTGCCTTATATAGGAGAAGGGAGCTTGCAATCTGCTGAAGGAAAGCCTTGGATGCTGCTGAAATCACGGAAGGTAAAATACTTTAACTCGGGTGAAAACTCTTTTCAGCCGAAAGTAAATAGTAACTTCGTGATTATTTGTCGGGCACTGTTGGTGAACAGTAACTGTTACTGTTCATGAATAGTGACTTGTCCCCATGCTTTTCAGGCATACTGTTCAATCAGAGTGACTGGACAGTCTTCAAAAAAGCATGAAGGTGTATCTTCTAAGGGAAACCTAAGAGGATCAACATTCCTTCAGGATTATGTCCCGGCAGAGGTGACACACTCCAGTTGTAATATGATTTTCACCTTTCATGAAGTTTTGTCAAAAACCCTAAATTCTTATGATGGAGTTCACAGTGAACTACCAAGCCCCATTAGGTTTATTCTTGACAACCTTCAATTGGTTTCTACCCCAGAAAACAGAACTCTCCTCCAAAGAACCCTCAAAAGTCTTCAAACCCATTTGGTTAATCTTGAGGCAGGCAATGAGATTTCTACCAGTATTAAAAACCTTAGTCAACTCTTTGGCAAAGAGGATATCCATTCCATGGATAAAATGACTGTTATGAGCACTGATTACGCAAAGTTTAGCCTTAAGGCTCAGACTGTCTTAAGAAGTGCAATAGCCAACTTGCCATCTGAAATACAAGAAAGTATTCTAGATAGCAAGGCAATGTCTGAATCATTTGACCAATGGTTCTTACATTTCAAAAAATTGGTCACAATAAACATCCCTGACTCTACAGATTCTAATGACTTAGGAGACACTTTATTACAAGCAGAATGGGAAGAATACTTTGGAAACAGTCTCAAAGTCCATGAAAACAGACATCCATTCCTAGGACTTGTTGTTAATTATGAAGATCTCCCTGAGGATCGTCCAGAGAAGGTAGACAGGAATCCCAACTGGTTATCACAAATGTTTGAGTATGGTTTCATCAGACTTATCAAAACAACGAATCATGCTCAAATCAACCAGTTACCACAAATCATACAAAGAGCTGTTGCAAGAATCAATAGCCCATTTTCTTCAATCAGATGCTGGAGCACTCTACCACAATGGGACAGAGACAATTGGATGAATGTCCAACCAGCAAACCATCTTATTTTGGTCTGTGGAGATACTTACCAAGGACCATGGTTCGAAGGCAAAACACGCTTCTCTTACCAACGTCCCCTCAATCTTGCAGATTGCTGGAGAAAATACTTCACCAATCAAATCAATGAAATCACCCAAGACTTATGGCAATGTTACGAATTCTTTGGCAACACAGACAGAATCCTAATCTTTGTTCCCAGAAACTTTGGAAATGCCATATACCCATCGCAAAGAGTGAATATTAATATACCAGGAAGAATCATTGTGCCCACGACTCCAACTCCAGAATCACTTCTCTATTGTGCACATTGTAACCTGTATACTACAGATCATGAACATAAATGTACTGTTCTTTTGAACCATGATATTTCATTAGAGTATCATGTTACAGGTTGATTCCATCCCAGCATTAAGGACTGAAACCCTAGATGAAGGATCCGATAATCTTTCAACAATCAAGGTTTTCACTCCTCCAGTTCAGAGTCAACAGATGTCAGTTTGACCCATTCCAGGATTCACAAGATCCTTATGATGGCTACAACCTGGACGAAGACTAAGTGTTCCGGATAGTCCCAATCACTATTCAGACCACTATGTAGAACAATTCCAGCTTCAAAGCCCGGTTACTATTCATCTACAGCCCAGATCACTGTACATGCACAGTACCTGCACTCAGAAGATTCCAGATAGCCTACTATTCATCCACAGTCAGAGTTACTATTGATGAACAGTTCGCCAGAAAAGCATGGGGACAAGTCACTATTCATGAACAGTAACAGTTACTGTTCACAAACAGTGCCCGACAAATTATCACGAAGTTACTGTTTACTTTCGGCTGAAAAGAGTTTTCACCCGAGTTAAAGTATTTTACCTTCCGTGATTCCAGCAGCATCCAAGGCTCTCCTTCTGCAGATTGCAAGCTCCCTTCTCCTATATAAGGCAGCTCCCTCTCCAGTTTGAAGCAGGTGGTTTTTTAGGTCTAGCTCAGTTCTAAAAACCCTCTCTAATTACAACCTAATCTTGTAATCAGATGGCAACCTCAGTTTACACTTGCAACGCCATAGTCATGGCTTTGTCAACTGTAACCAATTTACGTTTCCGCACCCTCATGGCCCCAGTCGGCCTATATATTATATAGATAAAAATTATAAAAAATAAGACTTAAATTTAAAAACACTCCCCAGAGTTTGGGTAAGTTCAAAAATGTCCCATGAGGTTATAACTTTTTCTTTTAACTCCTTGAGATTTCCATATTCACCAAATTGACCTTTAGGACTAACTTTCATTAGCTTTTATGGACAAAAAAATCGTGTGACCAGTGACATGAATCAATTGGTGAGTCTTCTTAATATGATCACGTGATTTTTTCCATCCGTAGTCAACACAAATTCTGAAATTAGCCTTTGGGGTCAAATTGGCGAATATGGAAACCTTAGGGAGTCATAAAGAAAAACTGAAACCCTATGAAGTGTTTTTGCAAGTACCTAAACCCTAAAGGTTGTTTTTGCAAGTACCTAAACCCTAAAGGTTGTTTTTGCATTATGAACATAAAACAAAACAAAAGAAAAAGGAAGAAAAAAAGACACACATGAAGTGATCACTTGACATGCAACTATCGGTCACATGTACTATATGAAAATTTTCTTTAAAGTTTAGGGATGGAAAAAAAGATAGTTAATTTTAAAAAAAAAAAAAATTGAAAATGTAAAGTTTTTAATAACCTTGGGACAAAAAAAAAAAAAAAAAAAAGAGGTGAAAACACCATTTCAGTCCTTACATTTTGGGGTCGTAGTCAATTTGGTCCCTACATTTTAGTAGCAGTCAATTTAGTCCCTATTATTTTCAACATGCTGTCAATTTAGTCTCTACCGTTAACTCACTAACATAAATGCCTATGTGGCAAACGGCTTACACAGCTGGCAACATACATGGCTAGTAAAACAATAAAAATACATTTAATTGTTATTTAAAAAAGCCATGAATTTAAAAAAAAATCATATCTAAAAAATAAAATAAAATAATTGAAGGGTGTGAACCAAAAAAATTTCACCAGACTTTCTTACACTTTCTTTGCAACCAAACACAACCCAGATTTCAAACCCAAATTTAAATCCAAATACAATAAGGTGGATCTCTCCCTCGAGTTCGTGAGCTCAGCCATGGCTTGTCTCTCTACGTGACCCACCATAGCAAACAACGGTCTCACAACGGTGCCACCACCACCAGCTGTGGCCATCGCTCCTTATCTCCCTTTGCTTTTCTTTTTTTTTTTTTCCTTTTTTTTTTCTTTTTAATTTTGTCCTCTTGTTTTTCTCATCTATGACTGAAACTCATTTTGTATTTCGTTTTCCATTTTGGTTGATATAATGGGTTGGTTTTGCTTAAGTTGTGAGAAATCTTTGATTTGTGATCAGGATTACGAAGTGAAGTTTTGGCCTTTGGGTCACTGTTAGTGATGGTGTCAGAAAATAAACTCCATACTCGTCCATTAGGGCCGTCCAAGGAGAGACCAACAAGGGCGAACCAAATGCATGTAGCGCTCATCTGTGGCTTCCTTGAAAAGCTCGTCCGTCCTTAAAAGCATTTGGATGGACGAGCTCTACACTTTAAGCCTGTGACAAAGGAAATTAAGCCTCTTTGTCATGAATCGTTTCCAATGACAGTTATGAAAAATGAAGTCAAGAAATATAACTCCCACGGTAGTTACAGGAGTTAACTCCAAATCTTATGGATTCCTTAATAATAGGGGAAGTTATGAGATGAATAACCGTTTAAATCGACCTATATAAACACTTTTACTCCCATGAAGAAAAGTACGTTCATTTTAGACAATATTCCTAGAGTATTGGAATTTTAGATTTCTTGAAGAAAGAAACTAACTTTATCATCGGAGCATTTATGACCGGTCACCCTGGTCTCCTCTGACTTTTGTTGATTCTTTTTCAGGCCTAACACATCATTTGAGCCCGTGCATGTATCATCCAACCTATTAATTTCCAAGAAACATCAATTAGTATTTGACTTTGCTTCTTCCCCACCTTCTTTGTCTGACCTTCTATGTTGTAGGAGATGTTGAGCTCTTGGGTCCAGTTGGTATTCTTTAAGCATATGGATGGTTTGGGTTTTTTTTTGTTGGAATGACTATTTTAGTGGGTTTTCTTATTTCTTTGATGTAGGTTTACAAATGAAATTTCTTTGGTTGGGTCCGATTTGCAGAGAAGGTATTAGATGCTGACGTGGCATTTTAATTATAATTTTAGTAGCCATTGTCATCGTCAACTTTGCCACCTGTGTAAGCCGTTTGTCACATAAGTATTTTTGTTAGTGAGTTAATAGTAAGGATCAAATTAACTATATGTTGAAAATAATAGGGACTAAGTTGACCACCGCTATAAAATGTAAGGACCAAATTGACTGCTACTCTAAAATATAGGAACTAAAATGGTGTCTTCGCCAAAAAAAAAAAAAAAAAAAAAAATTAAGCTTAGACTTTTAGGTATGAAAAAGGAATTTTTACTTTTTTCCCTATATATATATATATATATATGATATGATTTTAATTTAATTTAGTTTTTTTAAAAAAAAGTAGTGTTCCAATTTTTTATCAAAAAATTTCACTTCCTACTCATGAGAAATTTTCAAAACTCCATGCGTCAATACCATGGTGAATAACACTTGGGAGTTGGGACCTCTAGACTCCCTCGGAGTTTATGACACATCTTCTAAGTGTATTGAATCCACTATACAAGTGTCCCTGAACAAATATATATACATATATATATATATATACATATATATATATACACATATATATATATATATATATATTTATTTATTTATATTTATATATTTATGATTTAAACTTATAACATGGCTCCGCAATTATTGCTTTTTAACCAAACTTTCTGTCCGGTATTCATAGTTTCATACCATAGTTTTTCAATTTGACTGCTTCAAAGCAGTGTCTATGACTAAAATATTGGAGTATTAAGAGCAGTATTTCTGAAAGAGAAGTATTTCTCTTTCATATTTGGCCTGTCCGTAAATCACGACTGTGTGACGACAAGCCAACATGTGAAACTAGCTAGGGCAGTTCTACTTATCAGTAAGCACTCGCAAAAGTACAAAATTCTGGCTTCACTGATATGTAATAAATAAAGGGAAATATTAACAAGCACGTGCTTGTTAAGATTTTCCTTTTGGGTCTCATTTTTATAAAAAAAAAAATGTCAAAAAAATTGCTGAAAGAGATTTAAAAAAATTGTCAAAAGTTGTCTAAAAATCTAAAAAGTTGTCAAAAAATGTGTTATTAACGAGCACCATAAGATGTTCGTTAACTCAACCCATAAATAAAAGGGCAAGGTATACAAGAAATTCAAGAACCCCTCTTACTAATTGCAGGAACCTAGCGAATTTGTTCCATAATTGCTCTGTAACGCATGTGTATAGCGAAGTTAATAGTTGTGCTGACAGATTAGTAAAGATAGGAGCTGAGCTTACTTTATTGACCATCAATTTTTGTGTAACCCATTGCTTGTAGTGGTTGACTTGCTAGCTATGGACAAAGCTGGTCATGATTGTAATAGATGTATTCTTCCTTAGTTTAATATCATGCGTCATTTAACCACAAATAAATAAATAAATAAAAAGATAACTAAAAAAAAAAAAAAGACATGCATTAAAATTTAGCTGGGTAAATTATTTGGAAAAGGAAAGGAACAAAAAAAAAAAAAAAATGTTATGCTACCGATAAACGTAATACAGCTCCAATATGTGACGTTGTTACTATATCTAATATTACCGTGTCCGTGACGTATAGTTACTACTAGTTTCTTAACTGTTCAACATATCTCCGGTCTTGGTCTGAATATTTTCACCCCTTGACTTTTCTCGGTCTCTCTTTATTTCTCCTTTGAATATTCCGTACTATGGAATTTCATTTCTACTTTAACATCTTTTAATTCCTTAACGATATTTAAAAGAAAAGAAAAGAAAAGTCTCCTTAGCGTACAGACCATCAAACGTGTAGTTTCAGCACTTCTTTTTTTTGAGAGAGATTAGTTAGTTAAGTTGTAGTTTCAGCACCTAGTCATGAAATTCCCAAAGGCAAAAAGTGATGCCTATATAATATAATAATTAATAAGAGAGAAGCATCCGCCATCTCCAGCACCAATGAAGCCCATGAATCTTCTAACTTTAATCAGCTTCCTCAGCCTCTGTGTTTCTCTATTACCCTCCTTTGCAGTCTCAGCAATTCTATTTCAGGTAACTGTATGCACCCACTTACTATATATATATTTTCTATGTACACGGAGAGACGTATATATATCTCATGTATGATGTATGATGTATTGGATATATGCATCTTCCTAGAGCATTGGTACACTTGGTACATGTGTTGCTATGGCATGTAAATTAATTAATTATGAAAATGACAGGGTTTCAATTGGGATTCAAGTAATAAAGGAGGATGGTACAACTCACTGAAGAATTCTATACCTGACCTCGCTAATGCTGGAATCACTCATGTCTGGCTTCCTCCTGCTTCTCAATCTGCTGCTCGCGGACCCCAAGGTAATTCTTCTGCAATTTCATTCCCTTAAACTGGGACATAATTTGGTCCCAATTGTTTTGCTATTAAGGTTAAATTCAATCACATGTTGTAACAAGTGATGCCATATATAATGGTACTATAGTTTTGGTTATCTTTTTTTTCTAGCGTAGGTCTTCCAACTTAGGCTTGGCCTGGTTAATTATTTGTTCATAACTGCAACGAAGTCCTATTAATTCCAATATAATGATATATATTCCAAGTACATGTTGCTGGGTTGGCCTACATGAAGGGTTGCCTATCTGCTTTGTGTTGGCCTTGTTTGGTCCAAGCCCATAAAACTTCTTAATTTATATTTGGCCCAAGTTCTTAAGGCTTTTATAAACTAAGTTGTTGGATTTTTTCTAACTAAGAGGACACTCAATGGTGAGAGATAAGGTTTTGAGTGTGAGCTTTTCTTGCTCAGGTCATTGAAACAAGTGTCTAATAGGTGTTTAGGGTTTCTTTCAACGAGTTGATTGGAAGATTCCATTGTGGTGGAATTGGGTTTTGTAAAATTTCTTGAGGTAATCTTGTATTTCTCCAAGATTGTTGTGTAAGCTCAAGTTGTATAATAGAACTTGAATAGTAGACCATTGTAACTTTTTGACTATAGTGGATTGTTCAAAACTTAACCCGAGGATGTAGGCTTAATGCCAAACCATGTAAATCTCGTGTGCATTGTGTATGCCTTGCCTTCTAATGATTGATGATTTGTCTCTTAGATTCCATATTGCATATCTTGCTAGCTTAACTTTGGTATTTGTTGTGGCTAAGTGAATTCACACTTGGTATTTGTTATGGCTAAGTGGTCTTTCCCTACACTTTGTGCGTCAATCACATTCCTGGGGAATGCATGATTGTCTAATTAAGTTTTAAAAAAAGGTACAACCTGAGTATGGATGATGTTTGAGATATGGAAAATGGTCATTTTTATCACCTATATGTTCCCATCTTTTGGTCTCAATTAAGAGAACAGATAAGATATGCTCAATCTAAATGTATGTTGTTTCCTTGCTTGATTTATTTTAGGATATCTGCCTGGAAGGCTATATGATCTCGATGCCTCAAAATATGGATCTAAGGATGAATTGAAGTCACTGATTGCGGCTCTCCATGAGAAAGAAATTAAAGCCGTTGCTGACATAGTGATAAACCACAGAACTGCTGAGAAGCCAGATGGGAGAGGAATATTGTGCATCTTTGAAGGTGGAACTCCGGACGGACGTCTTGATTGGGGACCATCCTTCATTTGCAAGGATGACACAGCCTATTCTGATGGCACAGGAAATCTTGACTCTGGAGGGAACTTTACTGATGCACCTGACATTGATCATCTTAATCCACAGGTACAAAAAGAGTTGTCAGAGTGGATGAATTGGTTGAAGACTGAAATTGGATTCGATGGATGGCGTTTTGATTTTGTGAGAGGATATGCCGCCAATATAACAAAGATTTATATGGAACAAACTAAACCAGAATTTGCAGTTGGAGAGAATTGGGATTCCCTTTCCCCTGGGAATGATAGCAAGCCTAATCCCAACCAAGATGCACACCGTGGTGCGTTAGCTGATTGGATTCAGGCTGCTGGTGGGGCTGTCACTGCCTTTGATTTCACAACCAAAGGGATTCTTCAAGCAGCTGTGGAAGGAGAGTTATGGAGGTTAAAGGACTCTAATGGGAAGCCACCAGGGCTGATTGGAATAAAGCCAGAAAATTCTGTGACTTTTATTGATAATCATGATACCTGGTCTCAAAAGATTTGGCCATTCCCCTCTGATAAAGTCATGCTGGGATATGTTTACATTCTCACCCATCCTGGGACCCCAACCATAGTAATTAATTTCTATCCTCTCATTTTTATTTATTTTTTAAAATTTTTAAAATTTTTTTTTATTTCTGTTAATGTTTATACACCTTTCATTATATTTGATAAAAAAGAATAAATGTGACTAACTTGATTTTGTCTGTTGAGAATTTATAGTTGACCTCAAAGTTTTGGGATTAAGGACTAGATGTTAGTGTTGTTTGTATATATTTTATGTTAGTGTTGTTTGTATATATTTTTTCATTCTAAAGATGGCTAATAATCCATCATGGTATTATAACTACTTTGTTGACTAAAAGAGATTTTTTTTATGTTGTCTAGTTCTATGATCACTTCTTTGAATGGGGTCTAAAGGATGAATTAAGCAAATGGATTGCGATTAGATCAAGGAATGGGATCAACACCAAAAGCACTGTGAATATTTTAGCGTCTGAAGCCGATTTATATATGGCTAGGATTGATGACAAGATCATTATGAAGATTGGGCCAAAGTTGGATCTTGGAAACCTTGTTCCCTCAAATTTCCAGGTTGTTGCCTCTGGCCAAGACTACGCTGCGTGGGAGAAAAAGTGAAGACTAGAAACGACCTTTTACAAAATAAATGTCAGAATGGTTCATGAAGCCTATTATTGTTAGTTTGTTACTAATACATTTGTCTCTATGATGAGTGTAAAGATCTATATATTGATAGAATAAAATTTTACTGAAGCTTATTATAGATCAATGTTCTACTGTCCACCTTTTCTGCACAATTTCACAGCCTTTTCACTTTATTATTTAAGCAAAAATAACATTAAAGTTGGTAGTATGAACATGGGGAAAAATTTTGTTGGCTGAAATATTTTTCAAGTAGTCTATTCATGGTGGAGAAGATAAAAAGAAAATAAGTAGGTCGGATATGAAGTTGATTATCTCAAGCCACAGATACTAAAAAGAAATCGAACAAAAATCTGTTGTAGTAGTCCAGTCTTGGTATGAATGGCTTAGGAGTTAGAATATCCCCATCTAAAAGAACTGCCATAACATTATATAAGCCATCGATAATACTCTTCTGTTTTAATCTTCACTTCACTGTCTTGATTACTTACTTGAGACACATTTGAAACCGAGACCTATCGGGTGAGAAGGCACATGCCATCGCACCTAAAGGTCCTAAACTTGACACTCGTGTTAAACTTCAAATATGATATCTATAAGACCAAAAAAATCCATATCTGTATTTATATAATATATAAAAGTGAAGATTAATATTTATTATTGCTACATTCCTTTTGAACCATATGAGCGTAACATTTCAGTCTATTTGGTCAATTTCAGGTCACTTTAGTCCACTTTAGTCAATTTCAGTCTAATTTGGTCTATTTAAAAGGAAAAATTTTTCCTAATTAAAAATAAAAAAATAAGATTAATTCAAATAAAGACATGAACTACAATCTAGCTGAGTAACTTATTTGGAAAGGAAAGGAACAAGGTAATATTATCTATGGGAGGGTTTTATGTCTCACCCCCCAATTAGCAAGTATTGTCCGCTTTGGTTATGTCTCATGGTTTTGCTCAATCCCACACATGTGTAGTAGTGGTACACTCATCCTTAGGCCAAAGGCTTATAAGGCATAAGTAGGAGGCATCTCTACCTGATGTGAGATTGAGCAAAACTGTGAGGCATGACCAAAGCGAACAATACCTGCTAATTGGAGGCTGAGACATGAAACCCTCCCACATTATCCAACATCAATACTTATATTGTATTTTATAAGGTACATAACATTTTCTATGGAGTAGTAAATCGATAAGATTTTTGTTAAAGGAAATGCTCAATCCCACACATGTATAGTAGTGGTACACTCATCCTTAGGCCAAAGGCTTATAAGGCATAAGTAGGAGGCATCTCTACCTGATGTGAGATTGAGCAAAACTGTGAGGCATGACCAAAGCGAACAATACCTGCTAATTGGAGGCTGAGACATGAAACCCTCCCACATTATCCAACATCAATACTTATATTGTATTTTATAAGGTACATAACATTTTCTATGGAGTAGTAAATCGATAAGATTTTTGTTAAAGGAAATGCTCCTAAAAAGAACCTAAAATTTAGTAACTACCCATCCACTTTTTTTTTTTTTTTTTTTGTGTTTTTTTCCTTTTTGGTGTTGTTGATGTTCTTTTTTTCAAATTTTATGTATGACAGTTGTCATTTTTTGTCTAATCCTAAAATGTAGTTTTTTTAATCCTAAAATTTAGTCATTTACTACACATCCATAACATAAGTAAATAAAACCTTAAATTGAAAATTTTATGGCAAGAGATACACGTTAAGTATAAAACCACAATTGTATTTTGAGATTTTTTTTTAATAAAGTATTAAATGGTGCTTTAACCTTAACAAAAGGTTAATACAATTGGGAATTAATGATTAAAAGTATCTAGAAAAAAAAAATTGTATAAAAACTTCATGATTGTTTGTTGAGAAGAAAAAAAAATAATACTAAAAAGTATTATTAAAGGTGGTTTAACAAAAACCCAATAGGAATAATAATGAACTTTTATTTTAATTCATCAATGCTGTTCTTCTAAATTTTTTATTGAACAAAAGTACACTAAATGTAGTTTAAGTTCATAACATAGGAACAGCATCCAAATTCACGTTTAAGTTCAAATTCACGTTTTCCTCTTCTTCTTTTTTTCTTTTTTTTTTTTTTTAATCTCTTCCATATTTTGGAAAAAAAAAAAAAAAAAGACTTCTACTATAAAACCACTATTATAACTTCTTCATCCATATCCTTATATTTAGGCACTAACATATCTGATTTTGAAAGCAAATAAAAGGCTAAATTTTAGGGAAATTTAAAAGATTAAGGTGGGGAATTGGTGTGACCCTATCCTTATTTTAAAGTTTATCAAAAAAAAAAAAAAAAACTACACGTTTAAAAAAAATCCCATGTTCTATCCATGAACTATTTAAAAAAATCCCACTTTCTATCCCACATTTAAAAACTACCCGACCACCCTTTTTTTAACCCAAATTCACGTTTTCCTCTTCTTCTTGTTTTCTTTTTTCTTTTTCTTTTTTTTAAATCTCTTCCATATTTTGGAAAAAAAAAAAAAAAAAACTCCTACTATAAAACTACTACTATAACTGCTCCATCCATATCCTTATATTTAGGCAGTAACATATCTGATTTTGAAAGAAAATAAAAGGCTAAATTTTAGGGAAATTTAAAAGAAAAAAAATTAATTTGAATTTGACATAAAATTATACAAATGATAAATATAATTTCTATTACAAAAGAAATCTTTTTACAACAATTTCTTAGATAACAACTACTTTATGTGAGGTTTAATACATATAATAATTCTTGTAAAATCTCTCACCCGAACTTATCTAATATTCCATTCCAATGACTCCTCAATGCAATCCAAAAAATTTGTGCGTACATGAACCTAAGAGAGATAAAAGAATTAGGGTTAAACCAAGTATTAAAAAAAATAAAAAACTTTAATCAACAAACCAAAGTTAGTGTGCGTGTTATTAAAGATAATAGCATAAGATTGTTAGAGTTTGTGTTTGATTTAAATTTTGATGAGAACATTTTTCCTGAAAATCCTATTAAAATCGTTCAGAATAAAGATAAAGATTTTTTAGAATTTAACTCTATCATGGACTCTTTAAAATCTTATCACCACGTCATCAACTATTTAAATAAATAACTAATGGAGATCTAAAAAAAAAAAAAGAAAAAAAAAAGGGAGTTAACGTGTCAAAATTACATTTAAAAAAAAAAAAGGAGTTAAAATTTCAAAATTACATTTTTTTTTAAAAAAAGGAAAAAAAAAGGGAGTTAACGTGATACATAATTGTTGAATCCAAATTTTGTAGGCCAAGCCCAAAATATTTGGATTGTGAGCCCAACGAACCCAGAACAATGAATTTGTAGAGAGTGGGTGAAAAAGTTGGGCCAGTTATGAATTTAGCAACGGTTCACATTGGCGAATTAGGATGAATTGAAGTAAAAACACTTGAAAACTGAATAATACTCAAATCCGAAAAGGCTTGTTATTCATGGAAAGGTGAATACAATTCTTCCCGTTCTTTTCTTCCTTAAATTTTTGCTCCCCCCCCCCCCCTATTTAGAGGCCCATTACATTTATATATTCTTCATCCTCCTCATCTTCACCGTACACCTGTCTTTCATCTAAGCATTCACTTAAGTACATGTCACATCAGACATCTGCTTTAGTTCTTCATGAGTGGTGGTAGCTAAGATTGCACTATTCAGGAGTCTTCTCCACATAAATGCGGCTAGGAAAGTTGCTGCAGTGCATTAAATGCGGTGGTAGCAGCTTTTTCTTTTAGTTATTTCTCTGTTCTTATCATCTCTAGGCATGCCCAAAACTTGTCCTCATCGTGGAAATAGTTGGGAAGGTCACTCAGACCTTCAGTATATTTACTTGATCAAGTTCCCTTGGAATCCGAGGAGAATGACCTCTTCGGACCAATAAAGTTCTCTTCGGACTGCTCCTCTCGTTCATTTCCATGTACATTTCTTCCACCTAGACTCCTTCCTAATCCCTTTCTTCTCTTCGGACACAGAGTGATATTCGAATTGAGCCATAGGCCCAGCACATGACGTTGGGCTCTTACACCCACAATAATAATAATAATAATAATAATAATAATAAAAAGTAGAACTCAAGGTTGCTACATACCTAAATAAAAAAATAAAAAAAATTTAATGCCAAAAACATATACAATGATAGTAAAAAACAACTTCCTTAAAAAGAAAAATAAAATACGAAGAAGGAAAAAAAAAGTGAAGAAGGAGAAGGAAATAGTAATTGATCATTTATATTTTGATCATTAATCAGGGAGTATTGTGGTAACTATTTTTATTTCAATTCCAAATTTTTAAATAAAATGTAAACAAAGGCTGCTAAAGGAGGTAAGGGAAGCCATAATGTTTAACTATTCACGAATAATTTTGAATGCTTCTTTTGTAGCATAAAGCAGCCCTGTCTTTGGATCACAATACCTACAACATGAAATAACAATTCATTAAGAAGTACAGCGGTAAAGTATATGAAGGAACCATTCATTTCAAAATTACATTTAAAAAAAAAAAAAAAGAGTTAACGTGATACACATAAATAAAAAATAAATAAAAAAGTAGAACTCAAAGAAAGTCAATCATAAACAAAAGAAAAGAAAACAAAGAGAAACTTGCAAAAAATAGAACCTGAAAATTTGTTGGAGACTCTTACAATAAATGTCTTTAATCTAAAAAAAAAAGAAAGGAGGATGTAAAGTTAAACTAAATGTCTTCAATCTAAAGAAGAATGAGAGAAAGAAAGTGAAATAGAAACTGCAAAGCGTACGTGAGTTTGTGAGTTTTAAAGTGTAAGAGTTTTAATTTACATATTTATCCTCGTTAATTGAAAACTTGTAAGTGGGGAGGAAGCCCCTTAAATAGGAGTCCAAATCTTCTGTCCCACTCTTCCTGCTCCACTATATACTCCACAAATAAAAACATGCCACATGTCCATCTATTTAATTAAATGCTAAATTTAAGCCTTCTATTATTTCAATTACCTAAATATGATGGGTTATTTATTTATTTATTTTAGAAAATTGAAATAATAGAAGGCATAAATTTAGCATTTAATTAAATAAATGGACATGTGTCATGTTTTTATTTGTAGAGTATATAGTGGAGCAGGAAGAGTGAGACAGAAGATTTGGACTCCTTAAATAGTAGTATAGATAAGATATATACATATCTTACCAGCAAATGTGATGAAGTTGCCCTGACATTATTATATGACATTATATATTATCTAATATAGTGATGGTACTACACAATGTAACTATATAAAAATTTGAAAATTAAAAAAATTAGGTTACCAACAGCAAATGTGATGTAGTTATTAATACTATACTATTATAAGTAACTTTATTATTGTCAAAGTGATATTTGTACTATCCAATGCGACTATATAAAGAATTTAAATAAAATATAAAAAAGTTTCAATAAATGTAATGTAGTTACCATTATATGTGACATTGTTATTATTCAATGAGACTTTATAAAGAATATATATATATATATATAATGCGTATCAAAAAAAAAAAAAATATATATATATATATATATAATATGCTACTGACACTTGTGACATAGCTACCATCATTTGCGACGTTGTTACTATCCAATGTAATGTTATAATGACATGTTTTACTAGGCTAACTACTTAAAATGTGTAGGAAAAATTATAATTTTCCTCTTTTGAACACAATTATAAGAATGTCAACTAAATTTTTTGAAAATATTTGTTCTTCATTTGTCCCTTTGATTTTTGTTCATTTGATCAATATTTCCTTAGCGAGAATTTATCATAGAATTTCTAAAACCCACTCAATCCATTTAATTGGATGGATCATATTTTACCATATCTTCAACATTTAAACAAATGTTAACTAGTTTCTTAAAAAAAAAAGGGGGGGGGGGGGGGGGGGAGGAGAGAGAGAGAGAGTGTGTTTCTACCACCAATTTCTTTTCTATTCAACATATCTCCGGTCTTGGTCTAAATATTTTCACCCATTGGTATTTCTCGGTCTCTCTTGACTATGACTGTCTTTATTATTTATCCTCTGAATATTCCTTACGGAATTTCATTTCTACTTTGGTCTTAACATCTTTCCTTAACTATATCAAATGGGGAAAAAAAATCCTTAACGTACAGACCATCAAACGTGTAATTTCAGCACCTAGTGAAATTCCACACCAGAAAGTGATGCCTATATAATAAGAGAGAAGCATCAACCAACTCCAGCATCAATGAAGCCCATGAATCTTCTAACTTCACTCAATCTCTGTGTTTCTCTATCACCATCCCTTGCAGTCGCAGCAATTCTATTTCAGGTAATTGCACGCACCCACTTACTATATATATATATATATATATATATATATATATATATATCTTTTCTATGTACAGAGAGATGTATCGGAGATATGCGGGTATTGGACTGATGCAATACCAAATAAATGGTTGAGATTGAAAGTTAAAAGTTGCTTTTTTAACTTTTAACTTCAACCAGTGAATAAAATATATTAAAAATAAAGTTAAAAAGTTAAAGTTAAAAAGTAAAAAAAATAAAAAAATTATGAAGAAAATGGGTGAATTATACCAGGTGCAATATCTTAGGTATTTCACCTCATGTAAATCCGATATATGCATCGTTGGGACACTGAGAAAAATGACGTATATATCCGATAAATAAGATAATTATTGGTAGATGTGCACGTTGCTGTGGCGTGTGATGAGTTAATTTTGATATGACAGGGTTTCAACTGGGAATCAAGTAATAAAAGAGGATGGTACAACTCACTGAAGAATTGTATTCCTGGCCTTGCTAATGCTGGAATCACTCATGTCTGGCTTCCTCCTCCCTCTCAATCTGTTGCATCCCAGGGTATCTCTTATTTCTTCTTCTGCAATTTCATTTCCTTAAACTGGGACATAAGTTGGTCCAACTTGTTTTGCTATAAGGTTAGTTGATCACATGTTGTAACAAGTGATGCCATATATAATGGTACTAGTTTTGGACCTTTTGGTTATCTTGTTTATTAATTATTAGCTATAGCATCTTGATAAGGGGTTCAAAATTTGGCTTGGCTGGGTTAATTCTTTTTTCATTTCCGTAGTACATAACTGCAATGAAGTCCTATTGATTCCAATATAAAATATCTATTCCAAGGACATGATGTTGGGTTGGCCTACATGAAGGGTTGCCGAAAATCTGCTTTGTGCTGGTCATGTTTGGTCCAAGCTCATAATGGCTTATTAATTTATTTTTGGCCTGAGTTCTTGGGGCTTTATATGTTGATGGAATTTCCAGAACATATAGGTGTTCATGTTTGGGGTTTCTTTCAACAAGTTGTTCGGAATGTTCCAATGTGATGAAATTTTTCTTGAGGTAATCTTGTATTTCTCCAAGATTGTTGTGTAAGCTCAAGTTGTGAAATAGAACTTGAATAGAAGCCATTGTAACTATGTCTAGGGATGTTGGCTTAGTGCAGAACCATGTAAATTTTGTGTGCATTGTGTATGCCTTCTAATGTTTGATGATTTGTCTCTTATATTTTATATTACCTATCTTGCTAGCTTAATTTTGGTATTTGTTGTGGCTAAGTAAATTCACACTTGGTTGACAATATTGGTTTAGATTTTGCTCTCACCAAGAAGTGAGTAGTCTTTCCCAATATGCTGTGCCTCTATCACACTGCTGGGGAATGAGTGATTGTCTAATTATGGTTATTTTTATCATCCATATGTTGCCAATTTTTGAGTTCTTATGATAGAACATCTAAGATATGCTCAATCTAAATGTATGTTGTTTCCTTGCTTTATTTTTTCTAGGATACATGCCCGGAAGGCTATATGATCTTGATGCCTCAAAATATGGATCTAAGGATGAATTGAAGTCACTGATTGCTGCTCTCCATGAGAAAGGAATTAAAGTCCTTGCCGACATAGTGATAAACCACAGAACTGCTGAGAAGCAAGATGAGAGAGGAATATGGTGCATCTTTGAAGGTGGAACTCCAGATGGACGTCTTGATTGGGGGCCATCCTCCATTTGCAAGGATGACGCAGCCTATTCTGATGGCTCAGGGAATCTTGACACTGGAGAGGATTTTGGTGCTGCACCTGACATTGATCATCTTAATCCACAGGTACAAAAAGAGTTAACAGAGTGGATGAATTGGTTAAAGACTGAAATTGGATATGATGGATGGCGATTTGATTTTGTGAAAGGATATTCCCCCAGTATAACAAAATTTTATATGGAACAAACAAAACCAGAATTTGCAGTTGGGGAGAATTGGAATTCTCTTTCCTATGGGGATGATCAAAAGCCTAATTTCAACCAGGATGCACACCGTGGTGTGGTAGCTGATTGGATTCAGGCTGCTGGTGGGGCTGTCACCGCATTTGATTTCACAACCAAAGGGATTCTTCAAGCAGCTGTGGAAGGGGAATTATGGCGGTTAAAGGACTCGAATGGAAAGCCACCAGGACTGATTGGAATAAAGCCAGAAAATGCTGTGACATTTATTGAAAATCATGATACCGGGTCTACTCAAAACCATTGGCCATTCCCCTCAGATAAAGTCATGCAGGGATATGCTTACATTCTCACCCATCCTGGCACCCCAACCATAGTAATTTCTATATCCCAATTTTATTTGTTTTATATACTTTTTCATTCTAAATGATAGAATAGTCTACATGTGGCCAACTGGATTTAGTTTGCTAAGGATTTATAATTGACCCTAAAAGTTTTGGGATTAAGGTTTAGTTGTTGTTATTGTTGTAAATACTTTTTCATTATATAGATGGCTAATAATCCTTGATGGAAATATATTGAATGTTCAATATGGGTATAATCCACCCTTGAACGTTTAGACCCCAAATTACAAATTATCAATTCTAGCCTATTGTCAAATAATTAATGTGCGGAATATGAACATAAGTCAAACACAGAATTGATAACTAATCTAAGCCAAATATAAACACATCCACAACAATAAATATAAGGTAAATACAAAGGGAAGGAAGATGCAAACACATGGACAACACACGATGTGTTATCGAAGAGAAAACCGAAACCCTCGGCGTAAAACCTCTCCGCCGCCCTCCAAGCGGTAAATAATCCACTAAAGAATGTAGTTGGGATACATGAACAGCAGAAGACCTTCCAAGCCTAATCTACCCAAGTACCTAAGTCCTCCAAACTTCTTGCTCCAACGAGATTACGCAAAACCTATTAGTTCCTTCCTAACTGCTTTCCAATAGCACCAACCAAACCTTCTCAGAGACATGGGTGTGGTGAGATAAGGATTTGGTAAAAATGCCTCTCAAGGGTATGACAATGGAAAGGAAGAGAGTAGAGGAATTTGTAGAGTTTCTAAGGTAAAGATTGGGGATGAGGCAATCTTGTTTTTCTCTAGGGTTTCTCTCACGAAATTCTCTCTGGAAGCTCTCTATATTTGGTGGGTATAAGAGTCTATATATAGTGGGGTGAGAAAGGAATGCGAAGAGTCAGTTTTTCCCAAACAGGGCTGATTGGCGGCTTGGCCTCACGACTGGTCTGAGTCATGAGTTCAAGCCACGAGATAACGGCCTGGCCAGCTTGGAACTTTTGTCCTGTAGTGCGATAGCTAGCGCGACCCTTCAGCTCCCCTGTGTGCATCTCACGTGCCTGCAGTCGACGGCTTGCCAGTCGCAAGTCAACCGCGAGTCCTAGTCGCAAAACTCTGCCTTCTTGCACATACTTGAGCTTTTCTTCACATTTTCTCACACACTACCCTTACAATAATCCCACCTAAATACAGGGTTACTAAGTGGTTAAATTAAAAACAAATTGGCACGGAATAAAGCCAATAAGATGGTTGATTAAATTCAACCTTACATATATATACTTTTGCTGGCTGAAAGAGATTGTTTTTGTGTTGTGGCAGTTCTATGATCACTTCTTTGATTGGGATCTAAAGGATGAGATAAGCAAATTGACTGCAATTAGATCAAGAAATGGGATCAACACCAAAAGCACTGTGAATATTTTAGCTTCTGATGCTGATTTATATATGGCTGGGATTGATGACAAGATCATTATGAAGATTGGGCCAAAGATGGATCTTGGAAACCTTGTTCCCTCAAATTTCCAGGTTGCTGCCTCTGGCAACGATTATGCTGTGTGGGAGAAAAATTGAAGACTAGAAATGATTTTATATAAAATAAATGCCAGAATGGTTCATGGAGCCTATTATTGTTAATTTGTTACTAATACATTTGTCTCTATGATGAGTGTAACGATCTCTATATGGATAGAATAAATTTTACAGAAGCCTATTATAGATCAATTGGTTCCACCCAGTTACTATTACTTCTGTGCTACTATCCACCTATTCTTCACAATTTCACAGCCTTCTCACTTTATCATTTGTGCAAACATAATATTAAAGTTGGTATATGAACATGGGAACAATTTGTTGGCTGAAGTTTTTTTTTTTTTGAGTAGTCTATTCATGGTGGAGAAGATAAAATGAAAATAAGTAGGTCGAATATGAAGTTGATCATCTCAAGCCCCAGAAAAGTAGTGCTAAAAAGAAAGTGAACAAAAATCTGTTGTAGCAGTCCAGTCTTGGTGTGAATGGCTTAGGAGTTAGAACATCCCCATCTCAGAGAACTGCCATAACATTATATGAGCATTGTTAATTCTCTATGTTTCAATCTTCATTTCGCTGTCCTGATTAGTTGAGACCCATATTTGAACCTGTGACTTGTCGCGTTTGGTGAAAGACAATTGTCAAATCTTTATTTTGTAAAAGAAAGGTGTAATGATGTAGCATGGTTGAGGGAGATGATGAGAGACACAGGAATGTCTGTTCAAGACTTAGCATCATTGAGGTGACTTCATTCGAGTAAATTAATAGAAACTTTTGTTTGAGTTAAGTGAATTTGAATACAAAATTATGGCAAGTTGGCAACCTTGGTCTTTATATATTGATTTTTAAATACTGATAGCCTGTATCATATTTGTTTTCCCCAAAATAAGCAGACTTCTTCCTGATTCCATTTGAGAGGGCGCAACTTTGGGCTTGGGCTTGGAAAATACACATCACTCCAACTTAGGGTTTGTTACTCTGCTTGGATACTGCTTATTGCTGAAAATTGAAAAATGAAAACACTGTAATAAAATAATTTTTAAATGTGTGAATAGTTCAGTGGGACCCAGTTTTAAAGTTATATTTGCTTTTCTTCCAAGTTGCAAATCCATGAACAGTGAAAATTGAAAACTAAAAACATTGTAGTAAAATAATTTTTAAATGTGTGAACAGTTCAGTGGAACCCAATTTTAAAGTTAAATTTGCATTTTTTCCAACTTGCAGGTCCATGAACAGTGCTCATGTATCCATTAAAAAAAAACGTGGCCGCTGGAAAACGCGCAAAGCACACTCCATAATTTAAAGTAAATATATTTTTTAATTTGTAAAAAGTTTTTAAAAAACTCAAAATTTCACGAATTATAATATGTTTCCAGTATACAGTTTCTCCTCCACCAACAATTTTTCTTTAATTGATGTGTACAATTTTTTTTTTTTTGGCTGAATGATGTGTACCAATGCTTAAAAGGCAAAGTTGCTACTTTATGTGCTTTCATTAACTTAATTACTTAATTTATAATATGTTTCCAGTATACAGTTTCTCCTCCACCAACAATTTTTCTTTAATTGATGTGTAGTTGTGTACTAATGCTTAAAAGGCAAAGATGCTACTTTATGTGCTTTCATTAACTTAATTACTTAATTTAACTTTGATTCAAATTCAACTGCAGAAATTGTTGGTCTAAATTAAAATGAAGTGACTTCCTAATAGTTGGTAGCAATGATTTTCAGAACAAAATTTTGGATGTTGGCTTAAAATCAGACACTCACACTCACTTCATTTCCCTGCATCTTATGCCACCATGGACTATTCGTAGCTAACGTCTCTTTCTTGTCCATCATGTAAATTTATCTAACAATAATGAAACTACATTTTTCATAATTACTGACATATCGTGTTATAATTAGTATTTAATCAAATTAGTATCAATAATAGACATATATAAAAGTGACATGATTCTAATCACAACAATTTTTTTTTTAAACATCCCAATAACAACTTGACACTTTTAACAATTTGTTAAAAATACAGTGAAATTTTGTCTAAAATTAGCATTTACCTTTACAATAATAACATAAAAAGAGGATAGCTACCTAGTTTTAGTAAAAAAAAAAAAAAAAAGAGTTTTTCAACTCCGTCTGTTTTGAATGAATCCTTTCTATTTGGAGAAATATGGAGAAATATCTTTTGCTAAGCCAAATATTAAAAAATGATAAATAAAAATAATAATGCGATCACTAAGTTGACAATAATTATTTGAGCAGGACTTAGGTACAATACTTAGATGCTGTTCCTTAGGTTCTCTTTTTAAAATTCTACCATTTGGATTTTTTCTTACGAGATGGAAGTGCATTTTTTAGTTAAATAGCCACATAGCTAAATCTTAAAAGGGTGAACCTAAGGAATAGCACCTAAGGTACTGTACCTAAATTTTGTCCAAATTATTTTATGCGTTTTTTACCGAATGTAAACCTATATGAAATACAATACATAAAAATGGGCAAAGTTTAGGGCCACTGTTTTAGTGTGCTAAACCTCTACGTGGTCAAAAGTGAACACGTATTACTATTGTGACAGATCTAATACATTAGAACACTGAACTCAAGCCAAGTTCTACGAGAAAATGGTTCCTTTTTTTTCCCTCCCAAACCCGACCTATAGCTTGACCTGGTTGTCAACCAGCTGTAGTCGGTTACCAATAACCTATCCTTCCTCCATTTTGGACACAATCCATGAAACTGATGGAATTGCAAAAGCCAAAAGGTCACGTCGCTGGCGCTAAAACGCTTAAAGACAGATAGAATTCATCAAATTAGGTGTATATATATATATATATATATGGACTATGACTCTATGACTCTATGATTCTATGACTATTGACCATGACTGTCTTCACCTCTAATCAATAACAAGTCTCTACTCTCTATAAAAATTTCTATGCAAAAATGAATAATATTATTAGTAGGTTAAAAAATTGCACTATTATAGTATATACTTTTTTTTTTATAAAATATACTCATTTTAGTTAACCTAATTATATATATTAACGCACAGGAACTATATTTTATATTTAATGTATTAGGTTAAAATATGTTAAAATAAAAAGAATGCAGAAAGGGATAAAAAAATAAAAATACAAAAAAGGGAAGCAAAAAAGAAAAGAAAGAAATAATGCATTGAGAATTGTTATGATTTGCTTAATAGCCTATGTCTTCAACCAAAAATTTGGAGTGTTTGGTTCATTGTGATGTATCATTGATGTGATACACATTACGATGATGTAACATTTAGGTTTTGATTTATTTTATTTTTTTAACATTACTATAATTTAAAATTAAAAAATATATTACATCATCTTAATCTTATCACATTTTTAAACAATGTAATGTTGTATTCATGTATTGAAATTACGTTAATGAAATATTACAATAACGTAATATTATGGCGTAATGTGATAAGGATATTTTGGTGTAGCGAAGAAGCCGATGGCCTCTCAGGACCCGATGGTTTCTTAGTAACAGACGAAGATCATGGCAACAGTTCCACATGGCAGATGGGCCCACGATATCTGAAGAGCATCTCCATGAAGCTGACGAGGGATCTTCAGATAAGGAAAGTGGGCGACAGGTATGGAGAAGCCGACAGGTCCAGCGTGGCCTAGCTTGACCTCCACGGATATATATACAAGGAAATGTCTTGTACCCCACGATTAGCCATAATCAGGGGAACACTTATGAGGAAAGGATCCCGCAAAATATGTAAAATTAATGAGGATCTTTCCTACAAGGAAAGGCCCTTCTCGCCAAGAAAATGAAAGTCAGCTCTACTCTACTATAAAAACCCAAAAGCCCTCACAAATCAAGATATGTATAATTTATCCCAGCTCTGCCACTCTAGAGTTGTGAAAGTTATCTAACTTAACCTTCGGAGGGTATTTGACCGATACCACATCGGTACTTTCTGCGAGGTCTTCCTCTTCTTTATTGCGCAAGTTTTATCTAGAGCATGTGAGGATTATGTGACTTATTGATGATTTTTGGCATCATTAGTTGGCGCCGTCTGTGGGAAAGAAAACAGTAACAACCATATTACCACTTCCCAGACAAAGAATTGTATGGTATTCACTCACTCGATGGCAACCAATAACCATATTGGAGAAGAACCACGCACTACTGCCCTTGAAAGACAGGTACAGACCCTAGCTGCAACTATGGAATGCCTTACTAAGCAAAACCACGACCTGAAGGAACAGTTATGCCAAAAGGATGCTAGGCTCAACAGTCACGGAAAGGAGCAAGAGGGCACCAACGCCAAAAGGAGGGACCGAGAAGGACTAGAAGGCAGCAGTGCTCTGAGCAAACAAGAGCGACAAGATACCAGCCGTCCATCCATCGCAGAAACAACACCACCACACATGGTCACGGAGATGCAGAGGATAAAGGAGTGGATGGACTTCATGATGAACGCCCTCAGAGGATGGGTGTCAAGCGACCTCAACGAGTTAGTCCACCAGATGGACTTGCCTTTTACTGCACCCGTCATTTCGTTCCCCCTTCTGCCGAAATTATGTATGCCGTAGGTAGAAGCCTACAACGGGTCAAAGGATCCCTTAAATCACCTAAAGTCATTCAAAACCCTTTATTCACTTGCAAGGCGTGGCAGACGAGATCATGTGTCGAGCCTTCCCAACTATGCTGAAGGGTCCTGCAAGGGTATGGTTCAACAGATTGATGCCCAACTCTATCAATACCTTCAAAGAGCTGAGCGCACAGTTTGCCTTGCACTTTATTAGGGGGCACAGATATAAGAAGTCCACTGCATGCCTGATGAGCATCAAGCAACGAGAGGACGAGACGCTGAGGTCTTACATAACCCGCTTCAACAAGGAAGTCCTTTCGATAGACGAAGTTGATGACAAGATACTAGTTGCTGCGTTCACCAATGGATTATGGAAAGGGAAGTTTTTGTTCTCTTTATACAAAAAGACCCAAAGACCATGTCAGACGTGCTGTATCGAGCCACTAAGTACATGAACACGAAAGACATGTTACTAGCTCGAAAGGAGAAACCCAAGAAGAGAGAAAGGCAAGAAGATGTAGGACAAGATAGGGGACAAAAGACGACCAGGATCAGGGATCAATGAAAGGATAAGTGCTTTAAACCCACCTGTTGGAAGATTTACGAACTTCACCTCGTTAACTACCCTTATCGATCAGGTCCTAATGCAGATCAAGGATGATGCAGCATTGATGTGGCTCGACCAGTTGAAAGGAGATCCCAGTAAGAGGTCTAGAGACAAGTATTATCGTTTTAATCGAGACCACGGTCACAACACGTCTGAATGCTATGACTTGAAGCAGCAAATTGAAGCCCTTATCAGACAAGGGAAACTACAATGATTCATCAGCAAAGAAAGGGCAAACCCACCGTAGGAGTAGGTTGCTAGAAGGGATAACGAGCGCCCCAGGCCACCTATAAGAGACATAAGGATGATTGTAGGGGGCACCACAACTTTTGGTTTATCTAAGAAAGCCCGTAAGACTTACCTTAGGATGGTTCAAAATGTCCAGCTGACAGGTTTCGTCCCAAAGATGGCACGGGTCGACAACCCTATAATTGGATTCTCGAAAAAAGACGCTCGACATCTCTACCACCCACACGACGATGCACTCGTTGTTAGTATCCGGGTAGAGGACTACAACACTTACCGGGTCCTAGTTGATAATGTAAGCTTTACTGATATCCTCTACTATCCGGCGTTCTAGCAGATGAGGATCGGGAGAGAACAACTCGTACCAACCAATGCACCGCTCGTTGGATTCGGAGGAACGAGAGTATACCCTCTCAACGCGGTCACATTGCCCGTGACAATCGGTGACTACCCTCAGTAAATTACTAAGGATGTTACATTCCTTGTTGTCGACTACTCATTTACCTACAATGCCATACTGGGCCAACCTACCCTCAACTCATAAAAGGCCGTGACTTCAACTTATCACCTGATGATCAAATTCTCCACTGAGTATGGAGTAGAAGAGATACGTAGGAACCAAGTGGTAGCACGCGAGTGCTACATAGCAATGTTGGAAATGGATGACCACTTGTAGACCATGAGTATAGAAGAACATAGGGTGGTCGCAGAGCCCGTTAAAGGATTGGAGGAGATACTTCTTGATAACTCTAGGCCCGAGTGAATGACTAGGATCGGCACCCTCGCCAGTCCACCAGTTTGCCAAGCGCTCACAGCATTCCTAAAAGGAAACCAGGACGTCTTTGCATGGAGTCATGAAGACATGCCCATGATTGACCCTTCAGTCATGGTGCACAGGTTAAATGTGTCACCCTTTTTTCCTCCTATCCTTCAGAAGAAGCGAGTGTTTGCCTAGCAATGAGACCGGGCTATAGCAGAAGAAGTCTGCAAACTGCATGATGTAAGATTCATCAGGGAGGCGTACTACCCCGACTAGTTAGCCAATGTAGTGATGGTAAAAAAAGCCAACGGAAAATAGAGGATGTGTGTAGACTTCACGAACTTGAACAAGGCATGCCCCAAGGATAGCTACCCCCTCCTGCAGATTGACGTCCTAGTAGATTTGACAGCAAGACACTAGTTATTAAGCTTCTTGGATGCGTTTTCTAGCTACAACTAGATCAAATTGGAAGAAATTGATCAGGAGAAAACTTCGTTCGTCACCAGCCAAGGCCTCTTCTGCTACAAAGTAATGTCATTCGGTCTTAAGAACATGGGCGTAATGTATCAAATGCTCATAAACAAGATTTTGCACATTAGATTGGAAGAAATGTCTAGGTTTACGTGGACGACATGCTAGTGAAAAGCCGAAGGGAAGACAACCACTTAGATGACCTCAAAGAGACCTTTGATACCCTCTACTATTACAACATGAAGCTAAATCCAAGCAAATGCATATTTGGGGTGACGGCTGAAAAATTTCTAGGTTTCATGGTGTCTTAGAGAGGTATTGAAGTCAACCCAGACAAGATTCGGGCCATAATGGAGATGGTGTCACCAAAAAACATAAAAGAAGTACAAAGCCTTAACAGTAAGGTAGTTGCGCTAAACAAATTCGTGTCAAAGGCAGCGAACAAGTGCCTACCTTTCTTTCGCACGCTAAAGAAGTCCTTTGAGTGGACGGCCGAATGTTAACAAGCTTTTGATGATCTAAAAGCATACATTTCTTCCCCACCATTGCTAAATCCCTCCCAACCAAGGGAAGAGCAATTTCTCTATCTAGCCGTCTCCCTAGCTGCCATCAGTGCTGCCTTAGTCAGAGAAGAAGATAGGGTGCAGAAGCCTGTGTACTACACTAACCGAGCACTTTGTGGCGCAGAAAAGAAGTACCCACCGATGGAGAAACTCGCCTTCGCTTTAGGCTTCGTTCGTTTGGAGTGAAAATAGGGAGGATGGAAATTAGAGAGAGGAAAATAGGGTGGAAAATGTTGTTTTCCACTGTTCGTTTGAGGAAGGAAAATAGGAAGGATGGAAAACTGGAGAAAAAGTTTTCTCTCCAAGCCCACATTTTTTTTCCTCCCAAATTGGGAGGAAAACTTGGGGAGAAAAGTGCTAATGTAGCACTTTTCCACAAATGCCCTTCCCAGGTTCTCTTCTCTCTCTCTCTCTCTTTTTTCAACGTGACGTTCTATGTGTGTGTGTGTGTCTGTGTGTGTGTTTTTTTTTTCCTTTTTTTTCCAACGTGACATGCTCTTCTTTTTTTTTTTCAACGTTACGTGCTCTTCTTTTCTTTTCTTTTTCAATGTGACGTTCTTTTTTTTTTTTTTTTCAACGTGACCTGATCTATTGTCCCTATTACACTCCTCATTAATCTTCTTTTTTTTTTTTCTTGTTGATTTTTTGGTTTTTTTTTTCGTATGACATTAATTTTTACATTATAATAATAATATAAATTTATATATATGATGTGGTAAATTTTATATTATCTAATGGGTACAAATAAATATATTTCTTACATATTATGTAACAATGGTATAATAGTCAATTTATATAAATTACATTTTCCATCCTTCTCTTTTTCTCTCCAATCAAACAAAAGAGTTTTCTACCCTCCCACTTTTCCACCCCTTCAACCGAACACACAACAGGGAAAACTAAATATTTTCCATCCTCCCACTTTTCCATCCTCTCACAATTTTCCATCATCCCACTTTTCCACTCCTCCAACCGAACAGACTGTTAGTTACCGCAGCCCATAAGCTCAAGCCATACTTTCAGGCCCACACTGTGGTTGTTCTGACAGACAAGCCTCTACGACTGGCAATAAGTAACCTTAAAGCGGCTGGGTGGATGGCACTATGGGTAATAGAATTAAGCGAGTTCGACAAACAATACCACCTGCATATTGCTATAAAGGGACAGGTGGTCGTTGACTTTATTGCGAAATTCACCAACATGGAAGGCCAGGGGGCAGAAGAGCATCCTCAATAGAGTATTTACATAAACAGATCGTCTAATAGGCAAGCTGGCGGGGCAGGTATAGTGCTTCATTCTCCAGAAGGGACGAGATCGAGTGTATGGTTTGTCTTGACTTCCCTACGATCAACAATGAAGTGGAGTACGAGGCTTTAGTGGCAGGACTGGATCTCGCCAAAGCCGTAGGGGCCGCGAGTGTGGTTGTGTATTGCAACTCTTAGGTAGTCACGAGTTAGGTGAACAGTGACTACGAATGCAAAAGGGAAAGAATGAAGAAATACTTGGAGTAAGTAAGGAAACGAGTGGGCAAGATTCAGGCCAAGTTTGTTCAAATCCCCAGGGAAGAGAACGAGCAAGCCGACCATCTTGCCAAAGCCGCATCAGCAGGACACACATTCATCCCTAGTAAGGTACTTTCTTTTGTTCAGCTTTCACCTTTGATAAACGACGTCGGTGTGTAGGAAATAGACTTAGGAAGCAATTGGACCACACCGATAGTTTCTTATTTGAAAAACGGGACACTACCTGATGGAAAGGAGGCTGCATACTAAACATTTCATATAATAATCTCAAATAAACCTTTTACCCATAGCTGTCCTAGAAAAATATAGGATTTATAATGACCAAACAGGTTAACCAGTGAGTGCAACCCTTAACAAGTTCATGAACTAACTCTCAACAAGCTTCAATTACTGAATCAACTACACATTCAGCACCTCAAATAGCACTTCCATAAAGTTTATCTAGCTATTTAGTCATTTTAACACTTACCCGTAACAGATTTTATCATAGTCTATCATCTAGGAGCACATGCAAGCATAAATAATAACTCTCTTCATATTCAACCAATCCAATCAACAATCTCTAGAATCCAACACACACACATACAAATTCATATAACCATCACTTAAGATTAAAATGAATAATAGATTAAAAGGATTAGATTTGCCCCCTACCCTAGACACAGATTCTTGGAGTGATAGAGCTAGAATCACTCTAGCTTCAAGTTGGGAACAAGAGCTTGAGAAGATTTGAAAGAAGCTTCCTTCTTGCTGCTGGACCCGTAGGTGTGAAAGGGAGAAGAGTTGATAGCTTTTCTTTCTTTTGATGTTGGACCGTGGGTATGAAAGAGGGAAAGAGTTCTTGATTATTCTAGTTGCTTTGAAAGAGTCAAAGAAGAGACAAGATGGAGACTTATCTTTCTTTTGGTGTATGAACCCTTGGACTCAAGAGAGCTTCTAGCTCTTTCCTTAAGAGAAAAGAGAGTAGAGTGAGGTGAGAATTCTGATTTGCGTGGACCCATGAGAAATGAGAGGAAGAGAGCGTCTTGGAAGTTCTAGCTACTTTGAAAAGTCAAGGAAGAGATTAGTTGGAGTTTGTTCATTGCATGGCCGGCCAAGTCTTGGTCTTTGGGTTTAAAAGGATAACATGTGTCACATGCAAGACACTTTGGCTTTACATGTGTTGAATTTCAATTGGTTGCATGTGGATGGAATTTCCACTATAATATCTCCCGCATCATACTTAGTTAAAACACCAACAACTATATATCTAATAACTTAACCACTTAATATAGTTTTGTACATACTTAGTATATATTTATAATACAAATAGCCATTAATTATTTATAATCTTTACAATTTTTATTCAAAGACATTATAAAATAATATGTTTATTAAATACTCTTCTATTAATTATAAAAAGAAAGTTGCTTAAAATAGTAATTAACCACTCACACATAGTTTAACTATAAAGTTGGGTCGGGGTGTTACATTATCGATTTGAGCCAAGACACGAAACTTAATCCGCTGTCTTAAAGAAGCGATTTTGCCCCCACTAGAATGACTCTGTTAATGCAAATGGCACAGGCGGTCGCTCTCCAGGATATAACGGCAATTCTGTTTATGTGCACTCACAAACAGAACTTCGAACTTGTCATTGGATGCCCAATATAAAGATTGAAGAAAGATAGAGAAAATAATATATTATATGAACTCAAATTTTTTTTTTCTGCTTCACACACGGTTTGGAAGAGGAATGGCCTTTTTGGTTATATAGAAGAGCCAAAAGAATACTTTCTACAAAAGAGTTGACAAAACCCAACACAAATTTGAGAATTTGCCGTGATTTAAGCACTCCATAATTATTCCTTTGATTTCCTTCAATATCTGCTGGTATTATGGGAAAATTTGCTAGAGATTTGAATTGGTTAATGCGAGATTGGTGAGAATAAAAAAGGAAAGTACAGATATTTTCGAGGAGCTGATTTTGTTTGTAAAATAAAAAGACAAGGCCGTGGGTTATGGGAGTAAAGCTCATGGTAGGGTTGGTGAATATAATTCTCTCCAACTACATCCACCAATTTTGGTCAATAGCAATCCAGGGGGCACACACAATTTAATAAAATTAGTTTCCTTTTAAATTTTAAAAACATACCCAACACATACTGCTGCGTCTTTTTTCCGGTAATAATGATGGCTTCCTCCACAATTGCAAGGACCCAATTAATTACTCTCCCGTCTCACTTTTTTTTGTCCTCTATTATATTTGGAGATGTTCCAAAATATTATCCTGTTTTCAAAAATAAAAGTCATTAATTTACTAATGTTCCTATTATACCCCTATTAATTTACTAATTCAATTTATTGATAAATTTTTTTAAAGATAGTTTTGAAAACTTATACATTTTTAAAAGGTAGACAATAAATGATGTCCCCTTAAATTTTATTTTTTAAACAAGACAAAAAAAGTGGGACAGAAGAAGTATAATTTACCTTTGTGTATTATTTCTGGAGAAAAAATGCCTGTTATAACCATCAACCACGCTGAATCATGGGTTTAAAGATAATTTTATGTCCTCATTAATCATTTATGTGGCAGATATTATTTTGATAATCTGTTCATTGACTTGTATCAAGTGCATAAGACTCTTGGTCCTTGTATCAGGGCTGGCCCTAGCCTTACGCCAATCATGCCATTGCCTAGAGCCCCCTTAATAGAGAAGGCCCCAAGTTTGGGGGCAAATTTATTTATTTATTTTTATATATAAATATTTTTGAGAGATATTAAAATGTTTTAATTTACATTTTTTTTTTACTATTAAGAAGGCTCAAAGAATTAAGCAATGTTAGAGAGAAAGATTAAACAAATTTAAGTAAATAGGTTTTACAAATAGACGTGTTACTAATCACAAGTAATTCAAATAGGAAAATATTAAAAATACTATAAATTTTACTACATAACTTTTATTTATTTAATTATTTTTATACAAAATAAAAATTATACTATAACCTAATCTAAGTGTATATGTGTGCGAAACTCTCTTCTAGAGACTTAAATCTTGGCAATTGCCCCCCACACCTCACAAGAACTTATACTTGTGAAGTGATCACTGCACTAAGGGTGCGTGGTGGTCTCCATAACTTTTATAATTTGATGCGACAATGAATATGATATGTAGATTTCACCAAACTATTGAATGCATTTTTGAACGAATATTTGTGATTGGTGATATATTTTTGTAATTCTTTTTGTAAATTTTATAATATTTCTAGTATTTTTGTAAGCATCATGTCATTGATCACATTCATTACAACACTAGTTTGTAGCAAAATTTGTTATAACTTTAGCATTTTCTCCACACAAAAAAAAAAAAAAAAAATCATATTAAAGAGTAAAAAGATTGGATTTAAAAAAAATAATTATATAAAATGCTAGTTAAATATTATTTAAGTGATAACATAAAGGCTCCATTTGAAAATTTCGCTTCTTGGAAACGCTTGGGCCAGCCCTGCCTTATATACATATACATACATATATACATACATATATATATATATATATATATATATCCCTGCCAATTAAAATCAAGCAATATGTGATCTTGACTGGTAAATTGTTCTGCATTGCAATATATGCGTATATATGTATATATATATCCCTGCCAATTAAAATCAAGCAATATGTGATCTTGACTGGTAAATTGTTCTGCATTGCAATATATGCGACAATGCGAGCAGAGAAGTTCCTTGCAAGTTCTTATATACTCATGTAGTAATGCTAGTTAATATATAAGAAACGGTTACAAATTTAAACAAACTTTACTAGCTGTTGAGTTTTGTCCAATGATAGCTTTACTCTGCTTAATATATTAGATATATGGGTGATCTCAGTTTCTGAAAGATTTTGTTATCCAACTTGACGAAGTCCTCAGAGTAATAACTACGGTTTGTTTAGTAATGGTTCAAAGAAGTCAGCTGTTCCTACTGCTTGTTTTCATCATATTTTCAGCCATAGCAGCCGAGACAGAAAATCGAGACTGTAAGTTCAGTTCATTTCTGTCTTTTTGTTAGTTTGTGTAACTGTTATATTATTAGTTTGGTTAGAATATGAGAGACAAAGCTTTTGTACTTTGAACAACGATTTGTTTTACTCAAGATTCATGTCAGTTTCTGGAATCTGAGCAGTACAAATCGTATGGTTAGTTATTCGGCAGCACTTGACTCTAGGAAATACTTAGTCAACACTAAGATGCATCACCAATAAAGAGGTTCTTTATTTTGGCTATTTGGATTGCTGAAGTAACATAAATTTTGGTATCATTTTTTTTTCCATAATTCCATCACAGGGCCTTAGCTAATGTTACACGTCCTTCCAATTTACGTGAATCTTCAATCTATTTTGAACTATATACTAGATAGTCTTGTTTGATAATTTGGAGATTGAGTTATGATGTTTTTAATATTCGTATGCAGATGTTGCTTTGCTTTCTCTCAAGAATATATGGCAGAATACACCACCCAGTTGGGTGGGTCCGGATCCTTGTGGCAAGGGATGGGAAGGAATTGGATGCACAAATTCACGTGTGACCTCCATGTAAGCTTTCTGCCTGGTTTTCGCTTTCTAGTTTTTGTTGGCACGTCTGCTTGTTCATGACAATTCCAAATTTTGGTATAAAGCTGACTTTGTATCATTTCAGAATGTTATCAACCATTGGTTTGACAGGCCCGCTTTCTGGAGATTTCGAATTGTTATCTGAATTACAGATTCTGTATGTTTTCTATGTTCACTTTGCCTCTGTTATTTAAGTCTTTCAGATTCAATTTCCAACTGATATCCCTGAACCACCATTCAGCTACAAGAAACTGCAGGGCTCAAAAATATAAAAATTCACTACTTAATGTTTGTGGAAGTTATGGGCAGTATTACTCATGCCTCCAGCCTCATGGTCATTGAGATGTGGATCTCACTGTGGCCGATTTAGGCGATTATATCACAAAAACAATGATTGGAGATTTTACTTTCTTTTAAAATGTCCTAACTAAATCAAATGAAAATCTCAATTCCTCATGCTTATTTGGTAGTAACTTGATCAGTAAGTTTAGTAATGCATTCCTGACTAGCTTCTTTCATATAGGGATCTATCTTACAACAAGGGCCTGACAGGACCAATCCCACGATCAATTGGGAATTTGAAGAAACTATTGAACTTGTAAGAAAATATAGATTGTTATTAACAGTCTCTGCTGGAACTCAAGTTGGATGGTAAAGATCTTCCTAATTTACTATGTTTCTTTCTTATTTGCATATCAGAATCCTAGCTGGTTGCAGCTTCTCAGGTCCTATTCCTGACACAATAGGATCTCTACAGCAGCTACTCTATCTGTAAGGATTCTGACTCTGTAATTTCTTCAGTAATTCAAATGTTTTACTGCAAAGGACAATATGAATCAAATTCCTTATGGATGCTATCTTCCATGTAATAAATGACACAACTTTAGATGAAGGGTCTGGGTGAGATGGAGCACAAACCGGAGACAAACCCAGAACAAGGAAGAGATGGAGGACTGGGCAAGATGGGTCTCGGCGACGAGGGAGAGAAAAAAAATTGACAAGGAAAAAGGAGGAAAGAAAAGAAGCCGGAGAGAGAGAAAAAGAAAGAAAAGATAAAATATTTTTTTAACGAGAGAAGATAGAGAGTTTAATAATATATTATTATTTTTTTTAGTTTCTATGGTTGTGCACTGTGGTAAGAAGTTAAAAATTTTTAGCTATAGCACCATTGTTGTAGCATGCATTTTAAGTATTAGTGGTGCTAAAAATAGCTATATAGCTATTTAGCACCACTATTGCTAGTCCTCTAAGTCCTGAAAAGTTACCATCTTTGTCCGTAATGTATGTTTGTGTACATATAAACACATAATTCACTCTGAGTTTCTATTTTTAGTGTAGTAAAATGAAAGGGCTAACATACTGTGAAATTTGAAACACTTTGTTGCTTTTATCTGCAGATCTCTAAATTCTAATTACTTTAGTGGACAGATTCCGCCTTCCATTGGTAATCTATCCAGTCTTCTTTGGCTTGATCTAACTGACAACCAGCTTAATGGACCCATTCCAATCTCTGATGGGATCACACCTGGTCTTGATATGCTACTTAATGCCAGGCACTTGTATGTCAACTCTCTTTGTGAAATGAGCTTGATAGAATAACAATTAAGTTATTAAATTTACCATTTTCTAATGGTTTAAGTTTTTGGGAGAATCATTAATTTATTATGATATTAGAGCAAAAGATATTCAATTTGAACTCTACTCTACCTCTCATTTAAAAAGTTAAAAACCCCACATGGGGCTCCACTCATAAAAGGGGAGTTAGGGCCCACACGCGTAGGGAATCTTAGAATGATGGTTAAATGATTGAATTCACTATTTTATAATAGTTTTAAGCTTTGGGGACGATTAATAATTTTTCAAATTTGATTTAATTTTTTCATCCTATGACTTTATTCTCTCCAAATATAACAACCATCTAAGATTCTGTCTCTTATCATCAGTCATCTTGGACAGAATAATCTTTCAGGAACGATCTCACCTCGGCTTTTCAGCTCAAAAATGGTCCTGATACATGTGTAAGATTAGTTATACTTCTAATATCTGGAGTCTCTTGGTATAATCAAGTTACAGGAGAAGATCTATGCATTATTCGGTTACTTCAATATTGTTAAAATGCATATGTATATGGATAATATATATCTAATAACCCCACTAAACTTACATTATTTTTCTATTTCATGTTTAATCATTATTCATTAATAGCTTCTTTCACATGTTACACCTTTTTTAAAAAAAAAAATTTTAGTGAATAGGTATTGTCTCCTAAAATTGCATCTTGATATATTGTGTTAATGTTAACCATGACTTTCTTTATTTGCAGTAGTCTCCCTTAGATGGAGAGAACACACACACGCATGCATGCAGAGTAGATATTTTGCATCATCTTTTGCTTTTCAACAAAAAATATCTTGGAATTTCTACATCACTTTCTATCAACTCATTGATTCTTCTGGCAGGCTTTTGGATGGCAACCAACTGACTGGCAGCATTCCTTCCACCCTTGGACTTGTGCAAGCCTTGGAGGTGCTGTGAGTATCTGTCACACACTCTAGAAAATTCATCAGAGATTTCTATTGGCTATGGATTTCTGATAAGTTATTGTTGTTTAATATTTGTTTTTGGCTATAGGCGCATTGATAGGAATGCATTAAGTGGACCTGTGCCTTCAAACTTCAACAATCTTACAAATCTTAATCACATGTAAGAAGGAAAAAGAGACATGCCAAATTAAGCTATATGTTTGCTTGAGAAAGGTTATTATGACCTGGTGTGGAAACTTTATAAGGCTTGCTTTTTGATGATATATAGTTTTTTTTTCAGGTTCTTGTCCAACAATAAACTAACTGGTCCTCTGCCCAACCTTACTGGCATGATCTTCCTCAGCTACGTGTAAGTAATAATGACATTACTAACATTTGAATATCAATGTTAGTGTGGACTTAAGTAAATCGCTTGTTAGACTTATCACAAATCATTTAAGCCTTTACAGCCCACCAAAGAAGATGCTCAGTCGCCTAACAATGTCTAGTTCTCTTGGTTTTGAGTTTCATTTGTTGACTGAGATGATTTTGGCAGGGATATCAGCAATAATACCTTTGATGGATCAGACGCTCCTCCATGGTTCCCAACCTTGCAGTCTTTGACAACATTGTATTCTCCCCTTGCTCTCCCTCTCTCTCTCTCTCTCTCTCTCTCTCTCAATATGTGTGTCTCTGCTCAAACATGCATTTGTGTGAAACAAAGGTGTTTATTTTTCCAAGATATGAGGAGAAATGTGCTTTTCTTTTTGGCCTTAGGTTTAAATTATTCAATACTGATGTAAAACATGTCTAACTTGCATGGCAGAATAATGGAAAACACACAACTTCAAGGACAATTTCCAGTTGCCCTATTCAGCTTACCCCTTCTACAGACTGTGTGAGTATCAGGCTATCAACTTGTTTAAAGTAGCATTACACTTATTGCAATGGATGTTGAGAAATCCAAATTGAATAAATTAGTAATTCCTTTGTATGAAGCCTAAGGAGGGTAGTTACACTCATTGCAATGGATGATGATTATAAGGTAATTACTCTGACATGTCATAACAGGGTACTAAAGAAAAACCAACTCAATGGCTCTTTGGTTATTGGCAGCACCCATAGCAACCAACTCAAACTCATCGATTTGCAGTTCAATTTTATTTCTCACTTAGAAGGAAAGGAAGCATACAATGGTACATTGAAGTAAGATGAATTTCCTAGTAACTTCGGCCCATTCTATTTTAGAGTATTAAAAGGACCAACTAGTTTTTTTGGAAGTTAAATTTGCAGGATAATGTACTCATTGTTTTATAACCTATAATAGTTATGTCTCATTATTGTGGTAACACTGTATTATCTTCTACAGACTGGTGGACAACCCAATCTGTGGGGTGACAAGAAATCTAAGTAGTTACTGCACAGTTTCCCTCTCCAATACCTCATATTCGACACAAAAAGTTGATTGCAAGCCTGTTCCCTGCAGTTCAGATCAGATTTCAAGCCCCCACTGTAGGTGTGCATATCCATACATAGGAACCCTCTTCTTCGAAACTCAGTCCTTCTCAGACTTGGGGAACAATACTTACTACAACATACTTGAGGAATCTCTCATGCATTCTTTTCAAACCCATGAACTTCCTGTGGATTCAATCTCTCTAACTCTGAGTAATCCCATTACGGCTTCATCTGAGTACCTTGAAGTGAAGCTAAATGTATTTCCTTATGGCCAAGTTAGTTTCAATCTAACAGAAATTTCTAGTATTGGGTTCATGCTTAGCAACCAGACTTTCAAGCCACCGCCACTTTTTGGACCTTTCTATTTTATCGGTGATAAGTATGAGAAATATACAGGTAATTCTGTGTTTAAATGATAATAATTTCTATGTTTTTTAGTATTTATCTTGATGCATCTCTCTTCATGCCAACAGAATCAAAAAAGTCATCAAGAAGTAGTATTGTGATTGAAGTTGTAGTTGGCGGTTCCATTTTGTTGCTGGTAATACTCCTTGCAGGGGTTTATGTTCTCCACACAAAGAAAAGAGCAGAAAGAGCAATTGAACACACCAGTCGCTTTTGTAAGATGGGTTTTTGTTTATATTTTGCACTTTTTGGCTAATCATATGGGATTTGTAGGGTTATTTTTCTAATTCATGTCAAATAAAGCAGCACAATTGGACCAGAGCAATAGGGGTGGTAGTGTTATTAAGGTAAAAGGTGTGGGATGGTTTTCCCTTAAAGAGCTTGAGAAATACACCAATCATTTTTCAGTAGCCAATGAGATTGGATCTGGCGGCTATGGGAAGGTCAGTATTGATTCTTCCTCAGTAGTATATCATGTAAATGTATGTCAATATGCATGACCAATCTTTTATATTCCAGGGGTAAAAATGTGAAAATTGTTTTCAAATTTCAAATTTGTATTGCTTTTTGCCACTTGTAATCCTTCCTTTATTTTTAAATTTTTAATTTTAACTTTTTAATTTTATTTAAGACTAGCTTTTGAACCTTGTTGCTAATTTTCCAAACAATTGTTGTCACTAAATGTCTTGTTTGTGAACATTTATACAGGTTTATCAAGGTTCTCTTCCTACTGGGCAACTGATTGCCATTAAACGGGCAAAAAAAGAATCTATGCAAGGAGGGCTTGAGTTCAAAACTGAGATTGAACTTTTATCAAGGGTCCATCATAAGAATCTTGTCAGCCTTGTGGGGTTTTGTTTTGAGAAAGGTGAACAAATTCTGGTGTATGAGTATGTTTCAAATGGTAGTCTAAAGGATAGTCTTTCAGGTACTTCCATCCACTTTCCTCCTCCACTCAATAAGAATTACAGTATTTGTTGACACTTCAATTTCTCACATAATTGATAATCACATGGAATTATTCAATTCACTAGCATTTGTAATAATTACCATTAAGTCAATAATTGTTAGGCCATACACCTTGCATCTACCTACAAAAGCAATATAAAAATCTGATAGTAGCACAACCATAAGAATTCTATAGTCTACTAGTAATGCTTTCATCCAAAGATGACATGAGAGGAATTAAATAACTTGGCAAATACTACAATTTGTCTGTAGCTTGACCCTGATCACTTCTCCCGTAGAGAATAAAATGAGTTCTGGTAGACAATCCTGATAAAATTGTGCCAAAGGATTTGATCACTATATGCTGGGAATCCTGCCACCCAAAGCCCCTTTCCTTTGTAACAATATCCATGCATCAGAATTTCACTTGCCATTCAATATAAGGGTTTAAATGTTTTAAGTGTACCTCATTGTCCAATTGCAAAATTGACATGCTGACATCTAGCTTGACATACACCAATGAAGTATTTGTCAGATTCTCATTCCTGTGTCAGTACATAATGAACCACCCTGAAACCTTGAACAAAGTTTTTGAAGTCAAAAGATATTGAATCCTAATTCATTTTTTTCTCTTAGTTGAAAACTAACACATTGTTTGCAGGGAAGTCAGGGATCAGGTTAGATTGGATGAGGAGACTTAGAGTGGCCCTTGGTGCAGCCAGAGGTCTAGCCTATCTTCATGAATTTGCCAATCCACCTATTATACATAGGGACATAAAATCAGACAATATCCTCCTGGATGAGTCATTAAATGCAAAAGTTTCTGATTTTGGACTCTCCAAGCCAATTGATGGCAGTGAAGGGAGTCATGTTATCACTCAAGTTAAAGGGACATTGGTTAGTTCAGAATCTTTTTACCTCTACTTCAACAAAAATAATGCATTTGTTATGTTCTTTAATTAATAATATGAGCATCAGAATCTAGTCAGTCTAGAAGCATCTAACAATGAAATTACTGGATCAGGATTTGGACAAAAACTCAACCCAATGCTCTCTAGTCTTGTATAAAAGTATTACTGGATTGTACCAAATTTAGAAATGATTCTCATTCTTTAGCTAGGCATCTGCTCTAATAGTATATAGCTCACCTTCAATGGATTGTCCTTTTGAAAAACACATAAAATAATAAAAGGTAAGCAAAGCAATCCATAAAATGTGACATGATTTGGCAAACTCCATGTCTACATCCACAGCCAACACCAACCAAAAATATCCACTATCAATGATAATTACCACAGTCCAAACTCTCATAAACCTCACAAATATAAACTAACCTAAATCCCTAATACACCTAAAGGTGCTCTCACACTAATGTACTAGACAAAGCTTAGTCTCCAACTCTCTCTAGGCAAACTGTCTTCTAATTAACTCTTACGCACACCAAAAAAAAAGGCTACGCTACAACTCTATTTCTAAGGACTATGGCACCTCCTGATTATTCTTCTACCTAATATAGGATTCCAAAACCAACTTGGAAAACTCCAAAATTTTTCTTTCATTAGCTGGACTTAAAAAGTCCCAAATTTTGCAAACCCACAACAAAAAAAAAAAGAGATCCCAAAAATATAAAATGAAAATCGACTTTAGTCAGGTATCTTTTCTAAAGTAAAAGTAATAGCAAGATAAACATGGTTAAATGAACATTTTTGAAGATTTTTCAGGAATGATCAAGTTGAGTTTTCTGAAATTCCAGGTGGAGCTTCTTGGAATGTTTCAAGGAATGAAGTAGAAAATAGTAAAGATAGCTACCTATTTTTCCCTCTTTTACTGAAGTTTTATGCCCAGCCATTGGCAAGGGATTTTTTCAAACTCACACACACATGCTTCTACTAGTACCTAGAGGCCTTAAAGTAATTAGGAAAACAAAGCAGCCGGTAGGAGCTGTTCACCACACCAACTATATACTGCACAAAAATTTATGTAAGTGTTATAGGCAGCGCAAGCATTTCTTGCTACTTACTATTACTGCTAAAACCACCATATATTTGGAGGGGAAGAGATTTTCATTTAGTGATCCCACATTCTGCCATTGTAGAGTAGGGGTGGTTTCTGTTGGACCATAAGAGTACTAGTATGAGTTTGTGGTAGTTTAGGCATTTCTTAATTTCCAATTACTTGAAGAAGAAAAGCTTAAGTTTCAAATTTTTTGTCTTAATATTATCTAAATTTCACAAAAATACATCAAAATCTAGCACTAAGAATGGATTTGATCAACTGCAGGGCTACATGGATCCAGAATATTACATGACCCATAAGTTAACCGAGAAAAGTGATGTATATAGCTTTGGAGTGCTAATGTTGGAGCTGTTAACAGCAAGAAAGCCAATAGAGCATGGGAAATATATTGTGAGAGATATTCAGGAGACAATGGATAAGACAAAAGATTTATACAACCTTCATGAATTTCTTGACCCAGCCATTGGTTTGGGAACAACCCTGAAAGGTTTAAAAAAGTTTGTGGATTTGGCAATGAGGTGTGTGAAAGAACCTGGATCCGACAGGCCTATGATGGTTGAGGTGGTTAAAGAGATTGAAAACATTATGGAGCTTGCTGGTGTAAATCCCGATGCTGATTCCACATCCACTTCTACAAGTTATGAGGAGACAAGTAAGAGGAGTTCCCCTTATCCAAGCTATTCTTATAGTTGAGGCACTTGTTTTATAGTGGATTATACCTTCCAAGATAAAGCCCTATTCCAAATTTCATTCCAATTAAATGATCCACAACTGCCAATATAAAGAAATGAAATAGAGGTTTTCCAAACATCGAAAAAGCGAGATTTATTTTTTTTTCATTTATTCGAATAAAATATTCTAATCTACTTTGTGTAGAATATCGAGTTAGTATTGCACATCCTAATGCTTGTGTTCATATAGTAAGTTACCAGAACCATGTTTATGAAGGTACTTTTTTATTTGTGTGTGGAGGGTGGGGGGGTTGAAACAGAATCTTAGGACGTCAACCTTGCACAATTTCGAAGGGAAGAGCAAAAAATACGAGAATTTAAAATATTTTGCAGAATTCCAAATGACGCTAATCGTCTTATATTGCACTTTTGATTTCTATGCTATGTATGCAATTCTACAATACTTTTGCAAAGAGAAAATATATACCGTTTCCTATTTCAGCTGAGATAATTGTAGAGTTTTTTTGGCTATCTTAATTAGCCCTTTTTGTTTTGGTTGTGTAGTGGATGGAGTCTTTGAAGATCATGTATTGAAACTATCGCTTTGTTTTTTGCTCTTTAGCATGGTTGCTAAATTGATTGAACCTTGTAATCCTTTGGTCATGGTTGTGGTTGACTTTCCCTGAAACTTATTCATCAATCATCTAAATTTGTATCCTTGCTTCATCACACCTCTGCATAATTTACAAGAGCAACAAAATAGGCCACAAATTGTGATAGGCCAAGAATGTATTGACCCCTCGTGATGAATTAATCAATTAATTTAGCCGAGTTAATTAATTAATTCAATTAACATGCAATAGGTGTGACAGCACAAATAAATCACCAACTAATGTAAAATGCAGTGGAAAATAAAGTTAACATTGTGATTTGTTTACGAATAAGGAAAACCTCCAAGGCAAAAATTTCACTGGGTGATTTAAGGTCACCACTCCCGAGAATCCACTATTATCACAACAAGCAATTACAAGTAAAGGAATCCCAGTACCTTATACCAACCTACAGTTGAACCCTTACCCCAATACCCAATTAGACTTGTTCTGTAGTGACGATCTCTCATTTTCAATGCACAACTCCCAGTACATGACTAACCAATCAATGCACGGATCCAAGTACATGACTAATCACCAACTTCAGAAGGATGTTGGCTGCAAAGTTCTTCAGTTCATCAACACAATGAAGATCATGAAACTCCTTGGTTACAAAACCCAACGGCATACAAAAGCAGCAGCTTCTTGTAGAGAAAGATGAACTAGGGCATATGTCTCTGGTCACAATATGCTTGTGAAAAACCTTTGCATTCAAGCTACACTCACTTGCATCAGCTATGATGGCCCTTAAAATAATCCGTATATATGTTTAGGGTTGTGAGAAAAGAAAGTCTAAACATGTATGCACGGATTGGTGTGAAATCAGATCTAAAAAATTGATTTTTGTAAATCTCGATAGATAGGTTATCTATCGAGCAGCTGTCGAGCATCGGGCAAAAGCTGTCTTTTAAACCTCGATAGATGCTATCTGTCGAGCTTTAAAATCAACACTTCTTCACTTGTTTCTTGGACAGACTTGCATGACTTTAACACTTGGACTTGAACTCTTGTTCCTTGAAGCATTAAACACATCCTAGATCTACCCAATTACAAGTAAAGTGTGTTTTGTCAAAAGATTAGCCAATTCTAGATGACATGTGTTCCTAACATGATTCACATATGTCCTAACAAATTGCAACCTCAGTCATATCAATTGTCAAGTACTATGGTGCTTCTCTATACTTTTTTGTTCAATTAATCTATTTATATTTCTCGCCTCTTAAAGTAAGACTTTAAATCTATTTATATTTTCACTTGCCAAACCAATCAAGATTATAAAGAAGTAAACATGATTATCATACAAAATGTGTTGGTGAAGCAAATAGATTACACATGTACCTTAGGTGCAGGCTCACTTCATTGGTTTCTCCAACAGAGCTGAAATGTACCACTCATTCTTATGAATTCCACAATTAAGCTTCTTGCTAGCATTCTTAGTTTCTTGAATCCAATACGATCCAACATTGGAATGTAAGTGGTGTTGAGTTGTGACCCCATGCAGAAGAAGTGGTCAAGCCAGAGTAGTCCCCCCGGCCTCAGCACCCTATATATGTCATAGAGTGTGAACTCGAGCATGGTTTCCGGAATCCAGTTGCTTAGAATATGCATGGAATGCACAATATCAAGTGTGTTCTCAAAGAAAGGAAGCCTTTGGGAGACACTAAAATGGATTGGGATCAATCCTCATGAGGCAATGAAGCTATTGAATGGACCATCCAAATTCAATGTGCTAGTGATGATTATGACATTCCGTTCTCTCATTCTGGCAGCAAATGTGGCAGTCCCACCTCCTATATCAAGTCCTATATAGATTGTCCCATGAGGTTTTGTGTTGAGAACATGATCAATCCCATAATCAAACCCTCCATTGTCAAAGAGCCACTGACTTGTCTCTCTGCCCTTCAAGTCGAAGCAATCTTTGCAATCAAAGTATCCTGGTGCATTCTTGCGCTCTATGAGGCATTGGTAACTTTTACAAGTGTAGGGATTCCAAGTGATGCTGGTGTCAAGTGGGGTTGCCCAGAGGCTATCCGGAAATGGTGTTGGCTCTACATAATTGGTAGGGGACTTGGGACGGCATCTCCGGTGTGGAAGTAGTTCACACCCTTTAAGCATGAGCCTTTGGACTAAAACATCATCTACTGGACACTGGTCTCCATTGTCGTATGTCATATATTGCACCAACTCCTCTGGAAACTTAAAGCAGCCTGCTCCAACTAGCGGGTAAATCTCATCAGACCCCATCTGTGGTGAGTACCCCAGTGGAAGCTTATGAGGGCCAATTGCAAGCATAAGCTCATCAAGTATGTGAATGCTTGAATCAATATCATAACCAAGTTTGATGGACTCGTGTGCTCGATTAGTACTAGATAACTCGTCATGTTGGCATGTAAGCTCGATGAGTAGGGCCTGGCTAAGTAAGTTAGTGGAATTGAGTTTTTGGTGCAGCTCAGCAATTAGAAAGTGACTGGCAGCAAGCTGGGATTTGGTGGAGTTAAGGTCATGCAAGAGAGAAGTGCAAGAGTAGACAGATAAGTTGAAGTAGAAAGGAGCAGTGAAGATGTATATGGCGAGGAGATTGGTGATTATAACAAGCAAAAGCATCTTGAGCTTGTACTTTTTGTCATGGGACTGTTGTTGTTGATATGCCTACTCTCTTTGGCTTTGGTAGTCTTGATCAGCTCCACTTCCCATTATCTATTCTCTTTGAACTCTTTGAGTTCAGTTTAGAGAGTAAAAAACAAACCTTTGTGAGAAAGAGAGTGAGAGTGAGTAAGAAGTAAGAACAACAGTGAGGGAATTTGAGACAATGAAGAAAGTCGCCTTGCTTAGAACATAAGGTTCTCTCTATGGAAACTTCGTTTAGTTTTGGACGTGCTACAGATTTTACAAGTAATCTAATTAACATGCAAAGTTGACAATTTCAATGTCAACTTGCACTTTCTCTAGATCTTGACCACATGGATCTTAATTATATTTTTTGTCATGCCATCCCCACCTCAAATTTTTAATTAAGAATGAGCATTGATAATGTGGTTCATACCATATGGTTCTTTCATAATTTTTTTTTTTTTTGGGTCTTTTTCATAAATTACAAGCAGATTGCTTCACTTCCAAAGGTTTTGTTATTCTGTTAAAAGAAATTAATTAAAAACAAAAGGGCTTATATCAATCAAGTAGAAGATTCTCACATTCAGGCCTTTCGTTTCCATGCTGTAAGGTAGTAAAAGGGCCTTTGATTCTGGTTTTTTTATTTTATTTTATTTATTTATTTATTTATTTTTTGGATAGGGCCTTTGATTTTTTTGATTATGCTAGTGAGTGTGCAATCAATCTACCAACTTGATAAATCCCATCCAACCTAACTCAACACCTCAAGTTGATTGTTTATGAATTGACAAGTTTGGTTAATTTTTTTTTTCTTTCTAATGATTAGATTGGGTTGTGTTTGGGTTGGAAAGATTTTCATTTTGAACAACCCAACTCAACTCACATTATTAATAGTTTAAAAAATATATGCATCTAAAATTTATTATTTTGACATTTTGGATTTTGCAATTTTAATTATTTTGACTTATTTTAAATTAATTAATTTATTAATTTGGATTTTGCAACTTGGCTTAGCAAAAGTAGTGTAATAACTTTTGCTAAGCCAAATATTAAAAAATGATAAATAAAAATAATAATGCGACCACTAAGTTGACAATAATTATTTTATGCGTCTTTTACCGCATGTAAACCTATATGATATACAATACATAAAAATGGGCAAAGTTTAGGGCCACTGTTTTAGTGTGCTAAACATTTACATTGTCAAAAGTGAACACGTATTATTATTGTAATAGATCTAATACATTAGAACACTAAACTCAAGCCAAGTCTTACGGGATAATGGTTTCTTTTTTTTCCCTCCCAAACCCGACCCATAGCTTGACCTGGTTGTCAACCGGCTGTAGTCGGTTACCTGTAACCTATCCTTCCTCCATTTTTCAATCGAAAAGTGAAAACCCTAAACAGTAACAGGTAACTAACAACAAGTCAACCAAGCAAACGCTCCAATTTCAAAATTCGAACTTGGCGCTTTTCACTTCCCCATTTTCCCATTTCTCAGATCTCTCATATCTCTCTCTCTCTCTAAGCAAGAAAGATTACATGGGTGCCAATCACAGCCGCGAAGATCTGGAACTGTCTGACTCCGATGAATACGAAGAAGAAACCGAAAAAGAAGACGAGCAAGAAGAAGAAGAAGATTACCACGATGCCAAAGATAAGTCCTCAGAGCGCCGACCCAAAACCCCATCTTCCGTGGACGAAGTAGAGGCCAGACTCAAAGCTCTCAAGCTCAAATACCCATCTTCAACCCAAACCCCAAATCTCAAAAACCCAGTCAAGCTCTACCTCCACATCGGTGGAAACACCCCAGTAGCCAAATGGGTCCTCTCCGATAAACTCACTTCTTACTCTTTCATCAAGTCCTCTCAGATTGAACAACAAGGCGACGATGAAGATGAAGAAGAAGAAGAAGAGCAAGAAGGTGAAGATTCTTGGTGGGTTTTGAAAGTTGGGTCCAAGATTAGAGTCAGGGTTACTCCAGAGATTCAACTGAAGACTTTTTGTGACCAGCGTCGTGTTGATTTTGTGGCTAATGGTGTTTGGGCAATGAAGTTCTTTACCAATGAGGACTATAAGGGGTTTGTAGCTAAGTTTCAAGACTGTTTGTTTGAGAACACGTATGGGTACGAGTCGAATGAGGAGAACAAGGTTAAGGTTTATGGAAAGGACTTCATTGGGTGGGCGAATCCTCAAGCTGCCGATGATTCGATGTGGGAAGATGCAGAGGATACTCTGTTTAAGAGCCCAGAGCCGAAGACTCCGACCCCGGCTTCTAGGGGGGGCCAAGATTTGAGAGAAGAGTTTGAGGAAGCTGCAAATGGTGGTATACAAAGCTTGGCATTGGGTGCATTGGATAATAGTTTTCTAGTTGGCGAATCGGGTATTCAAGTTGTTAAGAATTTCGCTCATGGAATTCAAGGGAAAGGGGTGTGTGTCAATTTTGACTATAAGAAGGGCGGTTCGGGTTTGGTCCATTCTACGCCTAAAAAGGCGTTACTAATGAGGGCCGAGACTAATATGCTGCTCATGAGTCCAATGATGGATAGTGGAAAGCCTCACACAACAGGGCTTCATCAGCTTGATATTGAAACCGGAAAGGTTGTTACTGAGTGGCGGTTTGGGAAGGATGGGACTGACATTACAATGAGGGATATTGCTAATGATAGTAAAGGAGCTCAATTGGATCCCACGGGTTCAACCTTTTTGGGATTGGATGATAATAGGCTTTGCAGGTGGGATATGCGTGATCGAAAAGGAATTGTTCAGGATATTGCTAATGCTAGCACTCCTGTGTTGAATTGGACACAAGGGCACCAGTTCTCTAGAGGGACTAATTTTCAGTGCTTTGCGAGTACCGGTGATGGATCAATTGTTGTTGGGTCTCTTGATGGGAAGATTAGATTGTATTCGAGCGGTTCTATGAGACAGGCTAAAACTGCTTTTCCGGGGCTTGGTTCGCCTATTACTCATGTGGATGTTACCTTTGATGGGAAGTGGATTTTGGGCACCACGGATATGTATTTGATCCTTATTTGTACACTCTTTACTGACAAGGATGGAAGGGCTAAGACTGGTTTTGCAGGCCGTATGGGGAATAGGATCTCGGCTCCTAGGTTGTTGAAGCTGAATCCTCTAGATTCACACTTAGCTGGAGTTAATAATAAGTTTCGAAATGCACAGTTTTCATGGGTGAGTATATACTTATTCTATGCTTGCAAGTAAATTTATTAGAAGTTATGACTTTCTTATGGCCATCTAATTTGGAAATAGGTGCTTTAGAATCTCTAAGAACTAGTTGTTTTTGGTGGGGATTTTAGTATCACTGCATAGTTTATATTTTGTGTGGTTTACTTTGCTAATGCTCGTAAATTCTTTATTGCATCTGATTCAATTGCAATTGCATGGTTTCATAGTCTACTTGAGCAGGGTTTCCTCTGTATAAATGACAACGGAAAAGATTTAAATATGTATTACAGCATTGAAAATTCTTGAGAGTCCAGTTGTTAAAAATACTTGATGGAGTAGTTGTTATGTTTCTTTTTGTCTCTCTTGTTTTTCTGTACAAATTGGGATTGAAAACTAGCTGCCTGGCACTAATTGCATGTTTGAGATTTGAATCCTGGCATAAATTAGAACTTGGTAAGGTTTGTCCTTTTTAAGGGTTGGTTAATTCTGTAGGAGACTTAATATTTAGGAAGGGGGACTATGGAAGTGGTCTTGTTTAGCATGCTTTTGAGTAGTTTTTACCTGATTAAAACTTTCTTCTATTGTTATTATTTCTTTTTTTCAACTCAGTGTTAAATCCAGAGCTTATCAGGCTCTTCTTTCAATTTAGTCCAGAAGGAGGTCTCTTAGTAGTTATCATGTTAAACTTAAGAATATTTAAGCTTTATAAGAGTTTTATAGGACTAAGAAATAGAAAATCATCCAAAATCATCCTGTTAAACCTGGTGCTTATATAGATGGACTTGCATAGAGGGTCTTGATTGTACTTGTAGATGTCAGGAGTGATTTTTGTAGATTGAAGGATTATCCTTGCACGGTCTCATTTATAAACCTTCCCATAACTTTCTATGTTTAGATAGTTCATTGCTTGTGTTGTCTTTGTACCTTGGCTTTTGGCCTGTTGGCGCGCAAACGCACCACAATGTTATCCAGTTGGAATTTTCCTCTAAGTTGTGCAAATTGCCTTTATTGCATTTTTCCTGGCCAAAAATTAAGCAGATTGTTACTACTCTTATTACCTTTGTACCTGCTGTTCTATTCACAGCTCAGGGATACTTTGGCTTAATAGTTAGCCAATTAAGTATTTGACTGACCTGGCCAGGATATCTTGCTGCTTGCTTTAATGCGGTCAGCTTTTGCAATTTTTTACTGCTTTTGGTTGATAAGCCTCCCTTTTGAAAATTTTTGTATAGCTTATGTGCTTTGTGATACTTCTTTGCTTCCCCTTGTTGGGGTTAACTCCTATAGAAGCTGATCAATCACTCAAATTCTTATCATTTTTCATTCCTCTTTCCTACTTTTTTTGGTGTTTCTTTGTAATTATAGTGTATGCAGGCTCATTAGCATACAGAATCTTACCATTCACCTTCCAACAATTGTTAAGTAAATCCTTAGTGTGGCATTTTTTTTTGTAAAATGTGGATGGTGTGCCACAGTTGCATCTTTCTTTCTTTTCTTTTCAATAAACCATTTGTTATAAGTTTGTAGACTGCCCGCCGCTTTACTTCAGCAATTTCTGTCTTATTTTTGTTATTTAATGTTGTCTGCCTACTTTACTATATGAATAATAGAACTGCTATTCAAGCTCACCTAAAGTTATTAATCTATTTATTTCATATACACTTCATATCTATTTAAAAACTCAGCTATTGATTTATTTTCTTGTGCTTTTCCTTAGTTCCTTGGGTATAATTTTACAATTTCATATATGATATTGCCTAGGTCACGGAGAATGGGAAGCAGGAGCGCCATTTGGTTGCCACTGTGGGCAAGTTTAGTGTGATATGGAACTTCCAACAGGTGAAGAATGGCTCTCATGAGTGCTACCGCAATCAGGAGGGCCTGAAGAGCTGCTACTGTTACAAGATAGTCCTGAAGGATGACTCCATTGTTGATAGTCGCTTCATGCATGAGAAATTTGCAGTCACTGATTCACCTGAGGCCCCGCTGGTCATTGCAACCCCCTTGAAAGTCAGCTCCTTCAGCATATCCAGCAGGCGATGACATGCTCAGTCATGGCCATTTCTTCACTCATCAGCTTTCTTAGCCGCACGATTTCAAATGCTTTGTTTTAGAACTTCTTTTCTGTTTTTTAGGATATTGTTTCATTCGGTGATATTTCACGGTGACATCAGTAATGAAGTCTAATTGTACGACGATGTTCTAAACAGAGATTTAGTTTCTCTTTCAAATCGTAAGCCGTTTAATTTCTCCTAGCAACTAGTGTGTGTTAGTTCTTAATGATAAAATTTGCTATCCTTATTGCAGAACTTGAAGCAGACATTGGTTGGTTGAAGTGTTCTCATTTTCAATTTAACTTTGTTTATCTCCTTTTCTTCTTTGTATATGCAACTTTTGGTAGAAGATACCATAGAGAACTAACTTATAATCTAATTACTTCCCTTCTAATTAGTTGTCACTGCAATTCAAGGTGCAGGCACTTTGTAGTTTAGACGAATTTTAGCTTTATCAGGATAAGGCCAAATCTTTTAAGTAATATGAAGATCTGTACTCTGAAATCCAACGGCTTCAACGATTTGGGATAAGTGGGCCCATGTTATCATGTTTTTATAACACGTTGGTTACATATATGTATGATATATGTGGCTTTTTCTGTACCTTGTGGTGTGTATGAGTTAAAACTAGGAGTTAATTGATAGAGAGTGAACAAAAGAAAATGGCGCTTGTAGTGGGCAGAGGATTCCTTGTTCAGCCGTGCTCTTCATCCTTCATTTGTAAGAATGTTTATAAACCCTTATCAGGGGTAATAAACACATCCTGGCCTACCAGACCAGGAACCACTCGATGCTTAACCCAGACCGTGGTTAGAGCCCAGCTGCGCCCTACATGGCTACCTGGGCTTGACCCTCCACCCTACCTGGATGGAAGGTGAGCTTTTCATATAATTGTACATGTTAATGTTAATTTATGCTGCTTTAAAAAAAGAAAATGTTGCTTTTGAGCGGGAAGCTTGTTTGAATTGTATTTTGTTCTCCAATTTAGTCTGCCTGGAGATTTTGGTTTTGACCCACTTGGGCTTGGAGAGGATCCAGAAAGCTTGAAGTGGTATGTGCAGGCAGAGCTGGTTCATGCTCGCTTTGCCATGCTTGGAGTTGCTGGAATACTTTTTACTGATGTGAGTAGTTCCAAAGTTTGCCTGGCCATTAACCATTTGTGAATCTCAATGTGTTTTGGCTACATAAATGCAAAAGGGTCATGATTTGTAGCCTAATTAAATATTCTACTCTCTAACTTTAAATATGGCAAAGTCTTGAAAACGGAATTTGCAATTGCATCTAGTACTAGCTCGTTCCATGTTATCATTTGAATATGGGGTTTCAAAATGAATTCTTGGATTTCAATAGCATCTATGTAATGAGAACCCCACACATCTTATCCAGAAAGCATCTACCTGTAAATTTACTTCTTGTCATTTTATCATATTCTTATACTTTGTTACAGTTACTCCGCGTGACAGGAATCAGCAATATACCAGTTTGGTATGAAGCGGGTGCAGTAAAATTCAAGTTTGCCAACACAGAAACCCTATTCATTGTCCAACTAATATTGATGGGGTAGATTCTCTGCCCTTTATCAACCACTAAATTGATGGTTTACTGCACTTTTTTTTGCATCCCTCTGGTAAAAAGTAAAAACCTTGCTTAGTGATAAAAGATAATCAAAGAGAATTATAGCATTGGACAAAAACTTAGGTAGAGTTTCTTAGGTGTTGCTTTCGTACATTAGGTTACTCAATTAAATTAAATCATGTGACTGGCGACTGCATTGACCAATGAGTCACATTGTTGAATTTAATTATCATTAGGGAAAATAACACTTTATGTTGTATTGGTCAATGTAATTACATGATTGAATTTATCTATAAAATCTAAGATACAATACCTAAGAAACTGTACCTAAACTTTACCAATATGGTATTATTTTCAGAACCCATGTCATTGTTGCAAATATTACATTCATTTTAAACATATAATCTTCTTAAAGCCACATGGTTGTTTTAATTTTTTTCACCTGCTTTTTTTGCACAGGTTTGTTGAAACTAAGAGGTACATGGATTTTGTTAGTCCTGGATCTCAAGCTGAGGGACCTTTCTTTGGGATAGAAGCCGCATTTGAAGGTTTAGAACCAGGGTAATTTTCTCATAAGAAGGTCGCATATTTATGTCAATCACTTCCAAAGTTAAATGTTTTGATGCTTTAACAAACAGATACCCTGGTGGCCCTTTGCTAAATCCTCTTGGCCTGGCTAAAGATATAACAAAGTCTCGTGACTGGAAACTAAAAGAGATCAAGAATGGTTTGTTTTGCTCATTCTTTCTTATATATTGTCCTTTTTTTTCCACCTTTTTTTAATTGGGGGTTTCAATCACTTCTAAATTTCATTGGTTACTGTCTTTATTGCAGGACGACTTGCAATGGTAGCCATGCTCGGCATCTTTGTGCAAGCTTCTGTGACTCATGTAGGACCAATTGATAACCTTGTGGACCACCTCTCAAATCCATGGCACAAAACCATTGTTCAGACCCTTGCTAACTCTGGCTCTTAAATGTGAATCAAACTTGGTCTCCCTAGTCCCTACAATAAAAATGTAAATTTTGTTACAAGTTACAACAATAAATTTTCATTTGTTCAGTTTTAGGTAAGTAAAGGTTCTTGGTCAAGAGTTTGGTAATTCTTTGTCATGGAATAAGAAATTAAGATTGAAATCGTCTAGTTTGATGATAAAAAAACAATTATCATATAGGATTTAAACCTTGTCGTAACTATTAAAAAAACTTACAAGAAAACTAAGAAAAGAAAGAAAAAAAAAAGGGTTATGCTTGGTTATAAATATGGTACTGGCATCAAAATTTTCGAGGCCTTGTAAATATAGATGTTCTCTTTCTTGCAGTTTTTATTGTAAATAAATGCTTCATATGAACAATTTGCACTTTCCTATTCACTAAAAAAATATTGAGGAAAAAAAAAAAAGAAAAAAGGCAAATTGAGTCACTTTTTAGGAGAAAAGGTAAGAAAAATAAAACAAAAACAAAAATTCCGGCTTGCCGGATTCGAACCAGCGACCTAAGGATGACAGCTAGACCACTACAGTCCTCCGCTCTACCAACTGAGCTAAAGCCGGTCTTGTTATAGAATTACAAAAATAATTACTCAATCTACATTACACGCTTGATCCGGATAGCCTACACACATTAAGGATTTTTTATTATTGGAAAAACTTAAGGGAAAAAAGTGGAGAGTAAAGTAGATGCATGTATATCTCATTATTTAAATTCCTTAAAAATGAAAAGGGAGGAGAGAAGAAATAGGGTTGTAATAAATGATTATCTATAAATAATTCGGGAAAAAGCGTGTTGAACTTGGATGGACATGAGAAAAAAAAAAGATAACATATAAGAAAATAGACAAATTACAATATCTATATTAATCTCTACACTTTAAAAATAAATGAAACGAATATTAAATAAACTAGAATATATTCCTCACCAGAACCAAATTCCTCCAAATTCATTACTCTTGCCACTCTCCTTAAATAATAATAATAACAATAATATTCATTAAACTAGAATAAATTCCTCACCAAATTCCTCCAAATTCATTAAACTAGAATAGTTTGTCCAAATTTCCCCAGACATCTAACAACAGAAAAACTTCAAATTTAATATATCCGAGATATCTTTTCAACCCACATATAAATGCCATTTGAGTGAGAAAATCAAATTTTCAATTCTCAAGGGAGGAAATGTAGCTCAAAAACTCAAATTCTTTGATTAGCTTAATCTCAATTCTCACAAACTTTTACAAGAGTTGATAATGGATGTTACAAGCCTATAAATTACAGAACCACCTTATTATGTGTCTTCCCCCAACCAAGCACCAACAACAAACTTATTACATCCTCCAAATCCACCATCCACACAATCCTTTCGTTGAGCAAAATATAATCCAATCGACTTATACACATAATAATACCAACATGTACATTCGAGTAATGTTGAACCACCCAAAATAGAGAGGTAAAGCTATAACAGCAAAGACAATATACACCGGTTTCAGTGACAATTTACGTTGACTTTATTGAATTTGACCTTTTTCTAGCCAAAAACATAAGAACCCGTGGGAAGAAGGCTTTCTTCTTTTTCTTTCCAAGCCTTGAATCTGTGGATGACTCAGTATCAATGTCAATCCCTTGCATCGGTGGGTTAGACACATAATGAGTAGGAATGGCAGCATCAGGTGCCCGGTCATAGTTCATTGTTTCATTTCTCCCCTCGAAACTTATCCTCGGGCTTTTAGTGGGATTTACTACTAGTGGACCCGATGCATTTGCCTTCCGTCGTTGTTGTTCATGCTCAGCCCTCCATTTTCTCAACTCCTGTTCTACACCCAACTTCCCTTCCTTGGCCTTCTCAGCCTTCTCCAATGCAAATTTTAGCTCTTCCTTTCTATCAGCCATCTCCTTATTCACTTCTTCCAACTTTGCTAAGCTTCTTAACTCAGACTCCTTGGCTACCTCAATTTGGGAAATTGCAGTTGCCACCCTAATGTTGGCCTGCTCCTCTGCCTCATGGGCGAGTTTACTGAGCTCATAGTACTCCTCTAGAGAAAGTGTTACTCCAGTAGGTGAATCCACATCGTCGACACTTCTAGTTGATTCACTCTCTTGCAATGCTTTTATTGCTGCTAGCGCCAACTTCTCTGAAGCCCTGGCAGCTTCTATCTCCTTTTGAGCTGCAAGTAATCTACTCTCCATGGTACTTGCCCCAGCCTTTGCTTGCTCAGCTTCTTCCTTTGCCTTGCGCAGCTCTTCACGAGCCACTTGAGCAAGTGTCTTTGCCTGATCAGCCTCTTGTGCTGCTTGCTGTAATCGCTTGGGCAGCTCCACCATCTTTTCTCTAGCTTCTCTCTCTTTCATCTGAACTAGAGCTATTTCTGACCTTATCCTGTCTATCTCAGCTTCCAGAGATGCAACTGCTACTGATGCCATTCCTTCTCTTTGCCTTAAGGTGGCAAGAGCTGATTTCTCTGTTTCAAGCTCCGACTTTAAGGATATGGCTGCCACCTTCAAGTAATTTACTTCAGCAATTGCTTTCTCTATGTTAAGCTTCACTTCTTCAAGTTCCTTCTTTGCAGAAGCAACTGCTGCTTGGATATCACTATGAGTTTTCTTTGTTGGATCCTCTAGCTCACCATTTGAGAGTCCTTCACCAGTTTCCTCCTTCAATTTTGATTCCATATAAGCTGCCAATTCAGCTTTCAAATCAAGTAGCAAGGCCGAGGCATTGTCAAGTTTTGATTTGAGATCCTTTGCTGATAGAATTTGCTGGTTAAGTCTCTGAAGCTCCTCTTCTGCTTGCTTCAATTCCTTCTCCCAATAAAGAGAATCTTGTTCTCTGGCCATTGCAGCTCCTATTCTTTGTTCTTCTGCTTCTAGATGGGCAGCATGTGCAGACTCCAATGATTCCTTTGTGGCAATCAGCTCAATAGTCAGTCCTTCCACTGTCCTCTCAACTTCCTTCGATGCTGCAATAGCTTCTTCAGCTTTCTTCGCAGCCACATCTTTCTCAGTCACCAAAGAAGCACATTCCTTACACAGTGCTTCTAATTCCCCTTTAACATATTTTAGGTCTGAAACTGCAGCTGTATGCCTGGCTTTAGCCACCTCAAGCTGTGCCTTGGCTGCAACACTAGCCTCATCAGCAATTCCTTGCTCCATCTCTTCCACCCTCAGCTTTGCAAGTTCTGAATCTTGTTTTGCCTGTTGCTCTTCTGTTTGTGCCCTTTCGAGGTTGAGCTTTAGTTCTTCTATGAGTCTCTTAGTGCTGTCCAGCTCCTTTAGCACTTGCATTTTTTCCCCTTCAGCTATCTCTGATTGTCTCTTATACTCGGGAATCTCCTCCTGTACTCTCTCAAGTTCTTCTTCTACAAGCTTGTGTCTCTGCACAGCCAGAGAAGAACAATAGTTATCTTCAGTAGGACCACGTCACAATCTTAAAATGTGAGTCACAATCCACAATTGAATACAATGTTCAGAAGCAAGTCAGGGAACAAATAAAACTACTAACATGTTATGCATCCCAGAAAATGTTCAAACAGTCACCAAAGAAAGCAAAAACTTGCAGCAAGCAATAATCAGAAATTGAAACCATTACCCTAGAATTGAAAATCTATCCTCTTCTTTCCATTGGTTATTTCTAATTATACTGAAACACCTGACATAACATAGAGAAAGTAAACCTGCAAAAATAATCATTCAATAAAGTGAAAAAAACAACGTGCAATTTGTTCTCCTGTTAGATCAATTAGCCATTATTTCAGAAATATAAATTTTGTCTCATACATGTACCACTATCATCATCATCACAATAACACTAACCCTATGACTACATATAATTTTTAGCCATCCATCTGCCAAACTAATTGCACAAGTACTGCTACCATGGCTAAAGACATTACCACACACCAGTAGCACTACAACCAAATACACCACCTTAGTTGTTAGGTCAAAATCATACAACTCCATGTCCCAAAACAATTGTGCTTTGCCCCTCTCTCTGTCTCTCTGCATTGTGGAAGCTGTATAACAATGCTACTCTCCCACATAGCAGCCCTTGGCACAAGATTGACTCGAGAACAAACTTATCAAAAAAGAGAGAAAAAGATTGACTCAAGAACAAACTTAATCAGAAGATCCTAAAGCTAGAGGCACCTAACAAGTCACTAAATTGAAAAGCATGGAGTAGTCAGTTGTTCCCTCCCATTTGTCATAATTCTATTAATGTGAAATGTTAACTTTCTTTAAATTTAGCTATTTTTATCAGTTTTTAAATAATGTATTTTTTTCTATAATTAAAAAGTTAGGGGAGGGGAGGTTTGAACCTTGAACATCTCTTCTAGAAACGCTAAGAAGTGTCAGTTGAGCTACAAGGCTCTTGGCAGTTTTTCAATAATGTCTAAATATCATACATGCAGCAGCAGCAGCAACAAAAAAGCTTTAGGTCCTAAACTTTGGGGTTAACTATAGACTAATTAAGGTCAACCAAATGTATTCTTAAAATCATACCTGTCTGGCAAGAAAATCAATAACTGGGATTTTCTGTGATGGCAATTACAACAGGGAATTGGATTAGAAAAATCTGTTACAATCACCTTTGTCTTCAGGCCAAAGCATAAATTTGAAATGAAGTCTATATAAATGTAAAGTATCTATTTGTTCCTTTGTGTTCATCATCGCGAACTAAAGTTCTTTTGATTAATAAAATTGCACTACTTACCTATAAAAAATAAATAAATGTATAGCGCCCTCATAAATTTTTTAATCAGGTCTCTCCAGCTATATTGATTTCCCCATTACTACTACCATCATCACTTCATAGCCATGCCACCACTACCACCAATCATTACCATTACCATGGTTATTGCCTCTAGCCAAAACAATGGTTATTGCCTCTAGCCAAAATCACAACAGTAAATCACATATTTTCCAACCTTTTTTAAACATATCATATACAGCATAGTAATCTCCAAAACGCTTTAGAATCTCCCCCAAAAACCATATCAAAAAAAAAATCTCCAAAACACTTTAGGCATTATCTTTGCAACTAAAACAAAACAAAACAAAACAAAAGGGATGCAGGTTACACTGTGTAACTCTAACTAATATTACACCACCTAATAACTTGTTATTGAATTTATATTTTGAAAATTTCACTGTTGGATTATATGTTCAATATGTTTTTAACATGTATGCCAATTTTTATGCTAATCAGATGCTACATACCATTTGATCTATAAATTCATCTTTTATGCATTATTTTAAATTACAAAAACTTGAATTTAAACAATTGATTGATAACATGACTATTGATTTTTAATCAACTTGAAATTTTGCATGCATGGAGAACATACAAAAATAATGCAATCTAATGATAGATTTGTCAAACTTTGCATTCAATTAAAAAATATTGAGTGGTGTAACATAGTTTAAAGTTATACTAGGTTTAACTTAAACCCAACCCATACATACATACATATATATTTATATAGTCGAGCACATTAATTGAGAATGATCACAATAACACGGTATATCTACCTCCACAGTTTGGATTCTATGGGCTTTCCAATCAACAATTCCTCCAAATTTGGAAACAGCTTCTTTGACAGATTCAAAAGGTGCTGTAGTATCAATAAGTCCTCTGTTTACATCAACCTGCTCAGCAAGTTTAGAAGGATCAATCGTTACTGGTTTTTTAACGGCAATATTGGCAAACTATGCATGATGCAGAGAAAGCTCATCAGATAGCACTACATGATCCACAAAAATTTCCCCCTTACCTCAGGGTATGAATTCTCTTCAGACAGCACTATGTGGTCCTCATTTTGGGATTCATTTACCACCGGGGATGAATGCTCATCGGACGACACTACAAGGTCTTCATTTTTGGATGCTTTTACCTCAGGAGAGGAAGAAGGTGGTGTAACTTCATCCACATGAACATGAGCACTGTCAATAGAGGAACCATCTCGAGTTTTCTGTTCATCATTGGAATCTATTATCTCTCCAGTTTTAGAGTTTTCCAGTGTTATATCTGGTTGGTCTGTCTCTGTTTTATCAACCTCATCTGTTGAGGTTGAAGCTGAAGTGTATGTTGGGAGAAGCTGATCTTGTCCCAGAGATGGACCAGCAGATGCATCCTCTACAGTTTCTGAAGACTGATCGTTGGGTTCCACTTTTCCATTAGTAGTAACTGGGTTTGTCATGATAGAGGGCAAGGAAGTTTCAGGAGGAGGCATCTCATGAGCAATTTTCACATCCTGAGGAGGCTTCTCTTCAGTAATTTTAGTATCCTCCATACTAAGAAAGTTTTAAGAAGTGCCACAAGGGTATCTAAAATTCAATTAAACAGAAGCTAAATTAGCAAAAATGAGCATAAAAAAAAATGACAAGAAATTTATTGCCTGGTTTGTGCAATTCTTGACAATATTGAAAATTTATAACCATTGCTTGGCTAGAATAATTACAAGCTGGAACTCCTTAAGAAGCAAGTTGACGAATTCAAATATAAGATAGATTGGATCAATCATAAATTCACCTTGTTTTCTGCATATACTATTCATCATCATTTACCATTGTATTTCATTTTTTCCGTTTAATTCCATTGTTAGGCTGATCAAAGTGGGGAAACTGGGAATGGGATATACGTTTCAGCCAAAGGCACAGATAGTTGACATGTTTTGAGCAAGGAAGTTAAGCCTTGCAGGAAGAACATGGACAATTAAAAGTGTGTGGTGAAGAGAGGTCAAAAAGAAACAGAAGCAGGGTTAAGGATCAGGAAACATTTACTTGTGGCCCTGCTAGAAATGATTCCAGAAAGGATTCCAACTTGTAACCACAGTATAAAGATTCTAAGAAGATTTGAACGAGATAATTAGCAAACGAATGCAGAAAGAGGTGGTGCAATTGATAAAAATGATTTTGAGATTATTGATGGCCATATATACATCAAAACATATTAAATAGGATTTGAAACCATAATTACTAAATAGGATTGATGACATCGTCAGTCTCACCACATAAAAGATAAAAAAAATTCATAGCATTTGACAGTATGCAATCAAGAAATTATTGTAATTAACCTTTATGACTATCTTAGGTAAACAACCTTCTAGTTTTGTACTCCTTGAAGATTCAACAAACCAAGACGGACAACAGATCTTTACTACACTGTTCTTTAATACATGGCCTAGGTTTAATTACAGTGTGTGCCACTGCCACCTAGCAGCATCCTGGATTTGTTATTGACAAAGAAAAGTTAGATTTTCTCTCATAGTCCCTTTAACATTATTCCAAAACTTCCAAGCAGAAGAGGATGTCCAAGTAACTGATTCATCAACTTAGAGTACTCTTCAACTAAAACTTCTTTAATTTCATCACAAAGGGTCCATCTAACAAAGCATTCATTCAGCTACCATGAGGATGTGTTCATTCATGATCATCAAATTCAGGTGCTTACTTGTCCTTTTCACCAATTGAATGAATATTTTATAAAAAGGGGAAGGGAATACTGAGTCACTAACAAACACAACACTGAACAGGATGCTTAACTGGAGAAACTAGCACGCCAATCCAACCAGAGGAAAGTAATGTTTTAATCACACACAACTTTTGAAATGCATTATCCAATTACAGGACTCATATATCCAGGTACTCTTATCACATCCTATTTCAATTCAACTAGCACCCAAAAAGGCCGAAAAAGACATCTGTTGTCCACCAAAAGCCGTTAGATTTTCATTTTTGCAAGAATAAGTTAGCTGCTATAACCATTATATAGTAATATGAAGCCAAAGGGTCCTTTATAAAGTTTTGAAACTGCACCAACTTTCTAAATTCTGCATGCTATCTAAATTGCAAGGTCTACCAACCACGCCAGCATAAAATTAACCCAACACAAACTATTGCAAGGTCTGTGTACATTTTATAGACAACACCTCGATTTCGAAAACCATACCAATTAACTATACCTCACAAAGAAACCATGTTCACCCTGAGCTTCAAACTTAACCCTTTAATTTCCACCCCAAATAAGAGTTTAAAGGGCAAGCACAAGATAAGAACTTTTTACACTGATTAACCTCAAGCATAAACAATATTAACAAGTAAAAATAAAATAAAATTCTTATTTGTAACAAAATGGTTTAATTTTTTTGTCTTCCAATTATATACATGTAAAAAAGTAACATTTCAACTCTAAGATTCTCCATAAACATTCATAGAAGACCAAAAAATCTCAAAATCTCTAATAGTAACTGCAAAAGCTCAATCCATCCAAGCTGTTCTGTCATTAAGCTTCAAAGTTTTCATGAACTTTAGGAAATCAAAAAACCAAGAAAACAAACAAGTATGACTACCAATCAAAGCTTCACAACAATTCTCCAACTACATGAATTACAAAACTTCCAGGATTTCAAATTCCCAGAATTTCCTTTCCACAACTTTTGAACAAGCAAAGTGCGAAATCTAATATTTACAGAGCTAATTTGAAACAATAATTACATGTAAAAAAAGGAAAAAAACAGAGAAAGAAGAAAGAGAAACGTACCGGGATAGAGTAGAAGCGAAATAATGAAAAGTCAAATGGAATTGGATATTAAATATGTCTGAAATTAACAAAAATAAAAACAATAATTAGTAGAAAATAATAATAATAATAATAATTATGAGAATACAGTTAAGGTGGAAAAATTGAGTGCTAAAATTAGAAAGAGAAAATTACGTGGAGCCTACCTCTTCACACACAGAATACTAGATCCATTCTGTACGCTCTATCTTTCTCTCATTCAAAATGAAAACACTTTATTTTTGTTTTTGTGTTTTTGTTTTTTTGTTTTGTTTTTGTTTTTGGTTTGAGAAACGAAAAGAATCAATTATTACAGTTATAATTATGTTGTTGTCGCTTTTTTGTTTTCGCGAAGGAAATAACAGTCTTGTGGTTTTTAATGTAAGTGTTCGTTTTTTGAAAAGGAATCTTACGACACAAAGTTTGTTTTTGACTATAATATGAATACCGAAGCGTCGACTACAGCTCAGCTCAGCTCAATTCAGTTGATTTAAAAAAAAAAATTTATTTTAATATAGTTTAGCTTTATATTTATAAAAAATTAAAAGAAAAAAAAAAGTTGGTATGATAATCAACTATAAGAGGTTTAATAAACAAATAGAATTTCTAAAAAAGAAAAAAAAAAGTGTTCGTTTACGGTTTACCAGACCAAATGATCAATTTTTTGGGTAAGTTTGACTGTAAGTTATGAATTTGGCATTCATAAAAAAAGAAGAAGTTATAATTATAGTAAAATTGAACTGAACTTAAATTAGTTAGTGGATAAAATTTATCTACATATATCCAAAGTATGAGATATTGTTGATATTATTTTAGGTAAATTGCAAATTACACTCTTAAATTTGGGGTATTTGGATTTACAACTTAAAGTTTTAGAACTTGGATTTTATCCGTTAAAATTTGGAGGAGTTTGAATTTTACACCTTTATGTTTTTAAAATTTAGATTTTACTCGCTAAATTTTAGTGGTATTTAGATTTTACTCTCTAAAGTTTTGAAGGGTATTTGAATTTTACACCTTAAATTTTTTAGAAATTTAGGATGTAAATAGGGGGTTTAAATTCAAATTCTAAAATGTCATAGTGTAAAATTCAAACACTTCCAAATTTCAAATAAAATTTCTAAATTTTAAAATTTTAGGGTGTAAAAATAAAATTTAAACAATCTCAAACTATAGGAGTATAATTTGCGATTCACCCTATTATTTTTTATTAAAATTACACCATAGCAAATTGTGGAAGAAATAAAAGTGACCCAATAATAAGTTTAATCATTTGGTGTAGATAATTTATACAATCATTTAGTAAGATTTATGGTTAAATTATTTTATTATAAAAAAAATGTTAAAAATGACATCACTATAGATGTCCTATTATTTGTCCTTCATAAACCTATAGGAGTTGCCATAAATTCTGTAATAGATTTTTAAAGAACACAAACTAATTCTATAATGGCATCTCTCTTTCATAAAATAATGAAGGGTCCCCTCTTTCAGCCAAAAAAAAAAAAAAATGAAGGGTCCCTCTAAAATTTTGTAAGATATTATACTTTAAAGTAAAGGAATACTTTCTCCAAAAAAAAAAAAAATTAAAGTAAAGAAATAAAATATAAATGAAGTCACCGCCCATCATGAACGGCCCCTTCACGCGCTTAATAGAGGGTGTAAAATTAATCTTCACCAAAAGACTATTATAACCTCGTCATATAGTTTTAATTACGCCAGATTTTGATGAATCACGGTCAACTAGTACTGGACAATGCTGTCCAATGAAAAATTTAGAAGTAGAGATTTGAGCTTTCAAGAAGTTCAAACAGTCTCAACGGTAAAGGAAATTTGAGGCATTACTAAAAATGACGAAAATACCACTTTCAAAAAAAAAAAATGTTGGAGAGTGAGGTCCAGATCTTATCTTACAACACCGACCTATTGGCCAAATTGGGACCGTTGGATTAATTGTTTTGCGGTGGTTGAATTTTCTGTTTGAAAAGTAGCTGAGAGCCGGAGAGTCTGTGACTTTTTCACGGTTTGTAATGAAATTAAAGGATCCCAAGGTGTTTGAAAAACAAGAAGAAGTTTTGGAAAAAGAAAAAAAAATAAAATCTATTTGTAGAAGGTAAAAAAGCTTGGGATTTGGGGAAGGTAACCTTATGCTAAGTGCTGCATTAAGGGGATACATTTTAGTACCAAAAAAAACAACCTAAATCAAAGGTGTCAAACTTATATATAGTAAACTGCTATTTCTGAAACTTTACTGTTACTAAATGGTAAACATAAAAAAAAAAAAGGTTACTTAATTGTTCCCCATGTCATGTGCGTATGCATTATAATACTGTATCTCACTCTCTTGCAAGGAGAACAACCTGCAGTTTTCAATTCCACATCTGAATGGAAGATGTAGAACTACCAAACGTTACCTCTATTTTATAGGTTGATCTTGATAGTCTTCCTTAAATGAAATGTATTGTCTTTCTCCTCAAAAAAAAAAAAAAAAATTTGGTAAACATAAAAAATAAAATAAAAAAAGTTATTTAATTGAAAGTTAGAGAGAGCGACTTCAGTGGTAAAAAAAAAAAAAAAAAGTAAATTACAAATTACACTCCTAAAATTTAGAGGTGATTGGATTTTACATCCTGGAGTTTTAGAATTTGGATTTTACCCCCTAAAGTTTGGTGATATTTGGATTTTACACAGACGTTTCAAAACTTGGATTTTACCCCCTATATTTTAAGAATGTTTGGATTTTATTCCCTAAAGTTTTGGAGTATTTGAATCCAAAGACCCCAAACTTTAGGAGATAAAATCCAAATTTTGAAACTTCATAGTGTAAAATCTAATCACTCCCAAACTTTAGGGGTGTAATTTACAATTTACCCAATAAAAAATAAAGAATCAATATTTAAATGAAGTGGTAAAAGAATATAATATTAGATGTTGAGTGTTTTATAAAGCAAGGTGTTAAAATATATTAGTCTCATCACATGTACTCCACACATGCAATGAGACTTTTTTTTTTTTTTTTTTTTAGTTTAATATAATTTTTTAATTTGAATTTATCTATTATTAGTGAGGTTACACAAGAAGGGATTTTTATAAAAATAAAATTTAGAATTTGAAATTAAGTAAATTGCTGGGTTTAGTGTGTGCTAGATTTTATGAAAAAATGTATCAAATATGTTTAGATAGAGAGTGTGCTTATTTTAGGAAAAAAGCTTTTTCTTGTTTTTGAATTTTGTTGAATTACAATTTTAACCCTATTTTTTTATTTTTTTAAGAATAAAGATGATCTAATTAGATTATGCGTATTTTTGACATTTTTTGAAGTCATAATTAACTTTCTGAATTCTCTTAATATATAAAGATAAAATAGTTTTTTGAGTTGCTACAAACTAAATTTTTTAGCACATTTTATGTGAATGCTCTAAGTGGGACTCTTTTTGCCAAGGGACACAGTCCAATACTTCAATACTTTAAATCTGATGTGATATGTACACGTATCCAAAACATGGCATGTATTATAATTGTAAGGACTCAAATTTAATTGGACCTAAACAATAAGATTTGTAGAGCGTGGGTAGAAGTGATAAGTACCAGCAAAGCAAACAATGGTCAACGTGAGATTCATAGGAATAATAATAAAGGAATTTGACTATGTGTTTGTGAAGAAAGTTCGTTCTCGGCCCAGTCCGAGGATCTCTTTCTTCAGAACTGACAAAGACAAGAATTGTCCTCGGACACCCTGAAAACCCTTTTCTTTCTTTCTCCTCAAGGGTCCTACTCTTTTTCGTTGGAGGTTCTATCTATTATATAGTCTTGTTTAGTTGATTTCCGCCATCCACTTGTTGATCATCCAAGCCTATACTTGAGTGTCTGTCCCATCAGCCACCTTTTCAAGCCTCCTGTGAGTTGCAGCAACCAAGACAACATTGTTCAGAGGTCATTTCCTCATTAATGCGGTCAGGGTATCAATTGCGGGCATTTAATGAGCAAGTGACAGCTTCCATCCTTCAATGTCGGCTTGCCGAGGACGTGGGAATCCTCGGCGAGGTCCTTTGACGACTTGGGCCTCGTCCGATTATCCTCGAATTCTGTCCTCTCCTCGACGTGGACCTTGGGCTCGATGTGGAGTGGGCCGGGGTTGCTAAATATTTGGGGCCCCACAATAGCCCCTCAAAATTCTGTTGTCCGACTCTCGGGTGGGGAGGAGGATTTTGACATTCTCTGGCCTATTGTCTTGGCCTGTCAAACCTTGCCTTTCTGTCGGTGTCACCATCCTTTCAACTGCCCCTGCAACTTTCTTTAGCTCAAAGGGCCTGCCGGAGGAGTTTTTCCTTATTTCTGTAAGTCTTCTTCTCTTTCTAGTCTATACTTTTTCGTCTGAGTTCCTTGCTAGTTCTTCTAGGATGGGTAGGTTTAAGTTGTTATGCTTCTTTAGCGCTCAGTTTTACTTGGTTCTCGTTCCTAGCAGGGCTCATTACTTAGCACCAAAGGGGTTGACTTTGCCGTAGGTTTGGGCCTACGGTCAGTACAAAGCCCTAGTTCTGCCCAGTGCTTAGATCGTCCTATAGTAACTAGTTTCCCCACAGGTTTGAGTCCGAGGACCATGCAAGACCTTGGCTTTTCCTAGCACTTGGTATTTCATGAGGAAATGGTTTTTCTGTTGGCCTGAGTCCTTGGACCATACGATGCCTAGGTTCTGTCCAGTACCTATTTTTCTTTTTTTTAAGTAGTTAGTTTCCCCAGAGGCTTGGGTCCGAGGACCATGTAATGCCTAGGTTCTGTCTAAACCTTAGTTCTCCGTCTGAAGTAGCTGGTTTCCCCAAAGGCTTGAGTCCGAGGACCATGCAAGGCCTTAGTTCTGTCAAGTACCTAGTTTTCTGATTTTAAGTAGTTAGTTTCCCCAGAGGCTTGAGTCCGAGGACCATGCAATGCCTAGGTTCTGTCTAACCCTTAGTTTTCTGTTTGAAGTAGCTAGTTTCCCAGAGACTTAAGTCCGAGGACCATGCAAAGCCTTGGTTCTGTCCAGTACCTAGTTTTTGGATTTTAAATAATTACTTTCCCCAGAGGCTTGAGTCCGAGGACCATGCAATGCCTAGATTCTGTCTAACCCTTAGTTTTCTCTCTGAAGTAGCTAGTTTCCCCAGAGGCTTGAGTCTGAGGATCATGCAAGGCCTTAGTTATATCCAGTACCTAATTTTCTGATTTTAAGTAGTTAGTTTCCCTAAAGGCTTGAGTCCGAGGACCATGTAATGCCTAGGTTCTATCTAACCCTTAGTTTTCTGGCTAAAGTAACTGGTTTCCCTAGAGGCTTGAGTCTGAGGACCATGCAAGGCCTTGGTTCTGTCCAGTGTCTAGTTTTCTGATTTTAAGTAGTTAGTTTCCCCAGAGGCTTGAATCCGAAGACTATGCAATGCCTAGGTTCTGTCTAACCCTAAGTTCTCTGGCTGAAGTAGCTGGTTTCCCCAGAGACTTGAGTCCGAGGACCATGCAAGGCCTTAGTTCTGTCCAGTACCTAGTTTTCTGATTTTAAGTAGTTAGTTTCCCCAGAGGCTTGAGTCCGAGGACCATGCAAGGCCTTGGTTCTGTCCAGTACCTAGTTTTCTGATTTTAAGTAGTTAGTTTCCCCAGAGGCTTGAGTCTGAGGACCATGTAATGCCTAGGTTCTGTCTAATCTTTAGTTTTCTGGCTGAAGTAGCTGGTTTTCCCAGAGGCTTGAGTTCGAGGACCATGCAAGGCCTTGATTCTGTCTAGTACCTAGTTTTCTGACTTGCTCCGCCGAAGAGGGTACCCTGCTCTGGTCTAGCCTTTTCGTTTGGCGCGCCTCTTTTAATTACGAGGCGTCCTTGGGCTGTTCGAGTAACGCGCTTGACGCTTCGGTACCTTCTCATTAATGAGGCGCCTCCTCATTAATGTCCTTGCGGATTTACGAGGATCTAGCGGCGGATAAGCCCCTTGGAAATTGGGCGGAGTTATTAGCTCCGATAATCTCTCCCTAGGATTTTGTGCGGGTTGGCTCTCACCAATTTTTGCCTTCTATATAAGGCATTTCTAGGACAACCCTTTTCTTCAAACTCCACAAACATCTGAATTCACATTTCACAAACAAATTGTTCAGGGGTTCTGCAAAAATAGCAATTTGTGCCCCACAAAATGAATTGGCCTTTGGAAAGGGCGGTTACGAGGAAGCCTAGCCCCTTTTAGGAGCTGAGGATGGCACCCCGACCCTGGACGTCATACTGGGTTTGGGGTAGGAGGAGGCCGAAGATTCTTTTTCTTTTCAACCTAGCCAGAAGTGGAACCCTCCTTGCTGTTTGGAAGGGGATCCAGAAAGAACGTAACATCCCTCCCTTGGATTTGGACCAGTCAACCCCCCAAGCTGGCAGTAATGAGGTTGGGAGGGAAATCAGGCGAAACCGAGAGGTAGAACCGTCAGGCACCGCTGCCTCTTCTTCCTTCTCTTTCCTTCCGCCGCAAGTGGTGGTTGGGGAGCTATGGATGGTCTTAACATAGGCTTGTCTGCACTTCTTCCTCCACCACTGGGCATGGCTTTAAAACAAGCCTGCCTAGGCTTCTCATCCTTTCCTCTTCTCTTACTTCTTTACTAGCCTTGTTAGGCGTTTTTCTTTGTAATTAGCTTTAGAACAAGCCTGCATGGGCATCAATTGTAAGATGTAACTTTTTCTTCATATATTAATAAAGAAGTAGACCCATTTCATCTCTTTTATTTTTCACATCTTTTTGTTTCTTGTGATCGTTTCCTTCTGAGTGAATATTGTTGCTGCACGCTGTATCGTTTTTTGTCTTTTTTTTTTTAGAAGTGTTGCTCTTAATCTTTTCACACCAACCATCGCACTTGTCAGTGCATAAGTCCTCCCAGAGACGGCGCCAATTGTAAGGACTCAAATTTAATTTGACTTAAACAATAAGATTTGTAGAGCGTGGGTAGAAGGGCTAAGTACCAGCAAAGCAAACAATGGTCGACGTGAGATTCATAGGAATAATAATAAAGGAATTTGACTATGTGTTTGTGAAGAAAGTTCGTTCTCGGCCCAGTCCGAGGATTTCTTTCTTCAGAATTGACAAAGACAAGAATTATCCTCGGACACCCTGAAAACCCCTTTCTTTTTTTCTCCTCAAGGGTCCTCCTCTTTTTCGTTGGGGGTTTTATCTATTATATAGTCTTGTTTAGTTAATTTCTGCCGTCCACTTGTTGATCATCCAAGCCTATACTTGAGTGCCTGTCCCATCAGCCACTTTTCAAGCCTCCTGTGAGTTGCAGCAACCAAGACAACACTGTTCAGAGGTCATTTCCTCATTAATGTGGTCAGGGTGTCAGTCGCGGGCATTTAATGAACGAGTGACAGCTTCCATCCTTCAACGTCGGCTTGCTGAGGACATGGGAATCCTCGGCGAGGTCCCTTGACGACTTGGGCCTCGTCCGATTATCCTCGGATTCTGCCCTCTCCTCAGCGTGGACCTTGGGCCCGATGTGGAGTGGGCCGGGATTGCTAAATATTTGGGGCCCCACAATAATTGTGTCAAATGAACTAAAAATTTGCCTTTTGCTAAAAGCTTTGTAGGTCAAGGTTTGAGATTCAAATCTCTCATTCATATCTATATATATAACTAAAGCCAAAGTTGAGAGAAAATTTAATTAGATCTTAAATTAGATTTTAATTATAGGCTAATTTGTGCCATGTGTCCACTAAAGTTTTTTAATATTTGTGTCAAATGAGTTAATGAGTATAAAATACTAAGAGTTCAATACTAATGAATATAAAAATAAATAATAAAAAATAAAAAACCAATCATATATCTACTCAACCAAAGTCGCCACACTTTCTATCTTATTCAAAATTAGTATAAAAATAATAATAAGTAGTATTAAACTTCGGCATAAATTTTAATATGCATCTAATTATATTTATTTTTTCTAATAATTCAGTCAATTATGTATCTTTTATGATTAAAAAGTGTGCTTATTTTTAAATGTATCAATGCGTATGCATGTGTTACATGCTACTATATATATATATATATGTATAGGCAAAGCTGAGAGGAAATCCAATTAGATTTCAAATTAGAATTCAATTAAAGTTTAATTTTGTGTTATGTGTCTCATCTAATCAAAACTTTTAAATTTTTGTGTCAAGTAAGTTAATTTAGTGTAAAAATTGGATTTCAATTAGAATTTAATTTTGCGCCACGTATCCCATCTAATCTTTTTTTTTTTTTTTTTGTGTGTGACAAGTGAATTAATTCAATGTAGAAAATGAGGAGTCCAATATAAATAAACCTAAGTAATATATATGTGGGGCCAGTTGTCCGAAAGACTAACGGAATACATAAAAAATGGGCCTGTGGCCCAATGGCCCAAACCAAAGACATTCATCCGTCCGAGGACACTCCTGTATCCGAGCACAACCCTTCGCCCGAGGATACCTCCCTGTCCGAGGATGATATCCATCCCTCAAACCAGCTTTAGACGTGGGCGTAACCATCTTAGTTAGCAGGAAGTTATGCAAAGTAACATGCAAACCAAACTAAATAGATATTGATCAAGGAATGAACCGGAAAATGTAACAAATATCTCCTAAAAGCTGCTACCTCCGCATTAAATGCATCCCACCTAACTCCCTGGTCGCATTAATGAGGAGGTGATGCTTGAACAACAGTCAAGCAGCCTTACAACCACCAAGCGGAGGATCCGGGACGTGCTGGATGGGACAGAAAGAAGGTCCCAAAAGGGAACTTACACGTGTACGGTGAAAATGAACCGGGAGAGGAGTATATAAGAGAAAATCAAAATACTCTTGGAGGACTTTTGAAAAAAGGAGGAAAAAAGCATTGAAAACAGGGCCAAGAGAAAGAGAGAGAAGATCCATTCGATATCATCGTGGAAATTCCTTTTGCTGCGAAGGAACGCCGTCTTCTTCTATTGACTGGAGCCAGTTCTTACGCCCACACTCTACAAATTTTATTGTCCAGGGTCCATTACATTTTGAGTCCCTACAATATATATTTAAAACCAAAACTTAGAGAAAATTTGATTAGAATCAAAATTAGACTTTGCCTTTGTTAGTTTTTCATACAAATTAAATTGTTTAAATTTTTGTTGTTATTTTTTATTTTTGAACTAATGATTATATTTTTTTTTATACTGTTTTCTATTTAGATATTTTGTATGTGAAGATCTTAAACATAACAAACTGTAATTGAGCTAAACGAGCTCATGCACATATCCTCATTCAATTTAAGAGATACTATTAAACTAATTTATTCTTTTATTTTTTGTTGTATTTAGTAAAATTTCACGGACAGTGATAGTAAATTGATATTGTATGTAGTATCCAATAGTGATTTTCAAAATTATATACATAACAGTAGTGTAATGAAAAACTTAGCATAACCAACATCATTAAAATTACAAGGGAAAATTATTTTAGTACCTCCAAATGTCCTGGTTGAACTAATGCCCTATATATTTGATAATCTAAATTAACATCAATAGCACCATTATAATTCATCATTCTTGTACGTAAGCGCGAGTTACATTCTACTTCGTATAAAAAATAAAACATAATAATAATTGTAGGGACCTGGTTCGAGCACTATTCCTTGGCGAATGAGTGGACTCAAGCCCAGTTGGTCCAATACAATGAATTTGTAAAGTGCGGGTTAAAGAACTAGGCCCTAGTGAGGGTTGTACAATTAAACATGGTAACACGTGGATCGGTTGGCAAGAATACAAACTAAAAGTATAAAACTAGGCTCCTCGGCCACTTTCCTGGATCGTATATTTCTTATTCCTTCTTTGGTACTAGGTTACAAAGATCCTACAAGTGATACGGTCCTTTTCTCTCCTCAAACTGTCGTCCCCCTTTTTGGAGGACTTGTTACATTTTATATCCCTTTTTAGTTAATCCTGACCCTCCATTTGTTGATCATGCAAGTCATCACTTGAGTGCCTGTCCCATCAGTAACCTTCCCATCCTTCCTGCGGGTGGTAGCAGCTAAGGCGGCACTATTCAGGGGTCACTTCTCCATTAATGCGGCTAGAACGTTAGTTGTGGGTATTTAATGTAGAGGTGACAATTTCTCCTAGGACCACTCATCCACTATGCTTCCATGGCCAATCCGTTGTACTTGCCTCTGTCTTGAATCGCTCTGGAAGGTTACCTCTAAAGGCAATTAGCTCTTCCTTTCAATGGTCCGTGCGGGCCGAGGACACGATTGTCCTCGACGGTGTTCCTGGCGAATGGAGTTTCTTTGACTTGTCCTCGGACGCCTCTTTCTCCTCGGCGTGGGCTTTGGGCTTAGCACAGAGTGGACCAGGGTTGTCAAATTCTCTTGCCCCATAATAATAATAATAATATATCAATTTTTTTAAATGAATGAGGGAGTACTAATTTTACAACAGGAGGTGTTAACAACAAATTATCTCTAGTATAAATTCACAATTTAATTGTTAAATTTTAGCACCAAACTATAAAAGTGACAAGAGGTACGTGCAGGTCGCATACTAATTGTCTCTCTCATTTTGTAAGAAGTTGTTTGATAGGGTTGAAATTTGAAACTATGACAAGCTAGCTAACGTTGACAAGTCAATATTGAATGTATAAAACAATCTCATAAAATCTCCCCCCAGAGAAAATAGTCTTCTCAAATATTGTGGGTTTTATTCTAAAAAATGAAAATAAAAAATAATATACGCATCTTTCTATTTTTGTTTTCTTAAAAGTTCTTTCCATACAAATACAACACCTTTTTTAGCTTTTGTTTAGATTTAAGGATTAAATAAATGGATTTGGAGAAACAATTACTAGTTCAAGATTTATCTTTTGAGGAAAAAAAAAAAAAAAAACTCTCATCTTAGACTTAGATTGCAGGGTTTTTATTATTTTTTTATGGTAAACTACGTAAATGGTCTTTATCCTTTACATCATATTTTAATTTGGTCCCTAACCTTTTATTGCCACATCAACGGACACATATCTTGCCACGTTAGGTTTTTTTTTTTTTTTTTTTTTTTTTTTTTTTTTTTTTTTTTTTTTGGGTTTGATAAGAAAATTTGCAGATTTTATTAAAGAGGGGTAGACCCAAATTAAATCTAAACACACATATCTCCCTAAAATCTAAAATCCCTAACAGTGAGGACGGCGGCGCCTTCTCCTTCCAACAGCGCATTCTCTCTTCCAGCAACGCCTTCTCTACTCCAGCAGCACCAGGTCTATCTCTTCTGTGTGAATCTGGTACCTTTTGAATCATGTGACTTATCATGCAAAAGTTCATTTGAATGGGTTTGTCTGTATGTGTATATTACTACAAGTGGGTCCAAGCATTTAAGGTAGATATGGTCTCAAACAGATTCACAGTGGACTATAACGATTTTTTTTTCTTCGAGTTGCGACTATAACGAAGTTAAAGGGTTAAAAAAATGGAGTTTCTGTATTGCAGCAACCATAGGGCCAATCTCCATTGATGCGAGATTGAGCATAAAAATCAAGTAAAAAAAAAAGATTATATATAAGCAAAATGTCAAAACATGAAGTAGAAAAGTACAAAAAATACACAAAGCTTAGCCAAATGAAAATACAAATTTAAGAGTAGGAAAAGACTAAATCATTGAATTTCAAGGGAGCCAAACATGAAGTAAGGATGAGAGAGAGAGAGAGAGAGAGGGAGAGGGAGAGAAATCGCAAGATAGAGAGAGACAATAGTGCTGCTGGAGTAGAGAAGGTGCTGCAGGAAGAGAGAAGTTGATGGAAGGAGAAGACGCCATCATCCTCATGATTAGGGATTTTGGATTTTAGGGAGATATGTGTTTTTAATTTGGGTCTGCCTAGTTTAATAAAACCAGAAAAATTTCTTTAAAAAAAAATTGATTTGGGTTAAATTAATTTGGATTAAAAAAAAAAAAAAGAATTAATGTGACAAGACATGTGTCCAATAAATTAATTTTTTATTTAAGCCATTTGACACGTCAAACTTTTCCATCTATGAGATAACGGCAGAAATTAAGTTGACACGACACTAAAAAGTTAAAGATTAAATTGATACAATTGAAAGGTTAAGAACTATTTATGTAGTTTATCCTATTTTTTCTTATTATGGTTAAAAACCTTTTATTTCCATTTGTTGAAAGAAAGCCCATCCAATATACAAGCCCATGTTCAAAATAAGTGCCTTGTCTTTTGCCACCCGTTGGGTATGATACCTCACAAGTTTTCGGGGTTGTGTGCTCCAAAGTAACCAGCCCAAAACGAAAGAAAGAGAACACTGGCGAGAATCTAGGAGAACAATGTCCAACTTGGCCCAATAGAACCAAGAGGCTTTTCACTTTAAAGTTCATTGTGAATTCAAGTGGACTATATCTCAATCAGTTATAGTCAGGGACTTATGGGAACTACTACTGCACAATAGGCCCAATATCGTATTGTGAAACTCTTTCAGTTTTCTTCATGGGAATATATGGAGGGTAGAGCATTGTTGGACTTGGACCTGTGGGCTACCCTCCAAATTAACCAGCCAAAATTTTGATTTTGAGAGGGGACCATGTTTAATATACAAATGATTTTCAGAGAGCACCATTATAAATTTTGAAAAATAAACTCATTTTGTAAAGCCAAAAACTAATTTTCAATTGTTTTGAAGAGTTGAGTCAGTGCCCTCTTCAAGGAAAAGGCATATGATCTCATATGAGAATTGAGTCGAATCAATAGTAAACATATATTCTTTTCTCAAAATGTACTTACCATTTATTTTCATTGAAGTCTCTTGTTTATAAATTGATATATTATTTATTGCTTAATTTCTTTTCAATTCTTCTAAAGATATCCAAGCTACTCAAAGCTCTTTCTTGTTTAATTCTAAGTTCAACTCCGACTCACAAACAAAGTGGAGATCTTAAAGTTGTTTTCCCTTTTACCATATATAAGGGCAAAACTTAAGTACAATATTTTAAAATATATATATATATATTTCAAACTCTTTAGTCAAGAAATAAAAAAAAGTCTTATATGTACTACATAGTTATAAAATGGTATGTTATTACTATACTAACATCCTAAATAAATGTGCCAAATTTTTGTTGTTATTCTTCAATTCTTCTATGATGTCATATACTCTTTAGTTAAAGGTTCCTTGCAATGAACACAATCTAATTAAGATAGAATATATATAAATATATATATATATATATATATTTATTTATTTATTTATTTCAAACTCTTTAGTCAAGAAATAAAAAAGTCTTATACATACTACGTAGCCTTAAAGTTATAAAAGGTTATCCTATTACTATCATAACATCCTAAATAAATGTGCCAAATTTTTGTTGTTGTTTTATTAAATTCTTCTATATTGTCATGTATTCTTTTTTTAGGTTCCTTGCAATGAACACAATCTAAAGTATATAAAAATAAATAAATATTGATATATTTAAGTTGATTTTAAAAACAAAAACATCATATAATGATTAATTTATTTGTATTTATATTAGTTAAAATTCTAGAATTGATTTTGTCCTACTTCTATTTTTATATTGTCCCTTGAACTAAAGTTCTCACTCCTCCATTGACGACTCAACTCATGTTGTCTTATGTCTTTTATGCTTTCTAGCCCATGCTTTACACAATTTCAACATCTTTTGCTATAAGCTCAACTTTTAGCTTCTAACTTTTATGTACAGCTTCTTAAAATGTTAATTTTTTTTTTTCTTACATTTTCAAAATACAAGTATGCTTTAATATACATTCAGCAAAAAGTGTTCAATAAAAAGTTAGACAAACTGTTTCTAATCGGACACAGATTTTGCTCCGCATAACTTTGTTGTGTATAATAATTAATACATTAATGTTCAAATCTGAATCTCAAACTGCTTAGTTTTTGAGCTACACGAATCCATGATCAATATCACGGAAAATTTCATACATAAGATCGCTCACCGCTCACCGCTCACCTTTCCCTGTCAATGTGTCCTTTTAATGCCTTCTAGCCAATACTTTTGTGAGGGAATTAAGTATCATTTTCTTAATAAACTCTCTACCCAAACCCAATAAATTACTATTGTTTTCTTTGGCAGATCATAGGGTTTCTGGACCTAATAGTAGTTGAGTTATTGAATTTCGAATAAGACTTTATAATATACCAATACTTTATCATATCATTTTCTTCTGGACCATGCATGAACATTTGATATAAATTTAGGGTATTTAGTAGGTGTACCTAAGTGGTTTTGCTCAACCAATTCTTTCACAATTTCCACAATAATCTCCAATCCTTGTCTTGTACTGTACCCAATCATTTTCTTGGTTCACTTCTCTTTAGGCTCTCTATTATGAATTTATGATAGAGACCAACAATCCGACTACTAATTAACCTGGAGAAATCCGTTATTAGAGAGAATAATTCAAGGTTTTGGGTAAAATAATTGACTTTTTGTGGACTACTTAACCTTGACACAAAACACAGATATATGACTAATTCATGAATCATTTTTCTTTATCGCTCAATGGATATTTACTTCCATTTTGATTTAGACACCGCATTTGAATTTCATAATTCCAACCTATTGAAATTGATGGTTAGATTCAGAATCCATTCTTTTTATCACATTTTCATCCCTACATTTTCGTTCTTATAGGCGAAAACTACATTTTCGTCTTTACATTTTTACGCGATTTCCATTTTGGTCCATATTTTTTATTTTCATCGCTTTTACTCTCTATTTAGAAAAACATCATCTATTTTAGTCCTTTTCGTCAGTGCCCTAATGGCAAAGTCCTACGTGGCAGACAGAACTATTGAAATAATAATAAAAAAATTTATTTTGGCATTAAAAAATGCCACGTCAGCATCTAAATTAAAAAAATAATTTATTAATTTTCACTAAATAAAAAAAAATTAAAAACAAAATTAAAAACCAAAAATCACATTAAGCGTGTCTTGAACAAGAACAACAAAAACATAAACCTAGATCTAAGAACACAAACCCATAATTTAAAATCCATAAATTAAGAACAACCTAGATCTAAGAACAACAAGAACACATTTTCAGCTAATAATCTCAATCTGAATCAGTGAAAACCAGCAACGAGAATACAAAAAACCATAAATCTCAATCTGAATCACCAAAATGCATATAGAAACACTGTCAATATTTTCAAAAACAGAACATAACACTTTACAAAAGAGAAAAATTTCAAAATTAAAAACAGAAACGAATCTCAAATTTGATCGCTAAAACAAAACACTTTCAATATTTTTCAAAACACAGAAAACATTTTCACTTACTGAGAATCAACAATGCGAATGAAACCGTTTATAAAAAAAAAAAAAGAAAAAAAAAAAAAAGAAAGGAAAAACTCAAGCATGAGTGAGAGTGAGTCTGAGTCTGAGAGAGTCACCAGTAGCTTCTTCACGAGGGAGACGTTGCCAGAGTGTACGGCGAGGAACAAGGCGGTGACGTCAGTCTTGAACTTGTTGTACTCAACTCGGACTTGACTCGTCGATTCATTACACGGTATCACCTCAGTCTTCCTGCTATTCAAGCACACGACGCCGACGAAGTTAACATCGACAGACGGATCGGCGATGAGCTCCAATGCCGACTTCAGATCGCAGGAGAGCGAAGCTTCTAGAAAGCGTTGCGAGACTTCTCCCCTGCAGAACGATGCAGGGGAGACTGCCCTGTTCTTGGCCGCAACCAATAATCTACATGAAATTTTCAGCTACTTGCTTAGCGATCAAATTTGAGATCTGTTTCTGTTTTTAATTTTGAATTTTTACTCTTTTGTAAAGTGTTCTGTTTTGTTTTTTGAAAATATTGAAAGTGTTTCTATATGCATTTTGGTGATTCAGATTGAGATTTATGGTTTTTTGTATTCTCGTTGCTGGTTTTCACTGATTCAGATTGAGATTATTAGCTGAAAATGTGTTCTTGTTGTTCTTAGATCTGGGTTGTTCTTAATTTTTGGATTTTAATTTCTGAGTTTGTGTTCTTGTTTTTGTTCAAGACACACTTTGGTTTTTAATTCTGCTTTTAATTTTTTTTAGTTAAAATTAATAAATTAATTTTTTTTAATTTAGTTGTTGACGATGCATTTTTTAATGTCAAAATTAATTTTTTTTATTATTATTTTAATAGTTCCATCTGCCACGTAAGATTTTGCTGTTAGGGCACTACGGGAAAGGACTAAAATGGATGGCGTTTTTCTAAATAGGGAGTAAAAGCGGTGAAAATAAAAGATATAGATCAAAGTGAGAATCGCATGAAAATGTAGAGACGAAAATGTGGCTTTCACAATTTCCACAATAATCTCTCATCCTTGCCTTGTACCAAATCATTTTCTTGGTTCACTGCTCTTTAGGCCCTCTATTATGAATTTATGATAGAGATCAACAATCTGACTACTAATTAACCCGGAGAAATTCATTATCAGAGAGAATAATTCAAGGTTTTGGGTAAAATAATTGACTTTTTGTGGACTACTTAACCTTGACACAAAACACAGATATATGAGTATGACTAATTCATGAATCACTTTTCTTTCTCACTCAATGGATATTTACTTCCATTTGATTTAGATACTGCATTTGGATTTCATAATTCCAACATATAGAAATTGATGGTTAGATTTGGAATCTATTCTTTTTATCACAATATACTGGGTTGTCAATGGAGCCATTCTTAAGAAATTGATAGCCATAAATGGAAATTAAGTGTGGCCAATTATGTAAATGACTTGATCATACCCAAACTGCATCAAATGTTTATGTTTTTTCTTACATCAAGTGAGAGAGTAATGTCATTCTCAAAAAAAAAAGTGAGAGAGTAATGAAAATACTTTATAATATTATTTTCTTCTAGACCATGCATGAACATCAGATATAAATTAGGGCATTTAGTAGGTGTACCTAAGTGGGTTTGCTCAACTAATCCTTTCACAGTTTCCACAATAATCTCTAATCCTTGCCTAGTACCCAATCATTTTCTTGGTTCACTACTCTTTAGGCCCTCTATTATGAATTTATGATAGAGACCAACAATTCGACTACTAATTAACCTGGAGAAATTTGTTATTAGAGAGAATAATTCAAGGTTTTGGGTAAACTAATTGATTTTTGTGGACTACTTATCCTTGACACAAAACACAAATATATGACTAATTCATGAATCGCTTTGCTTTCTCGCTCAATGGATATTTACTTCCATTTTGATTTAAACACTGCATTTGAATTTCATAATTCCAACCTATTGAAATTGATGGTTAGATTCAGAATCCATTCTTTTTATCACAATATACTAGGTTGTCAATGGAGCTATTCTCAAGAAATTGATAGCCATAAATGGAAATTAAGTGTGGCCATTTATGTAAATGACTTGATCTTACCCAAACTGCATCAAATGTTTATGTTTTTTCTTACAACAAGTGAGAGTAAGAATTTAAAATCAAGTTTTCTCAATGAGAGAGATCGGATGGGATGGCATGTCATTGAATTGCAGGGATTTTGGTATATCCGTGTCAAATCAAATGTTAAAATTTGAATTGTATAGTTACTTAAGTTTTTGGCAAGGATGGCAATATTTGAGTTATTTGACACGACTCACAAACACGACACATTTTTTTTAAAGCGAATTAGTGTGTAGTATAAAATTCTTGTATCAAAACATGTTGTCCCATTTTGATATGATTAATAAGCAGATTAATTCCATATTAGCTTATTTAACTTGTAATCAATCCAAAATGACCTGATCCACATGAATAAATATCATTTTTGTCAAAAATGAATTTGAATTTTATATATAAAGCTAAATAATTAAAAACTTTTGATAGTTATATTAACAAATCATTTATTTTATGATTTTTTTAATGGATTGAAATAGGTTGTCTATGTGTTAACCCATATGTGTTTATTGAACAAATTTAAATGATTCGTACTTATTACAAACTCAACAAAATAATGATATTAAGTAGGTTACGTGGGTCCATGATGGGTATTCTAATGTATACTTATCTCAACATGACATAGCCACTAGCGTGAAGCCGTGAAGACACAAGAATTTATTTTAATTACAAAATGGCATTGTCTTCCAAAAGTTGTTGGGAAAATTGAGCATTTTTTAATTGTATGCCTCATTTCGTACGAGTACAAACTACAAAGTACTGGTTTTTTTTTTTTTTTTTTTCTTAAAAATCTCAAATTTATGACATAAGATGACTAATATTGCACCTAGCTCAAGACATGAACCTTGGGGCAAGGAATATTCCTAGAACAAATGTTAAAGAAAATAGAGAGAGAGAGAGAGAGAGAGAGAGAGAGTATAAAATGCCATATATCCCTGCAAAAATAAATACAACGACTAAGAACTCCCAATGTCTCATATGCATTCTCTCGTGACAATCTATTCACACATAAATTAAGTGAAACAAAAAAAGGAAAATCAAATTAAAAAAAAATATAAATGAGAGAGAATTATTACAAAATTCTATGTAATCAAATGCTTCCGTCTAGGATCTGTAATTTTAATCCCCCAATGCTTATCAGCCAAACCCATCTTTCTAGCTTTCATTCTATCCCAATCCAACTCAATCCTCCTTCTTTCCGTTAACCCACAAAACTTTTGCAACCCTTCATCCATATCATCGTGAAATTTCCACCACCTTTGGTGTGCCACATCGCTTGCATAAACACGTTGGTCCCCAATGTCCCAGTTACAATCGTAGTCCCTGTAACAAAGCCATGGCTTCAACCCTAAATAATGTATAGAATAAACTTGTGGTGGGTCAGCTCCAAACAAATGGTTCTTCACGGTCGCTTCCAACGTTGTGTTAGCCCAAAAGTTCTTCAAGAAGTTCACTCTCCTCGGCAAACGATGCCACCACACGAAGACCTCATTAAGGAAACCTTGGTCACCACCATTGTACGAAATTATGTCCTTTGTACGGTCTATGAAAACTCGAAACGTGCAATTCGAAGGCTCGATGACCATGATGCCGGAATTGAAGATCGAAACATCGTTGCCAGTGGCTGTCATTTGAGGAAAATGGAATAACAAGTCAAGGTTGCGTAGTACGAGGATGTCTGAATCGATGAATATGACTTTGTCATAGTCAGTGAGTTGCCAAAGTCGGAACTTGCTGTAGTTGTACTCATTGTACGTGCCATTTTCGGCTCTAGGGTTTCTGATACGTTCGATGATTCGGAGAGTCCACCCGGCAGCGACGAGGGCATTGCGTTTGGATATAGAGATGGAGTTGTCTATGAGCATGAGTAGGTCACGCTTGGTTCCGGTTTTGATGAGGCTTTGGGCTAAGGTTATGGCACCACAAACGTAGGCTTCTGTGGAATGAAGAACGGTGGCATAGGCTTCTTTTTTTGGTGTTATTGTAGAGCTTTGGATCTTGGAGAGGTCGTAGATTTCGTGGATACCTGTGAATTAATGATTTTTTCATCGATTAAACATCAAAACAAGTAGTATTGTAGTTTTACAAATCAAATAAAATTATTATGTTTCATTTTAATTGATGAAGTATGAAGTGAAATATAAAAAGGAAATACAAGACGACTATATTATACTATTATATTTTAATTGAGTATGGAATTTTTTTCACAACTATGTTTGTGTGAACTAGCCATGTAGGTATGGAAATGATGCATTAAAAAATAATTAATAATTTTATCTATAAAAAATAATTAATAATGACTTGATTGACCAATGTCTCTCTCTCCCTCCTTTTTTGTTTTTTGTTTTCTTTGGCCGAGTCAATTTGTCTAATGTTAATGATGAAAGATTCATGTCATCATTTATGGACATAATTTTATATCATCTTGAAGAAATGTTAATTCAAAAGTTATTTAGAGGATATGGTATTATGAACTATTTAGATCGGACTTCTTCTTCATTAGGGGTAAAAAAATGTGACGGTGAATTTGAGGATAGGGAATTTGAAAAAAAAAAATCAGATTCCTTGATTTCTAAGCTATATTGAAAGAAAATGTCAGCAAAAGATGTCTCCCCACCTTAAAAGAGAATGTACATTTCATGAAAGCTACTTTTTCGGCATCTAAAAGAAGTATGAAGGTTTCTTAGAAACACAGCTAAAGCACAACTAACCCAGCCAAAAAGTTGTCATCAAAGCAATCAACTAATTTTGTTTGTTCTTTAATTTGTCCACATCAATTTTTCGGCCAACCAACCCTAATAAATAGCTAATACTTATCCAAATCACATGAAAAAAAATAAAAAATGAGACTAGAAAACCAAAAAAAGCATAGAGATGCTTTTGACTCCGTTAATTAACAACCAAATGACTCTGTTATTTCTTATATTCTTCTAGAATTGAAAGCTTACTCTTGCATCTGAATGCGCCTGTAGCTCAGTGGATAGAGCGTCTGTTTCCTAAGCAGAAGGTCATAGGTTCGACCCCTATCTGGCGCGACTTATTTTTTTTTATACCTCAAAGTTTTTGCATATGCTATGTCTAATTTTATTGTGACATATATGATATATGCAATGCAGCTATAGAGCAAAAAAAAAAAAAAAAAAAAAAAAAACTGGGAAAACCATAATTGAAACAAACTGATCAAACAAGGACTTGAAGCCTTTTACGTACCTTGTCCCCATAGGGGTAGAGCTAATTTGCAAGACCCAATAGGCAATGAAACTTTCTGCTCCAACCTCCCCATCTCTGGCTCAAAAAACCACCAATCACCTTCTTGTTTTACCAAATCCTCACATCTAAACAGCTCCATCATTGGCCTACACTTGCTTAATAGCCCAACCTTTGTCCTACTATACCAATCCTTCTTCCCTTTCTTTACAGCCAAATTTGCCACAATAAGATGAACTTGGAGTCTGAACACCTCTCTTGCCCAACCCTCTTCTGGAAACTTGCATGGCAGTATAGCCACTATCATGTCCAAATTGTCATAGATTCTATAATCTGGCATTGGTATCTCGGGACATGTTGCCACATCTGTGTCTTCCTCTTCATCTATCCATTCAGGGAACAAGTCTTTCCATTCAAATAACTCTGAGACCCTTTCAAATTTGATTGGTATAGTTTCACTGTGTGTGCTCCATTTACTCACATCTCTGTCATCCATATTGACCATTCCAATCTTCATTCCTTTCCCCATTTTATTCAAGAAGTTTGGCATTTCTAGCTCACTCAGGTTTCCCTTGGGCTTTGGTGAATTGGCTTGAGTCTCCTCCAACACCACCTTCATTTTAAGAGTGTCCGCCTAAAAATTCAAGTTCAACCAAATGGGTCATCCAAAAAAAACAAAGAGTCTGAGAAAAGAAGGGAAAAAAAATCTCTAACAAAATGATAATGTATTATTACAAGGAATAAGATCCTCTTTGCTTCAAGTGAGATGAAGAGCATAAAGAGTGTTACATCATTCAAAATTTCAAATGAAACACAACTTTACTATCTCATGATGCCAATAGATGAGGGAGAAAAATTACCCAAAAAAAAAAAAAAATCGTGTTTGCTTTCTCATGGTCTTAAAATGCAGATGAATGGGGGAAAGAGAAGAAAAACTCGTGCAGGCTCACCTTACCTTGTGATGGCACTCGCGCAATGAACACCTAACAAGCGAGCCTGCATTCTCAAAATAGAGTGAAGAATTTGGCCGGAGAAGAAGAGCTGCGTAAACAACCAGAAATATAGCAAGGAAGACCAAATTGATCTTAACCAAAGCCTTTGAAGGAGTGGCCTTCATAAGCTTTTGAAGACTAAGTCCTTCCATCAGTTTATTCAAATTCTTTCGACTCCTTCAAAGGGGACCCTGTTTATATATATATCTAACTATTTGCCCCACTTTCACATTAAAAATGTAGGAGCTGATTATTGTTATTATGATTAGGATTGAATGAAGAATTTGGAGGCAGTGGTTAGAGAGCTTAGAGAGTGATACTAGAGTAAATCTCAAATTAAGAAAGTCTAGACCATTTATAGAGCTCCATGTGTCTTCCTGTTGGTTTTCTTTACTTTAAGACAAAAAAAAGTTGGGAGTAATTGAGTAAATTATAACTTTGCACATTTTTATTTCTAGACAATCGTTTGAAGTCCAATTCTACCCTCATAACTTTGCAACTTTCTCCCACACTACCTTCTACCAACCCCTATAATGTTTTATTTTTATATGTCAATATAAATTAAAAAAAACAAAAAAGTACTTGATCAATAATGTGTGTTTTTTTTGGCTGAATGTTTCATCTATATTCTGCTTTGTTTTAATCCATTTTTTTATGAATCTAGGCAATTGTCAATCGATTAGTTTAGAGGATAGAGCATAGGTAGAAAGGTAAATTGAAACTTTCTCGAGAAACTTAGGTATGCGCGTATGCTAGGAATCTAGAAGGAAGAAGCTAAGCAGGCCGTCCAACAACTATTTGGTTGCCCCGTCAACTTCATACACGCAAGGAAATGTCGTTTTTATTCGTTAGGATGTCTCTTCACCAATATCTTAATTTTCTAATCATTTCTTCCTTTTGCTGATCTTTATTCATCATTGATATGATCTTCATTTTAGGTTAGATTTCAATTCATTACATGAAACAACTCACCCAAAATGATTTCTAAACCATGTTTTGCACGGCATTTTGCCCAAGTTATGGTAAACTATCACAATGGTGTTCTTGGTGGTCAGCCTCCTGATATTGACGAGCTCAAAAGTGAATGCATGTATGTATCCACAAGTACCATGCGGAAAAAAGTGCATCTTTTACGCTTTTTCTTCTATTTGGGCCTATAGTTTGTGAACAACCTGTGTAGTAAATTTCTGACATGAGGGTTCAGGTAACACAGGGCCCATCCTAAGAGTTTAACAATATTGTTCCTCGATATCCCTCGAGTGAGAATTGACAATACTTGAAGTGGTCATCTCATTGCAAGCTGGAAGCTCTCTGTTCAGCACCATAATAAGCAAATAGAGCATCTATTCTGCCATGTGACATGGAAATCTAGCTTCCTTAATATGAGCCATGTTCATTAAGCAAAACAGGGAACATCTTTTAAGCCACTTTGGGCAATCCGCTAATCTCACTTCCCGCCTCATTAGCATTAAAAGTATATTAGTTTGATGTATCAAATGCTGGGCAGTTGCCAGATGCAAAAATATGTAAGTTTTGGCAACATGATAACTGATGTGAAAATACTGTTCCATTTAAAGGAAATGCAGCTTGGCACAGGGCAAGCCTGACTGGATATTTATGTTATTGTTAAACAGCAAAAACATTGTAATAGTAATACTAGTCATTCGGTTCATTTTTAAATATTAGCTAAGCCCTCTTAGTCAATGTCTTCAATGACATAAGGTCCCCACACAACACAGTAGTCATGTTCGATGGCCATCCATTCCATAAGCTCAAAAAGGCTCTAAAACATATAGAGAATGAATTTATCAATATGACAAAACTGTACACATAGACTACAACCAGTTCCATAATTTGAGTGTAAACATTGTGATTTCCCTGACCTCCTTTACTGGATCTCACGTTAGCTGTTCCATTCTCATAATTTTTTGAATGGGTACCGACTTTGTAGCTTTGATCTCCTACAAACCATTATCCGCATGTCAAGGAACTTATTTTGTTAACTTGAAATACACACATGCCAAACAGAGGGGTTACTGATAGACATAATGGCTGACCTGCTTTATTATGAACCTGAAAACTTGCAATGTGTTCACAAATGGTCAGTTGAAGTCACACATCACATTCATCTCGCTTTAAGCACTTCTTGAATGTGTTGAGAGTGGCTCTTGCCAGGTGGAATAAAAATCAAATCTTCCCAACCCAAGTTCTTTTCACTCACCTGCATCAGTCGGGCACCACAATTCAGTATTACTATTTAATTCTAGTTTTTTCTAAAAAAGTCAGCATTCAATTTCCATAGGAAATGTCTTGTTACCTCCATTTTTCTCAAAACATCTTCCAAGCTACCAACCTGTTGAGATCATTTTAATCAAGTAAATAGAATACAATAATGTAAAAGAATAAGTACCAAAAATCAACTTTGCATTGTTGGTGGAAACGTGAGTAGTAAATCACAAAATATGAATTATATCCTGTGTAGAAATATGAGCTAAAGGCACTATTGCCTTGTCGCAATTGCTGAAATATACAGCAGGGAAATAGTTTTTATTTTATTTTTTTAGTAAGTAAATAGTTTTTATTTATTTCCCCCAATGCAATTTCTCCTATTATCCATTTTCTCTCTTTGGTATAGGAGAGCTTGATTATTAATCTATAAACTTATATTGCATCCCATATCCATTATTATTATTTATTTATTTATTTTCGATAATGTAAGGAACCTTTATAAAGTAGAGACTTATAAGAGCTTCAAGCAAATAACTTCTCCAATAACTGTGGATTTCATGTAGAAAATTTGAACATTTATTTGTTTTACCCTGAATATTAAAATCTTAACAGAGTCAGAGGATCAAACTGTAAAACTCGCCCTTTATGTCAGTGATCTATTATCATATGATCATCCTGACATTAATACCCGAACTTTGTAAAAGACATTCCCAAAATGCTCCAGGCCCCAAAATCAATGTGGAATTCATAAAACTTCATGAAGTTGAAAATGAACATTAATATTTGTAAATACTTGGTGAGTTACTGAGTTATAAACTAGCAAACAATAATTTATTGTCCAATATTTCATGAAATCTGGGCCAAAGATTTGCAAATAATTGGAAACCTTAACCTACTTTTTGCACAAATCATTAGTTGGAATAAAGGCAACTTTCAAATCAAATCCAGCAAGTTATTCCTGTGACCTGTCACCAACTATAAATTGGATTCTTGCACAACACAATTATTGGAACAAAACCAATTCAGGACAAATGAAAACAGCCATGTCTGTTTGTACCCAAAACAGAGTAAAAGAATGAAGTGTGATTATGTTGGTAAACTCGGAAAAGGTGCTAAAATTGAAGCATGTTACAACTTACAAAAACAGAAAAATTAAGGATGACTTGGAATACATTGAAATTTTCTTTTAAGTTTCAGAAAGGTATTTCACATTATTATTTCATATGTTTTCAGTAAAAAAATATTCCCATTAACGCCATAAATAGTTCTATAAGAGAAAAGAGGCAAAAGAATGGTGGGATGTCATACCATAATATGTTGGGAAAGTGCTGGTCCTCTTGATGCCCTAGAGACCTTTGACAGTTCTTTTTCTATATCCTCCTGTATACAAACAAGCGAAGGACAGCTACTTGTAAATCATGTACTCATATCTGCATCTTACAACACAACAGCATAACCAAGGAGCTCAATGGGCCCAACCAACCTTTGTAAAATACACAGGGCAGTAACGCTTGTTTTTCTTCTTCACAACCAGAAGGTCTGACTGTAGACACAGGCAGATAATTAGAAAAAACTGAGGAAGGACAACTAAGACCCAATATTTTCTCCCACCAACACACTCACGCAAGAAAATTTGGTCACTTAAATGATCCCTAGCACTAGTGCAAAGGCTGAGAACAGCCACGCTACAGTTTTAGCGTTCTGCTGATTTGGTATGTGTAGGTTCCATTTAGTAAGGTAGTCTCCAGAGTATAGAAATTTTTTATGTAGTCAATAATTTTGTATATGATATACATTGTCAATGTAATAATACTAAAAACGTCCATATTACTTGTTTGACTATAAATGAATCTGTTTGAACATATGGAAGACAAGGCTGAGACAAAAAACCAACCAGCACTCAGAACAAAAGTGTTATTTAAATCTTGATTTCTTCTTCTTATTTTCTCCTTCATTTCAATTCCTTTCTCTCTAAAGTATTTCATTTGAGTAGTGGACACAAATATGAAAGCCATTCATATGATGCATAAAAGAGCTGGTGTTACTTAAGCACTCATTCTAATGTATTTCTGCTTTTACAATTGGGCATTAGATTCCAAAGTAGATTAACAAACCTGAAAAACAGGAACTCCATCAAACCCGCTCCTCCCATCAGCAGATTTGATCTATTATACATGACACATAATTGCGAGTTAATCTTAAAGGTTAGCTGAATATAATTATACAATAATGGCATACAATTATACAGCACATTCATAAAAAGCAATTATGATTTCTCTCACAACATCCTTCTATATGGTTTTCAACTCCTTACATTTTTTTTTTTGGTATTGACACCCCACTTTTTAATTCATTTAGTTTATAGTTGGTAATTATGCATGCACCCAGTGCGTCTTGAACCCACAAACTCACCCTTCACCTTGCTGTTATTAAGGCATGAGGTGAATTATCATTCTTTTTCCTTTTTTTTTTTGGGGTCATTTTGCCTGTTAAATCTTCACCTCCTTGTAAAGTTGGCACTTCCATCCATTGCTGTCTATATAGATGCCGAAAAATCTAGTAAAACGATGTTGCATCATCTATTGCGATTCTTACAATTCTGTAGACAACAATGGACAATTCACCCAAAAAACTTAAGATGGTGTAATTTTGATTTTTTAACATTGACTTATAAACTTATTTATTCCTTTTTACATGTTGCACTTGAACTACATTCATTTTCTTCTTAAACAAAAAACAAGTTGCTGATATGCCTCAAACTTCTAAATATAATAGACCCAATAGAGAAAAAACTAACCTCAAGTGCATTCTTTATTTGAACTGGATCAGGCAAAAACCGAAATGCAATTCCTTCAACCTTTAACAAATACACCTATAACTTGTAGAAAAAGAAATTTGAGTTACATTACAGAATAGAATTGAATAATGAATCAAACTCCCAAGGAATACACTACCTGGTCAAGTGTAATTGGAACCACCTTTGCATCACTGCGTAATTGTCTCTTTCGCGTCCTAACCTGAAAATTCACCACCGTAAAGTAATATAACACAAAAATTTCCAATTTTATTTTCTCGGGAAGCAAACAGGAGAGAGAGAGAGAGAGAATTACTGAACTTGAGCAAGGAAGGCCTCGGCGTCTTCCTGGCGAAAGCAAAGCAAGCCAATGGACTTAACGCCATTAGGATCGGAGATGAGCACGAACTCATTGTTCGAATTGCTGACCGTGTACACCGCCGTGCCGGCTAGGGTTTTGGCCACGTGTTCGGAGCTCAATCCGGCGGCTACGGCTTGCTTCGGCTGCGAAATCGAAGCGAACGGAAGAGGCGGAGGATGCGCCGGACGGACGCGCCTGTTTGGCGGTGGCCAGTGCGCGGCGGCTAGGGTTCCGGCGAGTCGCTTGGTGTCGTCGAAGCGAGCGGCTATGTCGGCGCCGAGGCGGAGGCAGTGTTGGTGGATGAAGGTGGAGAGTGAGAGGAGCGGGTTTGTGGGCCCAACGTAGGGTTCGGGTTTTTGGGGCTCCATGTGGATATTGGATTTGGCTCCGAAAGAGAAACGGAACAGTAAAGAGTGAGTGAGTGAGTGAGTGACAGTGTTTTGCTTGGTGTTTGTTTGTGTTTGATAACATCTTTGAGCGCGTTAGAAAATGGAAGGATTATAGAACCCTTTTTACATTGGGCCTAATATCGGTCTTCGGAAGCCCAAATTGAGTCACTCTTTTTATTAGTCGGCATCGAACTTCATTAAAAGGCCAGCCTATATTGCTCACCAACCCAAATTATTTTTTATTTTTATTTTTAAGTATGGATAAATTGAATTGTATAGTTTCATTAGTTTCAAATTGATCCTAAAATTCTAAAATTTAGTAGTCTGCATCTATCTTTTCTTTCTCTTTCTAAGTTAATCCTCAATATCTTGCTAGATTTAAAATTAGTAAGTGGGGTTTGTATGATCATTATTGAATGTTAACGAGGATATTCAATTTACAACTTTTGACCACGAGTAGCACTAGTAGCTAGGGAATTTATATCTATCTATAATCTATATATATATATATATATATATTAATAGATAATCTATAATCTAAATATCTATTTATATATTAATAGATAAATTTGAGAGAAAATCCAATTAGATTCTAAATTGAAATTCAATTAGAATTTAATTTTGCGCCATGTATCCCCATCTAATTTAAGTTTTAAAATTTTTATGCTAAGCTAATTAATTCAGTCTAAAAATTAGAATTCAATTAGAGTTTAATTTATTCCAAAAAAATTAGAGTTTAATTTTGCATCACGTATCTCATCTAATGTAAGTTTTTTAATTTTTGTGCCAAGTGAGTTTATTAAACGTAAAAAACGAAGAGTTCAATATAAATAAACTATAAAAAGCCTAATTATATATATATATATATATATATATATAGATATATATAACACCAATACTTGGAGAAAATTTAATTAGATTCAAAATTGAATTTTGTTTTTCTTAGCTTTTCATACAAATTAAATTATTTAGATTTTTATTGTTATTTTTTCTCTGAACTAATAAGCATATTTTTTATATTGTTTCTATTTAGATATTTTGTATGCCAGGATCTTGAACGTAACGAATTGTAATTGAGTTAAGCGATCCCATACACCTATTTCCGTTCAATTTAAGAGACACTATTGAATCAATTTATTCTTTTATTTTTGTGTTGTATTTAGTAGAATTTCATGAGTAGTGATTGTGAATTGATCTTGTATATGTAGTATTTTATAGTGATTTTCAAAATTATATACATAATAGTGAGAAATTTGGCGTAACCAATATCAAGAAAATTGCAAGAAAAAACTATTTTAGTACCTCTAAATGTTCTGGTTGAACTAATATTCTATATATTTTATAACCCAAGCTAACATCAATAGCACTACTACAATTTATCATTCTGTGCATAAGCATGGGTTACACACTAGTATAGTATAAAAGCTGGATTTCAAAATTGGTGGATGTACTTCGGTCCTATTTGGTCCACATTGGTTCTATTCAGTTTATTTGGTCTACTTTGGTCCTATTCGGTTCACATTGGTCCTGTTCAGTCCACTTTGGTCTTATTCAGTCCACTTGGTCCTATTCGGTCCATTCAATCCTATTCCGTCCACTTTGATCTTATTTGGTCCTCTTTGGTCTTATTAGGTCTACTTTGGCTATTCGGTCTACTTTGGTCATATTCGGGATCCGTTTGGATATAACTTATTTTTGTTGAAACTGAAAATACTGTAGCAAAATAATTTTTAAATGTGTGAATAGTATCGTGGGACCCATTTTTAATATTTTAAAATACGTGAACAGTGCATGAACAGTGCGTGAACAGTGTTTTTGTTCCTTGCATGGTAAATTCATGTGATATTACTGTTCACGCGCTGGGGAAAAAAAAAAAAAAGGTCTGAAAACGCAAACATGGGTTTGGAAATGCCGATCCAAACCCACACTCGGTCCATTTCGATCTTATTTGCTCTAATTTAGTCTACTTTGGTCTTATTCGGTCCACATTGCTTTTATTTGGTCCATTTCGGTCCATTCATATATATTTCGTCTACTTTGGTCCCATTCGGTCCACTTGTTTTTATTCGGTCTAATTTGGTCATGTTCGGTCTATTCTGTTCACTTTGGTTTAATTTGGTCTTATTTGGTCCACTTCAGTCCATTTGTTTCTATTTGGTCTACTTTGGTCCTATTCAGTCCACTTAAGTCTTATTCGGTCCACTTCGGTCTTATTCAGTTATTTGTTTTTATTCGCTCTAATTTGGTTCTATTCGGTCCATTCTGTTTACTTTGGTTCTATTAGGTCCATTTTAGTGTTATTCGGTCCAATTAGGTCCATTTGTTTCTGTTCGGTCTACTTTAGTCCTATTCGGTCCACTTTAGTTTTATATGGTCTACTTCAGTCCTATTCCGTCCATTTGTTTGTTCGGTCTACTTTGGTCCTATTCCATCTATTTGGTTTTATTTGGTCCTATTCTCTCTATTTCGGTTTAATTTGGTCATATTCGATCCAATTTGGTCTTATTCGGTCCATTTGGTCCTATTTTGTCCAAGTGGGGGGGGGGGGTCATTATATGGTCATACCAATAAGCAATTATATGGTCGTTTTATCTTTGCCGACAGAAGGTAAATAATTTTCCAAAAAAAAAAAAAAAAAAAAACAGAAGGCAGATAAGATATATCTTGAGTAGCACTTAGGAATTTCTTTTGAGTTTGGCCAAATTGTTGGGCAGTGGGATCTAACTTTCTACTTATCTTTTGACAATTTTGATTAGGATCCTTTCCACAAAATATCCCCTCAATAATTTTCTTCTTCCAAAGTTATTTGGGGGCTAGACTAGAATGTAATGTTACTAATATACTATACAATAAGATCACTTTAATTATTTTGTATGCAGAATCCTACTTTTTCCTCATAATAATGCATAATACTGTTTAAGGTTTGAATTATTTATTCCTATCAGTTTAACATAGCAGATGATCAAGAGCTGTACGTGGATTGCTACAAATGCAAGGCCTCTTTAAAGTATCAAGGATTCAAGATGCGTATGTGGACTGTGCTAGATATGCAAGGTTTTTTTTTGACTCTCTCGCATTACTCATATAAAGTGGTAAAACTAATGAGATTGTAGGCAAGTGCTTTCGGCCTAGATGTGTTTTCTGAGTTAGCTCTACAAGAAAGCAAAAAATATGGTCATGTTATTTTATTTAAAGCTATATCACTCGGGTCATTAAATATAAGATAAGAATTAAGAATTTAAGAAGTCATTTTTTACCGAAAAATAAAAGGCACAAACCGACGAAAAAGTGGATTAATGATTAATTTGTGAAGAGTTAATGATAATCATGCTCATGAGACATGAATATTCTTTGTTAGGCACAATTATATTAGATTCGAACGTGAGCTGCTCCTCGAAAACTTTTGTCTATTAATATATTTATAATCCTTAATATCTCTTATATTAATAAGAATTTGATCATTTTTTTTTTCTAACTTCTAAACACTTTGTATATAAAGAGGTGTAAATTAAGTTACAAGGTTCTTAATTAACAATAAATAATTAAAAATGAAGAAGGATTATAAATATATTAAAAGTGAAGAAGAGGTGTCTATCTTTCTTTAGTAAATATTTTTAAATGTATTTTCATGTTTTCACTTCAAATAGTGACACGCATGTATGAAAAGAAATGAACTTAAGTTATGGCTAAGGATGAAAAGAAAAGCAAAAGTTCAGCCAAAAAAGAAAAAGAAAAAGAAAAAAGAGGAAAAGAGGACCATGGATATGAATTTATCCTTCGTTTGAAATTACAAGTGTCTTCCTTTAACAGCAATCGCATGGAAGGAAAAGAAATGATAACAACAAATATTATTGTCGTAGTCACATCAAATTAATCGCTGCCAATAATTAAAAAAAAAAACTTTGATCCTACGACTATATAATATGGTAGGTTTTTATTTAGCTTACTAGAAACCTAGTGATATGATACCTTATAATCCAAGGGACCAAGTAAATCTTTGATATTATTGTCTTAAAATACTTTATAATCAGGTAAAAAAAAGATTAAAATCCTTGCACAGTTGCACCGATTCACAGAAAGCCAAAGTGGATTGTTATTTAGTCTTATCCACTAAAAAGTGATACAAATATCCTATCTAGAAAATGGGATAAAATAGTATTTTGAGAATAAAAGGGTTACTTGTTACTCTTATCTTTCTCTCATTTCTCATATCTAACAATCTCAGTATATAAGAAATTCTCACTATGTCTCTTCCCCATAACAAGTTTTTGCCTCATCACTAAAACACACCCATATAACATATACCAACAAAATGCCTGTGTGGAGCCCTAGAAGTACAAGCTATCCCTTGTCTGAAGAGCAACTTAAGGGTCTTCTAAAGAGATATGATACAAATGGAGATGGTAAGCTAAGCAAGAATGAGCTAAAGGCTGCTTTTCGTAGCCTTGGCTTGCATTTTAGTGGCTGGAGAGCTGGACAAGCACTTCGTCATGCAGATGCTAATGGAGATGGATATGTTAGCGAAGATGAGATGAAAGAGCTGGTCAAGTATGCTATGAAATGGGGTTTTACTATAAACTAGCTAGATATATATATATATATATATATATATATATATATATATATATATATATTGTTATATAGCTACATATAGTTTTTTTTTGGGGGTCATGTAGCTATATATATATAGTTAACAAAAGAAAGAAATGGTTGTAAACATCCACCTTTCTTGTATATTAGAAAAGATTCAATTACTAGTTTGTTCCGTAAAGAAATGAACATTGTACAAATTATGATAATATATGGTACTTCTGTGCGGTAGAGAAAAATTAATGTCAGGCCTGGCCCAAGTTGAGAAGAAATGTGAGAACTCTTTTTTTTACCCGATATCCTTTTATAAATTTCGGGCCTGGCTTAAGCTGAGCAATAATGGAGGTTCAAGGGCCCGATTAAGATCTGGATCAATGATACTGCAGCTAGATTGAGAAGTGCATGGAGGATCAAAAATCAAACCCGTGCCCGGCCTTAATTAGAAAGTAGACACCACAGTTATGGAGTGCGTGTAACATCTGCACTATACATTAAAATGATTATTCATGATATTATTAGGTTCATCGCAATCATTTAAATAGTCTAATTCGATGTAATAAACACTTGAAACAAGACTCATCTCATGTCTATTCAATTTTTCACTAATTCAATCCAATCTAATTCAATTCACTCGATTTTGGATGTTGCACAGAGGTCAATCATTTAAGAAAAAGAAGTGGGGCTGCACAGAATCTCTCTTGTGGGTTTAGTTATCTAACTCTAGGTATGAAACGAGGTCACAAGGGTTTGGAAACTTTGGATTCTCGCAAAAGTCGATTTTACCTTTGTTCGTGGAGGAGAGTGGTTCGGTTGCTAACAATGTGGAATTTGTACTTAAATTGATAGAAGTCCTTCCTAAAGAAAGTAAATTGCATGAGAAACTATGTCCCTAGCTAATGAAAATTTCCAGCTTATTACTAATTGGTTTGTAATTATTCCTTCCGCATTTAGTTTTTGGTAGGTGTGATTTGAACTCCATACCTCTTATTCAATGACAATAAACTTTACTAGTTGAGTTAACTGAAATCTATTCATCCGTACTCTATTTTATTTTAAGATGTTCTAATACATATATATATATATATATATATATATATATTTTATATAATTGAATAATTACAATAGCAGGGAGATGAGATTCAAATCTTTGTTCACCTAATAAAAGAGAGCAAGTTAAACATCATCCTTTTTAAAAAGGCAATTAACATTGATAATTTTCGTAGCTTATTCAAAAAAATTAAAGTGAAGTACCATCCTTGTAGAGAAAGATTTATCTATTTTATCCACTCTCTAGTTGGCCAACTATGGAATCAAAGAGGCAACTAACCTTAACATATTCAATTCATTGCAAGGAAAAGTGTAGGATTGCAGACCCAGAAAACCTACCAATAATTACTTAAAAATTCCTTCTAACTTCAAGTTTCAAGTTCTTAAAAAAAAAAAAAGTGTGAAGGTCATGACTTATCAAAAAAAAAAAAAAGGTTATTGAGTTCAAAGTAAATTGGTAGCAGCATTATCACCGGTATGTCGACCCGTTAACGAAGAAGAATTGGGCCTTTATGTACGGAATCTTTCTCTTACACGAGTCCTTAAAATATGGGTGATTGATTATTTATGATTTACAATGTGTGATGCACAAGAGGTCCAATGTGTTGTAAAGCCCAACTATGGCTAACTAACTCTTATAATTTCTATACATATATTATCCATCTTTTTTTTTTGAGAAAGCATATATATCCATCTTGTTTAAGGTTTTTCATGATCCAGTTGATCATATAATAAATATGTAGCCATCAAGGCTTCTCTCTACATCTTTCTTGGGCAAGACTTAGGTACAGTACTTAGGTATTGTTCCTTAGGTTCACTTTTCAAGATTTTGCCATATGAATTTTTTCTTATGAGATGAAAGTGTATTTTTTAATTAAGTAGTCACATGGCTGAATCTTAAGAGGTGAATTTAAGGAACAATCCCTAAAATACTGTATCTAAATTTTGTCAATCTTTTTATTTATAGACATAAACCATCAAGTTGAACCATTATATTCTTTCTCACTCTTAGAAGTTATGCGTCTCCACATCAATTTTGTATTATTGTATTTAAACTCAACAATGACCAATTTTTTTTTTCTTTTCCCTCCTGGTAATGAAGGTTTAATTCCTAAAGAAAGTAACTTGCATGAGAAACGATATTTTTGTCCACTATCTCTGGCTTATCGATCACAAATTGGTATCCATTCCACGGATTCGAATCTTGCCGGCCAAGTGAGAGAGGAGCGATGTAAAGCACGGTGCCAAATAATCCATTTAACCAAGCCAACCATTGTGCCCCTTCTATTTTGTCATTGGATTCCTTGGTCTAAGTCAAAAAAGTTAATGAAGAATCCACGGCATAGAAAAGTGATGGCCATATTTTATCTACTATCCAGTGAGGGGTCCCTGAGTGAGAGCTGAATGACACACCTTGTTTACCTCATATTAAAATCAACTTGTTTTATGGAAAATCTCGAATGGAATCTAGCTTTCAACCATCAAACCGCGCAGATCTCTAGGTTAAAATTAGATTAACGATATGAGTATTAGAAGTTTTACGGTTAAAATTATCATCAATCACCAAAAAGTTAATTTAAATATTTATTTATTATATTATTTAAATGAAATCAATCTTATTTATTGTACAAAAATTGATTGATATCTTATATAATGATAAAGAATAATTATTATCATGAAGCAGATACCATAAATTAAAATTTTATCATTTTATATATATATATATATATATATATATATATATTATCATGCTAGTTTATAAGTTTTTGGAAATCAATTTGATAATAACTTTAGAATTTTCCTAAAATTATTCTGAGTCATTGCATGCAATGACTTGGAATAATTTTCATATATTATTATTGGATATGGGGTATAGAATCCCCTCAACTTTTCCATAGCAATTGCTATGGAAAAGTTGAGAGAGAGAGAGAGAGAGCTCTATAAATAGTGTTGCATTCTTATATAATCTCACAATATAGCAACTGAAGTTTTAGTGCTTTAAACTTGTTGCAATCACACATTTCAACCCCAGAACCTATCCACTTAGCAGTCCCCATATTATAGCTAACAAAATGAGGTTAATACTGTCGACTGGGCAAGATAAAGGCGCTAAGATACCCTTCACTCGAGAGCAGTTAAAGAAAACTTTCACGGATCACGATGCCAACAAAGATGAGAAACTTTCATGGGATGAGTTGAAGTCGGCATTCGAAAACCTCAAGTCGCGGTTTCCTAGTATTAGAACTGAGTTAGCATTCCATAAATGCGATAAGGACGACAGTGGATTCATCGATTATGGAAACGAGATGGATTCCCTCGTTGCCTACGCGGAAGAATGTGGGTTTACTATAAAATAGATCTTTATAGGAGCTCTCTGTATTTTAGTGTGTAAAGTGTGTTATATTTGTATATTTGAGAGCGTTTACCTTAAAGCCACTTCCTTTTATGTGACAAAAATGAGGTGACTTGTGCAGCCGTTATGTACAAAGAGTAGAACGATCACAATCTGATTGTCTACTATGTATCCCTTCAGACTTCATAAACCTAAATAAAACTTGTTTTATCTCTCTGTCTCTCTCTCTCTTACTTGTTATCCTTAATTCTTTGGTAGTTTATTTTTAGGTATAATTATCTTTTTGTACAACTTATTTTTTAAACGAATAAAACAATGCAAATAATTAAATAAGGTAGACCAAACTAGTTGGCACCTTCAAAAGGGTGCTTAACATGTGACTACGGAGCTAAACGGTGTTAAAGTGAATAAAACTAGTTATCAGTTATGTGAGATGCACATAGCCAAGTTCAAAGCTGAAATTTGTCCTGTTATATATGACCATGAATATCGAACCTCAATCTCTCTACAAGCTTGTCGGAATGGAATTAACTTTCTTCTTCCATTAACGTCTTATCAGCTGAGTTAAAGTTACGGTCCCAATTAATACAAGTTTAATATAATCTTAAGAACTATGGAATATATCATTCATTAAAAAAGAAAAATAAAAGAGAAGCATATTATATATCGAAATCCACTGAACCCATCTAAAAAAGAAATTGGAAAGTTCACCAGAACCAGATCCACTGGATACCGAGACAGTAGAGAAAAATAAAAGAAAGCTAAGCAGGTGAAGCATTCGATCAGGGACGGACGCAGGATTTCAAACTGAGGGGGGGCCGGAAATAAGCGAAATTTTTTTTTTTCGGGAGGTTGGTGCGGACCTTTTTTAATGTAAGCCCGTCGAATTTCATCACGTTAATTAACATGATATTCTCATATTTGTTTGTGTGTTTTGGGATCATAATCCAAAAATTCAAGATCAACTCTTTGAAATTGTGTTTGAGAGATTGGAACATCGACATTTTCCGGAATTGAGAAATGCATATTTTCTAGAATTGGAATATCCACATTTATAATAACTACTTATCAAAAATAAAATCTATTAATAACTATATAACAGTATAACCATTAAACCAAAATAGAAAAAAAGTATAAATAGAGTAAAAAAAAAAAAAATGAATGGACGAGAGTCATGAGACTCACTTGTTTAAAACTTTAAACCCTGTACTCCCTACAATCAAACTCCATATTTTCTCCAATAAAAAATACTACTTATTAAGCTCACAATTTCACAAACCCCACTTTCCTCCCACAAAACCCAACTCAGCTACCAAACCAAAAAAAAAAAAAATCAATCTCTCAAAAATTTTCAATAACACTATTAAAAAAAAAAAAAATCCATTCCTTCTTTAATTGAAAGAAGAGAAAGAAAGAAAAATGTCATCTCTGCTTCATCACTCTTATTGCTCATCATCAACTATTCACCTCTCACTTCTCGTTCCTCTTTGAAACTGAATTTCTTCCCAAGCTCTCGAATCCCTGCCTCCCAAAATGCCGTCGTAAGCAAAGCAACTCAGTTCCTCTTTGAAAAATTTTCAATTTCAGAGATGTAATTTGGTGGAGCCGTTGAAGTACAAGAACGGAAAGCTGTTGAAGTACGAGATAAGTCTCGCAACTCGCAAGCGTCATGGCGACACGGCGTGGGCGTGGGTGGCAGCGTCATGGCGTGGGTGAGTGGGTCTCCGTCTCTCTGAGTACTCTCTATCGCTACTCTGTCTCGCCTCTCAATCTCTCTGTCTCGCCTCTCACTTCCCTTTCTTTTCTTTTCTTTTTTCTTTTGTTTCCTTCGTTTTTGCTTTCTCCGTTTGGTTTTGGACTGCTGAGAGTGAGAGCTGATTTTTTTTTTTTAAATTTTTTTTTTAAAGATTTACATGGGTCATGGGTTTCTGGGCTGGTCGGATGATGGGCTGGGGTTCATGATTTTTGGAAGGGAGGCCCTGAGTTTGGATGATGGGCTAGGGTTCATGATTTTTGGGAGGGGGGCCGAGCTAAAACTCAGGGGGGGCCGAGCTAAAAACTCAGAGGCCCAAGCACTTTCTTTTTAAAAATTTACTTGCTAAAAATTTTTTTTTTGGACCTAGGGGGGGCCCGGGCCCCCTTAGCCTTCTACCTGGGTTCGTCCCTACATTCGATAATATTTGAGTTCACATGTTAAAAAAATTAAGAGAGAATCCTTCACGGAAAAATACTGAACAACGTTAACATTCTTAATGCAAATGATGGAATTAATCAATACTTAAACAAATATTTCAAAAATCTACTATTGAGGTCTTAAAATAACATATAAGGATAACACTTAACTCCAGTATTTATGACTATAAAATTTGACCTAATTATATTATATTAGTTTTTTTAAGTTCTTTATTTTTCCTTTATCCTTTATGTGCATGCATGGTACTTTTATTTACATTTACATGTATATACCTAATAATCTCTCCTCAATTGCAAATTATTACCTCTTTGTAGGCTTTAAGATCTCTTTCTTAATTTTTAGGCACAAACAAGTCCTAATAGTTCTCCCTTATGTGCGAGCTTTTCTTTCAACATGCCTCATCCATAAGCTCTAATAAACCATTCATGTGGAAACCACGTGTCAATCTTACACACTCATCCATGAGAATCCCACAAGTCCATGACCATTGGAACCTCACACACCATTGGCAATATTACATTGTTGGGAATTTTTTTTCGAGATCATTTAATTTGTGAGTTTTGTGGGCGTATGCACATTTGTGGGGGCTTCAAAGACATGCATCTTGTCTCCAAAAGACTTAATATAATATATAGAAATACTACGTAATCCAAAAGTTTAAATCTATGTGTGATTTGAATTCCATACTTTTATTCAATGACAAAAAACCTTATTAGTTGAGCTAACTGAAATTTACTCATCTGTACTCTATTTTATTTTAAGATGTTTCAAAATATTGATTTTTATTTTTATTTTTATAATTGAATAATTACAATATTAGGGAGATGAGATTCAAATCCTTGTTCACCTAATAAAAGAGAGCAAGTTAAACATCATCCTTTTTAAAAAGGCAATTAACATTGATAATTTTCGTAAATTATTAAAAAAAAAATTAAAGTGAACTACCAACCTTGTAGAGAAAGATTTATCTATTTTATGATTTTATCCACTCTCTAGTTGGCCAACTATGGAATCAAAGAGGCAACTAACCTTAACATATTCAATTCATTGCAAGGAAAAGTGTAGGATTGTAGAACAGGAAAACCTACTAATAATTACTTAAAAATTCCTTCTAACTTCAAGAAGGAATTTTTAAGTTTCAATTTCTTAAAAAAAAAAAAAAAACCAAAAAAAAAAAAAAGTTCTTGAGATCAAAGTAAATTAGTAGCAGCATTATCATTGGTATGTCTGGCATGTTGACCCGCTAATGAAGAAGAAGAATTGGGCCTTTATGTACATAATCTTTCTCTTGTATGAGTCTTTGAGATGAGGATTACGACCGTTAAATATATGGGTGATTGATTATTTATGGCTTACAATGTGTGATGCACAAGAGGCTCAATGTACTGTAAAGCCCAATTACGGCTAACTCTAAGGGTGTGTTTATTTGGAGGTGAAACAGGGTGGATGAAAAATTTTAGAAAAAAAAATGAAGGGAAAAAATATTTTGGAGGGTGTTTGGTTGAGAAAGAGAGAGGGGAAAATGATGGTGGGGCCTACCTGAGCCCACAAAAAAGTTCTCTCCAAGATAGAGAGAAAACTTGGTGGGGAAAAATCTTATATATGAAGGACAAAAATGCCCATAAGCTTCTTCAATACGTTTGTTTGTTTTTGTTTTTTTTTTTTTGTTTGCATGTGATTTTTTTTCTACAAATAATTTTTATTTTTTAATAAATTTGGGTGATTGTATGCTTTTTAGTTGTTTGTCATTTTTTTTGTTTTAATTGGCTATCATTTTTTAACAAGGGTATATAAGTAAATTCATATAAACCCACTTTTTCTATCATTCCACTTTTTCACTTCCAACCAAACAAAAAGGAGGGAAATTAAAATTTTTTCTATCCTTTGACTTTTTCATCCTCCTACCATTTTCTATTCTCCCACTTTTCTACTCCTCTAACCAAATAGGCCCTAACTCCTATAATTTCTATACATATATATCTTATTTAGGGTTTTTCATAGCCCCCTTAATTATATAATAAATATGTAGACGTCAAGGCTTTTCTCTACTATCTTTCTTTGTAGACAAACCATCAAGCTAAACCATTAGATTCTTTCTCGCTATTATGCGTCTCAACATCAATTTTTTATTATTGTATTTAAGCTCAACAATGGTCAAAATATTTATTTCACAAATTGGTATCCATTCCACGGATTCGAATCTTGCCGGCCAAGTGAGAGAGAAGCGATATAAAGCAAGATGCCAAATAATCCATTTAACCAAGCCAACCATTGTGCCCCTTCAATTTTGTCATCCGATTCCTTGGTCTAAGTCAAAAAAGGTTAATGAAGAAAGTGATGGCCATTTTTTATCTACTATACAGTGAGGGGCCCTTGAGAGCTGAATGACACACCTTGTTCACCTCATATTAAAATCAACTTGTTTTATGGAAAATCTTGAATGGAATCTAGCTTTCAAACATCAAACCGTGCAGATCGCTAGGTTAAAATTAGGTTAATGATATGGGTATTAGAAGTTTTACAGTTAATTAAAATATCATCAATCACCAAAAAGTTAATTTAAATATTTATTTATTATATTATTTAAATGAAATTAATCTTATTTATTGTACAAAAATTTATTAGTATCTTGACCTAATGATAAAAAACAATTATTATAATGAAACGGATATCATAGATTGAAAATTTATCATTTTGTAAATATATGTTATCGCATTAGTTTATCAGCTTTTAGAAATCAATTTGATAATAATTTCAGAATTTTACTAAAATTATTCCGAGTCATTGGTAGATATTTTAATATATTACTACTGGATATGGAGTATAGAATCCTCTTGTAGTTGCTATGGAAAAGTTGAGGAGAGAGAGAGATCGAGAGAGAGAGAGAGAGAGATCTATAAATAGTGTTGCATTCTTATATAATCTCACAATATAGCAACTGAAGTTTTAGTGCTTAAACTTGTTGCAATCACACATTTCAACCCCCAGAACCTATCCACTTAGCAGTCCCTATATTATAGCTAACAAAATGGGGAGGTTACAGTTAATAATGTCGACTGAGCCCAAGCTTAACCCTAAAGGCGTTGAGATATCCCTCTCTCGAGAGCAGTTAAAGCAAACTTTCACGAATTACGATACCAACAAAGATGGGAAACTTTCATGGGATGAGTTGAAGTCGGCATTCAAATGCCTCAAGTCGCGGTTTCCTATTATTAGAACTGAGTTAGCATTCCATAAATGCGATAAGGACGAGAATGGGTACATCGATTATGGAAAGGAGATGGATTCCCTCGTTGCCTACGCGGAAGAATGTGGGTTTACTATAACTTAGATCTTTATAGGGGCTCTCTGTATTTTAGTGTGTAAAGTGTGTTATCTTTGTATATTTGAGAGCGCTTACCTTAAAGCCACTTTCTTTTATGTGACAGAAAAAATGAGGTGACTTTCGCAGCCCTTATGTACACAGAGTTGAACGATCAGAATCTGATTGTCTAGTGTAACCCTTCATGTTGTAAAATAGTGGAAGCTTAAATTACAAAGACTGAATGTGAAAATATTTTAGGCTTGAGAAAGATCTTCCAACTAATAATAAGAACGAAGAAAATTAATCCAAAAAGAAAATAGACACAGAACACCAAGAATTTACGTAGTTTGGCAATAGCCTACATCCACGGGTGACAACGAACAAATTTTCCTATATCAAATTTGGGATAATACAAATTGGTGTAGAGACACTCTCACAAACCCAAATCCCAAATACATCCAAATAGCTCTCTCTCACAAATACAAAACCAAAAAACCAAATACAAACCAAATACAAACCAAAGAACCAAAGGTTCACAAATACCAAATACGAACACCAAATACCAAATACGAATTGCGCACAAACCAAAGAGAGAGCCACAAATTAAATCCAAAAATTGCAATGCACCAAGAGAGAACAAATCACCAAACCGCAAAAGCAAAACCAAGCGGTAACAAACCTTTCTTACTATTCCAAATTGCAACCCACAAATATCAAAGAACCAAACAAAGAGAGCTTTTTTCTCACACACACACACACACCTTCTCTTTCTCTCTAATTTTTCGTAACAGTACTATGCTTATATAAGAGACTTGAGTTAGCTAGTATATCTAAATCCAAGAAGGACTAGACTTCTTTTCCATATACAAAAGGAAAATCACTCCTATTCCAAATAGAACTCAAAATTAAGTGATAGACAAGACTTCTAATAGAACTTGATAACTTCAAATAACAGTAACTCAAAAGAAATAAAATTCCTTCCTTACCCAAATCCAACAAGGAGTTGAACTCCTAATTCAAGCCATATTCTACACTTCACACTTCATAAACCTAAATAAAACTTGTTCTCTCTCTCTCTCTCTCTCTCTCACTTGTTATCCTTAATTCTTTTGTAGTTTATTCTTAGGAATAAGAATCTTTTTGTACAACTTATTTTTTGAACGAATAAAACAATGAAAATAGTTAAGTAAGGTAGACCAAACTAGTTGGCACCTTCAAAAGGGTGCTTAATATGTGACTACGGAGCTAAACGGTGTTAAAGTGAATAAAACTAGTTATGTGAAATGCACATAACCAGGTTCAAAGCTGAATTTTGTCCTGTTATTATGACCATGAATATCGAACCTCAATCTCTCTACAAGCTTGTCGGAATGGAATTAACTTTCTTCTTCCATTAACGTCTTATCATCTAAATTAAAATTACGGTCCCAATTAATACAAGTTTAATATAATCTTAAGAACTATGGAATATATCATTCATTAAAAAAGAAAAAAAGAAGCACATTATATATGGAAATCCACCAAACCCATCTAAAAAAGAAATTGGAAAGTTCACCAACCAGATCCACTGGATCCCAAGACAGTAGAGAAAAATAAAAGAAAGCTAAGCAGGTGAAGCATGCGATAATATTTGAGTTCACATGTTAAGCAAATTAAGAGAGAATCCTTCACGGAAAAATACTGAACAACGTTAACATTCTTAATGCAAATTGAGGGAATTAATCAATTCTTAAACAAATACTTCAAATATCTACTATTGAGCAAGGTTTTCAAACTCGGACCGTTTATTGAACCGTAAAAAGTAGAAGTTCAAGGTTTTTGAGGTCGAACCGAGGTCGAACCGGGGTCAAACCGTGATGACGTCATAATTAATTTAATAATTAATTAAAGCCTAAATATAGATATTAAATTTATAAAACTAGCAAAATTGACTAATATATCTATATATGTGAGGGAAATTTAATGATTTTCAAGCATATATTTAATAATTAAATAAGAAAGTTAATAAAATAAAATAATAACCATGAAAACATTAAAATTTATGATTAATTTTTGAAGTAAAGTTGAATATCTTTGAAGGATTTTAATTATAATTTTTTTTATTCCTTGTAAGAGACGGATAATTTAATTAAGTAGAATAAAATTGTGTTAATTTGTTTTTATAAAAAAAAAAAAAATTGCTAAGGGGTTGGACCGCACGGTTCTTGCGGTCCAACCCTGGTTTTAGGGATTCACGGAATTGTCACATATGCTCGGTTCTTGAAGCTTAAAAAATCGGTTTTCATCCCGGTTCATGGTTTTCACGGTTCGACCTCCCGGTCCGGTCCGGTTCTGAGAACTATCAATAGGTCTTAAAATAAAGTACTGAACAACGTTTTTTACTATGAAATTTAACCTTTTTATATTATATTAGTTTTTTAAGTTCTTTATTTTTCCTTTATCCTTTATGTGCATGCATGGTTCTTTTATTTACGTGTATATACCTAATAATCTCCCTTTAAATGCAAATCATTACTTCTTTGCAGGCTCTAAGATCTCTCTCTTAGTTTTTGGGCACAAACAAGTCCTAATAGTTCTCCCTTATGTGAGTTTTTCTTTCATCATGCCTTATCCATAAGCTCTTATAAACCATTCATGGAAACCACATGTCAATCTCATCCATGAGAATCCCACAAGTCCATGACCACTAGAACCACACACACCATTGGCAATATTACATTGTTGGGAATTTTTTTTTCAAGATCATTTGTGAGTTTTGCGGGTTTACGCATGTTTGTGCGGGCTTCAAAAACATGCACCTTGTCTCCATTCCAAACATAAAAGGGGTCTTGATAACATTACTAGTTTTGGGGGGGGGGGGGGGGGGGGACATTATATAGAGCCTCTAATTAAGGACTTAATATAATACATATAAATACTATGTAATCCAAAAATTTAAATCTGTGTTCACTCAATTAAATATATTTAGTTTCTCAAATTATTTATTTATTTATTGTTTTTTTTTGTTCTATGTGAAAATTTTTATCATACACTGCATACCCAATTAACTATTACTCACCGGTGGATCGCTTTGAAATTGGTGGCATAGCATAAGCATTACAAACATGTTCATTTGTCATACTGTTTGTTCCCTTGACTACACGAAGAAGTACTTATGAAAAAAAAATGATTTGGATAATTGGATCGGTTTTGTTATGTGCCCAATTTTTTATTGGTTGCATTAAGGGAATCAAGATCTCTTAATTTCGTAAATGGACTATTTTAAGGGAGTACAAATTTCCAAGTTATAATTGTTAACAGTTTATAATTAAGGAAATCATGACAACCCTTTATTCATTGTTAATATATAAATTTATATAAGACTAACTTCCAATTAGATCGATGAACAGTATATATTAATTAACTTCCTATAACTCATTGATAAGAGTAAGACTAATCATAGTTCATCCTAATCCAAACCAATCTAACTAATCTTAATCCAAATTAATTTATTTAAATCAGCAAAACATATCTTTTTCATTTCTTCTAGAAGACACCCTTGTCATCACGGGTTTTTCTTCTACTTCTTCCTCAATCTTCATGAAGAACTTCTCTTTGATTTCTTATATGTTGGCCTTTTGGATTTGATCTGCCTTCCTTTCTTACATTCTTCAAGTTTTTTTATTTTTTATTTTTTTTATTTTTTTTAAAGCATGCATTTAGCTTTTCCATATGAATAACGTAGAGATAGAAAGGTTGGAAGACTGTTTTACTTTTACATCTTTATGACTGTATTTTTCCTTCTTTTGTGCCATTATTTTGCAACTCTCCATTGTCAATGTGTCTTTCATAATCATGGTGTGCCTTTTCATAAGCTTGCAAGCTTTCTCCTTCCGTGAGATGGAGACATGTTGAACTTCTTGAATAACTGAGTGATTTTCTCCATAATTTGTTTCATTTGCTGCAGACCAGAGATAAGGGAGATAACCTTTTGCTCCACTTGCTTCATTGATCCATATTTTGATTCCAAATTGTTATGTACCCAAGCTTTTATCGGTTACTTTGTTAAATGCTAGATAATTAGACTACTTCGAAAAAGTCCAGACCTCTAGTTAAAAATTTATAATTTAGTAGATCATGATTATTTTTTGTTCATTGTCAACATATGAATTTATAGAAAATTGACTTCTAATTAGATGAACAATAAATACTAACTTCCTATAATGTATCAATAAAACTAATCATAGTTCATTCTACAAACAAATCTAACTAATCCTATTCCAAACTAATTTATTGTGGGTTCTAATTAGCTCCATATGGGTAAAGTCTTTGATAGTTGAACAAGTTAGAAATATAGGGTCCGATTCCTGCTTACATAAAAAACTGATTGATATCTTGGTTTGATGATAAAAAGTATAATCATCAATAAAACATACATTTTATCATTATTATCTACTACTAATTAAAATAAATTACGCTAATGTATATCAACTTTGCACATTACTTGCCAGTTATTCCTTTGAATAATTGTAAAAGTTATGAAAGTGTTACTGAAAATTGAGGAACTGCTATAAGCAAATGGCTAACAACAGCGTACAACATTGCAAGCAGATCATCTGTTTTATCATCTACGAGAGTAAATATGCGTAATCTGCTCAACTTAGGAAGTGGATTTGAGTAATTTGACACTTCCATCTATATGTCTTTATTATTATTATTATTATCAAAAGGGAAGCTTTATTTATATTTTGTATATTTATGTAACACATGCACCTAGCAAAATTAATAGATTCATGTACCAAGTTTATGCCACCGTCCATCTATATATGCTTTGGTACCATATTTTGTCTCATTAGGCACAAGCCGCAAGTTCTAAAAGTTAAAAAAGAGTAAAGAGAATAATACAAATGCGCACTCATATCAAATTGAAGTCGGCCTCTGTTCTATATAAATTGATTAAATTCGTTCTCAACACTCTCTCATCACACAGCAAGCAAACTCTTATATATATAGCTCCCAATATTCAAGTTTAACACCAACGAAAACCCGAATTCCCAGCCAAAAAAATGAGTCATGCTAGGTTTAAGTCTGCTCCTGCTAACCGTACTAAGAGAGAGACCAATTCTGTTGCTATTACATGTGGTGAAGAGCAGATGAAGAATGTATTTGGGCGCTCTGACTCAGACAAAGATGGCTACCTCAGCAAGCAAGAGCTCAAGAAGGCCTTCAGCGATTTAGGAGTTGAATTCCCTAGCTTGCGAGCTATGTCAGCACTCTGGCATGCTGATGATAATGGTGATAATTACATCAGCAAGAAAGAGTTGGCTGAGCTAGTGAAATACACTTCAACAATGAATACTTGTACTAATAAATAGGCCTTGTTTTATTCTTTTAACCCATTTTTTAGGAGATGGGTGGATTATAAGAATAAATGAATAATAAAAATAAAATGTCTACCTTTGTTTAATGGGGATAGCAAATGAAGTTTAAGTGTGTATTCTGGATATGGAACCTAGATTTGCAATACATGCTCGATTAAATATGATAAGTTCTCTTCCTGGTGCAATAACATTGAAATTTTTTCTCCTTTGGATGAATTATTCCTTAGTTTCTCTAGCAGCTCTAAAGAATAAGAATAAACTTTGTTCTTTTGTATTGGTGGATTTCAGCCAAATATTGGCCATGGAATATTCCATGATATTTAAGAGAATCAGTGTTTTTGTAAGTTTTTCGAACCGGAATTTTTTTATTTAGCATTATGAACTAAATTGATACAAGTTTATAAATTGAATTGAACTTTAATGTTTATATAATTTGTTATGTCGTTTAGGTTGGCAAATTGTGAACAAAAGTGCGAGTTAGATGTGTTAAAAAAATTGTTTTCAAGTACAGGTCAATTCCATAACAGCTCAAGGAAAAGGAAGCTTATGTATTCTTGAACCTATGTCGACAACTAGCCGATTGATCAAGATTAATCTTGACAGCCTCTCTACAATTAGTTGATTGATCGAAAATCATAATTAACCTCGATTCTTAATTAGGCCCATTAAGCCAATCCATGAATCGGAATTTTAGCCCTACTTGCAAGAGTATAAAAGGAATCATTAATATTAGTAGTCGTCTAAATAACAAAAGAGAGAGCCTTATGCCTAGGGTTTGTGCTTTTTCTCTTAAGTTCACCAACATACCGAATACACCAAAGATCTGAAGGTCGGTACTTGGTGAACCATCCAATTGAAGCTATGGTACTAAAAACAGTCAAGCTTCCTTAAGGTTGTGAGTGGAAAGTTCCTGAAAATCCAAAGTAGAATAACTTAAGGTTGGAATAGTGTGTGGTCATATGAGTAAGTTTTTGCCGGAGGTAGCGATAGAAGTTAAGATTAGTTTCTATTCTAAGAACTTTAATTTTATTTAGTGGCTATTTTTTATTTTTATTTTTTTACAATATTCTTTAGATGACTTTTTTTTTTTTATTATAAAAATTCTTTATATGACTTAATTAATGTGAAGTGAAATTCATACATAATTGATTAATTAATCAATTCGATTTTAATTCCATTTAAATTTTCAATATATGGGGTCAAAAGACTAAACAATATCCGAACATAATTCAAGAACTACATTAAAAGTCTGGCAAAAATAACCGGAAAAAATAAAAATAATATTCCCTATAATCCCATGTTCTCTCTTTTAGAAGCTTTATAAACACCAAAGTTTTAGATAGAAAATAAACACTAAAGTTTATTCGTTTCAATCTCCACGGACCAGACTATATACGGTCCATATATAACATTATTAGGCTATTAGCAGATATCGGTTATATGCTTTTTTGGCCTCTACGCAACTTTGTGTGGGTTACTATCAGAAACTATATCCTAGCTAGGTTTGGTATAGGATCAGATTATCGATCATTTCTAGCAAATCTTCTTCTTCTTCTCACACCAAAAAAAAAAAAAAAAAAAAAAAAAAAAAATCTTTTAGCCACCAGTCTTGTTCATGACACTTCATTGTATAACCTCCCAAAACTTTTTGACTGAGAAAAGTAAATAAGCATCAATTGCTTTTCATAGTGAATTTCTTATTATCAAAAAGCCTTGGCTCCTTGCTACCACTTTAATTCTCTTGTCGCCCATAATAACAAAAAAGTAATATTATGCTTGTGTTTTGCTGTGATTGTTTTTCTTGGTTTATTTTATTTAAAAAATAATTTGGATATAAGTATAGCTATATATAAAATATAAATATATGTGCATTAATTTTAAAACTTTATACATATATTTTGCTATAAAATGGATTTTAAGCTAAAACAAACAGCCCTTAACCTTGTATATACTCTAAATATTTTGTTACTTATTAGTTAATGTGATTATTATATATATGTGGTGGCTTAGGGTAATAAAAACCCTGTTTTGGCCTTTTCCATTTTGACCAATACAGGATTATAACCCAGCCCGACTTGTTTGCCAAGCATCTATTATTAAATCTAAATTTTAATTTAATGGATCTATTTTCAATTTATATTTATACACTAAAGTTATTTAAGATTTTTTTATTTATTTTATGTTATAGATAAATATATTAATGAAATTACTTATAAACTTAACGTACAATTCTCAGATATACATATTTTTAGTGTTAATTAGATCTAATAATAGTAATTTTTTGTGTGTGTAAATTTCACTATAAATTGTCTTTCCAATTATTTACATTTTTTCTTTATCAGTCTTTTTATATTTTATTTTTAAACTCTATATATTCAAATTTTTAGGTGATTTAAATTTATGTAATGTTTTAATGTTTTAATGTTTTAAGTGTAACATAAACAGGTGTTTTCTTATCTTTTTTTTGTGGAATTAATAGATTAATATGCTAATGGAAATTACAGGACTATTAATGTAAGGATTTATGCATTATTCAAAATTTATTTTTTATTTGTTTTAGAAGATATATGAAAAAATATATTGAAAAGCACATTTGAGGGTTTTTTTTTTTTTTTTTCACATAAAAAAAGGTCATATCAGATTAATTAATCTGATGCGTCAAAGACCGGAATATTTCTCTTCCATCAAGTGTGTATTTCTATAATTTTGAATAAAGATACTAGCTACAAGATAAATTGGAATAAAGGTACAAAGATATACATGGGAGCCACATCTCTCTATAAATCAATGTTGCTCTCAAACTCCTTGTAGTGCAATTAAGTGTGACTCTATTAGCAAACAAATCCTATCCAAAGTCGCTCACAAATGGGCAGGAAAGTTACAGTGTATAAACCTACGAGTGTTTTATACACTAAAGATCAGCTAATGAATGTTTTCAAGAGCCATGATGCTGATGGAGATGGAAAACTTTCAAGGGAAGAGCTGAAGAAAGCATTCAAATATCTTGGCTCGCGTTGGTGTTCTTATAGAACTGAGCAGGCACTCCGGTGTACTGATGCTAACGATGATGGGTACATTGATGAAAAGGAGTTGGAAAAGCTAATTGATTACACCCTAGAACGCCAGTACACCATTGTGTAGATCTTCTAGTTCAAGATATTGTGTCTCTTTTTCTTTTTCCTTTTTTTAAACTTTGATAGTTTAGAGAGATGGAATTTAATGTTTGAACATCTCCACTGAAAACACCAAAAAGTGTTGGTTGAATTACAAACGTCTTTGGTAGCTCTAGAGATTTCCTAATAGTGTAATGTTTGTGTTTGTGTATATTTAGTTGGGGAGAAAAGGAACTTCTTGCCCTTCTTATGAGAGTATATATATGAACCAACTCTAAATCAGCTATTGTGTATGTTAATATTTAACATAGCATATTACAACTTCTTGATGATGAAAGGGCTTGAATGTAATGCCAGGCACTACTCAAATTTTCAAAAATATTTAATTTGTCTATCAAGCACAAGCCGTACTTAACATTATTTGTATATCTCTTGCTCCTCTAATTAAGTATTTTTCTGCTTCTTTCTCCAACTCTCGATCCCCCACACTATAGTAAGCACATTAAAATTACCAAACCAATTCTACTCTTGGTGAAACTCTACTAAAGTTCGATTCCAAAAAGTTAAAATACTCTTTCGATTACTAAACCAATCTACCATAGGTCAAACTCTACTGTAGTTCCAAAACTTGAAAATACTATTTTGTTAGGTTCTAAGACTTTATGAACTAATGTATTAGAATTTCACTTTGTATATGTTGGCAAACCATAATCAAAACAACAAGTCTAGGTTTAGGCTTGCTCAAAGTTTATTTGTTATAGTTTGAATCGAGCTGAATGCAGAAACTTACTGTGCAAAATTGCAAAGCTTGATCAATCAAAAGTAAGGCTCTATCGATTGAGAATCGTATCTGTAGAATTTGAATTAAGCCCAAACAGCAGTTCAAGCCCATTAAGGATTAGAGTTTCAGATCTACTTCTCTTAGTAAATAAAGGAAACCCTAAGCACGTTTTTAAAAAAGCTTTTCAAAGAGAGAAGAGTGTGCCTCTTTTGTATGGGTTTTGTACCAAAAAAGCTCTTTCATATATTCTACCGATGTTATTCCTTGAAGAATCTCATGATCCGGTGTTATAGAAGTTGCTGTCTTTTCTAGTCATCAAAGGTGCTGATGATCTAAACATTCAAGGGAAGTCATGGAGTCACAAACAAGAGAGTTTGTGTTTTTTTATCACAAGTGTGGGTGCTTGTGTTGCAAAGGTCTAATAGAGAAGGAGACCGTAGATTCGAAGTTTGCACGTGGTTGTGTCAGTAAGTTCTGCATGTGGTAGCAATAGAATATTAGTGGTCTAAATCTTATTGTAAACTTCAATTCTCTATAGTGGATTTGCTTTTTACCTTGAGGATAGTTAGGTTAAATCCTCCCCAAGATTTTTACCAGTTAAGTTTTTCTGGGTTATCATATTGTTGTGTTCTTTATATTTCTACATTATTTACATGATATGATTTTATTGTGTTAACCTAGAACTGAATAATTTATCTAGGTAATTATTTGGCTAAATAACTATGTTAAACAACTTGTGTTAAGGGGTCTAAAACAAGGAAGACGATTTCGTACTGTACTGGCCGATACTGCTGGAATATTTTGTTCCGGCTCCTGAACCGGTACAGAAATAGGGTTGAATCATATTGCCCAAAATACCGAGATGTATAAGCTTGTTTTGGCTATTCCAGCGAATTTCGGAGCTTTTCGCGGTATTTTAGTTCCGGACCGGTACAAATATAACTGGGTTTTTTTGAAAAAATTTAATACTTACAGCAACTTACAGCAACTAGTGACCATCATTGAAGCATCAACTTGCTAGATCATCAACAATATCATCTTCTTCTTCGTTTTAGCCACTTAGATCCACTTTTTAGCCATTATAATCGCTCCCTTCTTCCGTTCTTTGTCTGCTCTCCCCTCGCTTCTTTTGCTCTGTGTGTTGAAATTCTTTCTCAACGTTTTTGAGAAGCTTTGTCTACTTGTATGTTTTAAAATTTACATTAATGTACTGCTGTACCTATTTCTCTTGGTTTCTCCGCCAAACTTTTCCCAAAGCCACGTGACTCTCCTTGGTTCTTATTTCTTGCTTATTTTGCTCTTTCAATTACTTTTTATTTCTTATTTAGTCAATTACTTAGATGGGCAAGTGTCAACTTCTAGTGGCATGGAGTTTAGTTTAACTGATTACTTGGGTCATAAATAGAAATTTAACCATTCTTTGAATATATTAACAAATTCTTTAAGTCCTAAAGAATATTGAAGGTACAGGCTCTAAAAGAATTATTATTATTATTATTATATAAAATAGCGGTAAATCCGAAACGATACACCGGTATTGATCAGTATCCAAAATATATCGTACTGGTGGCCAAACTGGTACAGTCTCCGATACGGTATTAACTTCCTTGATTTAAAAACAAACATATTTGGTTTAAAATTCTATTACTAAAAGTTTCATTGAACTTTCATTATTTAAATAAAATTATTTTAACCATCTATCATCATATAAGGTAATTTGTTCATTAACTGTTTTATTGTTCAAATTAGAATGATACTTACAAAATCTTTTATTTACTTTAGATTTTAATTCTCATTCACCCGTGAATCACACAAGCATGTTATTAGTTTCACCTTAAAATGAACATCTTCATTTAAGAGTAAATGAAGAGAATCTTTTTTGTGTTGTAGGTGCCATATGTGCATTTAACTAGAACACGAATGAAGCTATTTGTTTTCTGTTGAACTTTCCATGATGAAGAATCTCATTCTAAAGTGTGTTGCAATAACTTATATTAATCGATAAGATGCCGCAATGCATGGCCGTCCGAGTTTGCTAAAGGCTGGCTGGTGCGGTTGGGTGAACCCTTGATTTTATTCTTACTATAGTAACCCCCAATTGAGGCGACAACACCCATAATGTCGGAAATGACAAGTATTACAGAGAAATGGGAGCTTCCTAAAGGCTCCAAACCAATCTCAAAGGCTGGCTGGTGCGGTTGGGTGAATCCTTGATTTTATTCTCACTATAGTACCCCCCCAATTGAGGCGACAACACCCATAATGTCAGAAATGACAAGTATTATAGAGAAATGGGAGCTTCCTAAAGGCTCCAAACCAATCTCAAGCATGAGATAAACACTGAATGTTTCTGTTGAATAGGAAAAGGCGAGATCATTAACTTAAGTGAATAAGTTTAAGCCAGTGTCACATCAATGCCACATAAGCCATTTGATTCATTTTGAGTGCAAGTACTTTGTCAGCCGTCCTGAGCTTATAGGTTTGTTGTGTAACCACTAATACTCTGATATGAAGGAATAAATTGTCTTTCAACCCGTTAGCTTCTCATGTGTAAAAAGCTCCTATCAAGGCTAAAATTGACGGGGTCAGACAACTGAAGCTGAAGGTTTCAGTGTTGACGGATAGAAATAGTAATACAACACTCTTAGGAAGACCAGAGTATGGCAAGGGACTGACGGCGACATGGCTGAAGGGAGCAAGGCCAGCTGACGACCCTGAGGCCGACGGCTCTAAGCAAAACCAAGACTTGGCCACCACGCATGATTGATAAGGAGATTACTTACTCTCCACGCTTAGTGTTAGAGTCCTATAAGGAAAGGATTCCGTGATCAACGCTCATGGGTATTCTTATAAGGAAAATACTTCTACTCCAAGGAAAAGAGGTCAACCCTCTACTACTATAAAAACCCCAATACCCTCACAAATCAAGGTACGCATAATCAACCCTCTCTAGCACTCTAGAGTTGAAAAGAAGTTCTAACTTGACCTTCAGAAGGCATTTGGCCGGCGCCACACCGGTGCTCTCTGTGAGGTCTTCTCCTTTTTGTTGTGCAGGTGCCAATTTGAGTGTGCAAGGATCGTGTAGCTCACTGGTGATTTTTCCGGCATCATTAGTTGGCGCCATCTGTGGGAAGCTCGATTCAAGTTTTTGATTTGCAAGCCATAGCTAACGCTTCCCGGACAAGAGAGTTGCATGGTGCTCACTCGCTCAATGGCAACCACAAATGACGTTCAAGAGGAGGAACCACCCATAACTGCCCTCGAGAGACAAGTTCGGACTCTCGCTGCCGCCGTAGAACGACTCACCAAACAAAACCATGACCTGGAAGAACATCTGCGATAGAAGAATGCAGCACCGAATGACCAACAAGAAGATCAGGAAGGGACCAGCGCTGCAAGAAAAAACCAGGAGAAACTTGAAGGCAGCCACGCCCCAAGCAGACCAGAGAGGCAAAACTTGAGCATGCCATCCCTTACGGATGCAACCCCACCGCATATTGTCGCGGAGATGCAGGCGATGAGGGAACAAATGGAAGTTATGATGAACGCACTCAAAGGGCGAGTTTCTAGTGACCTTGACGATTTAGTCAACCGTACCAATTCGCCATTCATTGCAGCCGTCAATGCCTTCCCCCTACCACATAAATTTCGCATGCCCTATATAGAGAGTTACGATGGAGTGAAGGACCCCTGGATCATCTGGAGACCTTCAAAACTCTGATGCACCTTCAAGGCATGGCGGACGAAATCATGTGTAGAGTCTTCCCTACAACGTTGAAGGGCCTCGCAAGGGTATGGTTCAACCGACTGACGCCGAACTCCATTAGCACCTTCAAGGAGTTAAGCGCTTAGTTCACTACGCACTTTATCGGGGGACATAAGTACAAGAAATCTACAGCCTGCTTAATGAGTATCAAGCAATGAGAAGACGAGACGCTGAGATCCTACATAGCACGCTTCAATAAGGAAGCACTCTTGATTGACGTAGCCGACGACAAGATACTTGTAGCAGCCTTCACAAATGGGTTGCGAAAGGGCAAGTTTTTGTTCTCCTTATACAAAAACGACCCAAAAACCATGTCAGAAGTACTCTACCAGGCCACTAAGTACATGAATGCTGAAGACGCGCTGCAAGCCCGGGAGGAGAAACCAAGAAAAAGGGAGAGACAGGAGGATTCACGGCAAGACCAAGGAAGGAAGAAGCCAAGAACTGGAGACCGAAGAGATGAAAGACGTTCTAGGCCCCCGGGGGGAAGGTTCACAATCTTTACCTCGCTAACTACCCCAATAGATCAAGTCCTGATGCAAATCAAGGACGAAGGGGCTCTGACCTTTCCTGGAAAGCTGAAGGGAGATCCTGGCAAGCGATCCAGAGACAAATATTGCCGCTTCCACCGAGACCATAGTTATGACACGGCCAATTGTTATGACTTAAAGCAGCAAATTGAGGCCCTCATAAGGCAAGGGAAATTGTAGAAATTCGTAACTAAGGAAAAAATGGATCCATCGCATCAAGAGCAGCCCCCCCGACAGGATAATGAACGTCAAAGACCGCCTATCGGGGACATAAGGATGATTGTAGGAGGAACGACTACCGGGTCGTCTAAAAAGGCTCGGAAGACGTACCTCAGAATGGTCCAGAACGTCCAGCTGACGGGCTCAGCACCAAAGATAGCACAAAGAGAAGGTCCCATCATTGGGTTCTCGGAAGAAGACGCACGACGCCTCCACCACCGCCATGACGACGTGCTCGTCGTCAGCCTACGGGTAGGGGACTACAACTTGCATCGGGTATTGGTCGATAACGGAAGCTCGGCAGACATTCTGTATTACCCGGCGTTCTAGCAAATGAGAATTGGCAGAGAGCAGCTTATTCTAACGAACGCCCCACTCGTCGGCTTTGGAGGAACAAGGGTATTCCCTTTGGGTGCAATTACATTGTCCGTAACCGCAGGCGACTATCCTCAGCAGATCACTAAGGACATGACATTCCTTGTAATCGACTGCTCATCCGCTTACAATGCTATCTTAGGGCGACCCACCTTCAACACATGGAAGGCAGCAACCTCCACTTATCATTTGATGATTAAATTCCCTACCGAGTATGGAGTAGGAGAGCTACGCGGAGATCAAGTGGCTGCACGAGAATGTTACGTAGCCATGATGGAAATGGATGACCACCTCCAGACCATGAATATAGAAGAGCACTGAAGTGCAACGGAGCCCGCTGAACAGCTCGAAGAAATCCTTCTTGACGACTCCGCAACTGGTCGGACAACAAAGATTGGAACTCTTACCAGTCCCATGGTCCGATAAACACTTGCAGCCTTCCTCAAGAAGAACCAAGACGTATTCGCCTGGAGTCACGAGGACATGTCAGGTATAGACCCTTCAGTCATGGTGCATAGACTGAATGTGTCACCCTCCTTTCCACCCGTCCGACAGAAGAAGCGGGTGTTTGCCCCAGAATGAGATCAGGCCATAGCCGAGGAAGTCCGTAAGCTAGAGGAGGCAAGCTTTATTAGAGAAGTCTACTACCTCGATTGGCTAGCAAACGTAGTGATGGTAAAGAAAGCTAGTGGGAAGTGGAGGATGTGTGTAGACTTCACCGATTTAAACAAAGCATGCCCCAAAGACAGTTACCCCCTCCCGAGGGTCGACACCCTAGTAGACTCCACGGCTCAACACCAGCTGCTAAGTTTCATGGACGCATTCTCCGGTTATAACCAAATCAGAATGCACGAAGCCGATCAAGAGAAAACTTCATTCGTAACTAGCCAAGGCCTTTTCTGTCATAAAGTGATGCTGTTCGGCCTAAAAAATGCGGGCGCAACATATCAAAGGCTTATGAACAAGATGTTCGCGCAGCAGATCGGGAGGAATGTCCAAGTCTACGTAGACGACATGCTAGTAAAAAGCCGAAGGGAGGAAGATCACTTGGAAGACCTCAGAGAGACGTTTGACACTCTCCGATCTTACAACATGAAGCTTAATCCAGAAAAGTGCGCCTTCGGGGTGACGGCAGGAAAGTTCTTGGGATTCATGGTGTCGTAGAGGGGCATCGAAGCCAACCCGGACAAAATCCGGGCTATAATAGAGATGGCACTGCCAAAGAATGTAAAGGAAGTACAAAGCCTCAATGGCAAGATAGCAGCGCTGAATAGGTTCGTCTCAAGGGCAACGGACAAGTGTTTACCTTTCTTTCACACATTGAATAGATCCTTCGAGTGGACTGCCGAGTGCCAACGAGCATTCGAGGAACTGAAAACTTATCTCTCCTCCCCTCCATTGCTGAGTCCCTCGCAGTCAGGTGAAGAACTTTTTCTCTATCTTGCCGTCTCCCTAGCTGCCGTCAATTCTCCCCTGATCAGAAAGGAAGAGAGAGTGCAGAAACCTGTGTACTACACTAGCCGGGCGCTTCGCGGGGCAAAAGAAAGATACCCGCCAATGGAGAAACTCGCCTTCGCATTAGTTACGGCAGCACGCAAACTAAAGCCTTACTTTCAAGCCCATACAGTGGTCGTCCTGACCGACAAACCTTTGCGACGGGTAATGAGCAACCCTGAGGCCGCCGGGCGACTGGCATTATGGGCCATAGAATTGTGCGAGTTTGATGTCCAATACCGCCCACGAACTGCCATTAAAGGGCAGGTCATCGCAGATTTCATAGGCGAGTTCACAAATGGCGAGGATAGAGGGGCAGAGGAATCTCCTCTATGGAGCATACATGTAGATGGATCCTCCAACAGGCAGGCTGGGGGAGTCGGTATCGTACTATAGTCGCTCGAAGGAGACACGATCGAATGTATGGTCCGCCTTGAGTTCCCCACTACCAACAACGAAGCGGAATACGAAACTTTAATAGCAGGGCTTGACCTTGCCAAAGCCGCAGGAGCTAAGAGCGTAATCATTTACTGCGATTCTCAAGTCATAACCAACCAGGTGAATGGGGATTATGAGTGCAAAGGCGAAAGAATGAAGAGGTATCTGGACCAAGCCAGACGGAGGATAAGCGAGCTGAAGGCCAAGATTATACAAATCCCCCAAACAGAAAATGAGCGAGCTGACTGCTTGGCCAAAGCCACTTCAGCCGAACACATGGCCACCCTTAGTAATGTACTTTCCTTCGTCCAGCTCTATCCGCTTATAGATTCTATCGATGTGTAAGAACTCGGCTCCAAGAGCGATTGGACTACGCCATTAGCCTCCTATTTGAAGAACGGCGTACTACCAGATAGAAAGGAAGCTGCAAGGAGACTAAAGGTCCAAGCAGCGAGGTTCGTTTTGATAAGAGACGTCTTGTACAAAAGGGGCTTCTCCCGCCCCTACCTAAGATGCTTAGGTTCAGAAGAAGCAGACTACGTTATGAAAGAAATATACGAGGGAATCTGCGGAAACCACTCAGGATCGAGATCATTAGTGCACAAGCTAGTGCGAACGGGGTACTTTTGGCCAACCATGCAGAAAGATGCTGAGGCTTATGTAAAGACCTGCGACAAATGCCAAAGGTTCAGCAACATCATCAGACAACCGCTCGAAGAACTTACCCTAATGACAGCACCATGGCCGTTCGCTCAATGGGGATTGGACATCATGGGGCCATTCCTTACGGCGGTACGACAGCTGAAGTCTCTAGTAGTAGGCATTGCCTACTTTACAAAGTGGGTAGAAGCTGAAGCCTTGGCCACCATTACGGAGAAGAACGTACGGAGCTTTGTCTGGCGATGTATCGTGTGCAGATTTGGCATCCCTAGAGTCTTAGTCTCGGACAATGGGAAGCAATTCGACAACGACTCCTTCCGAGACTTCTGCTCACAATTAGGGATATGAAACCACTACTCCTCCCTCGCCCATCCGTAAGACAACGAACAGGTTAAAGTCACGAACCGATCCTTGCTAAAGATTATCAAGACTTGACTTGAGGGGGCAAAGGGTATATGGGCAGAAGAGTTATCGAGCATACTTTGGGCCTACAAGACTACAGTAAGGACACCAACGGGAGAAACGCCGTTCCGATTAACATATGGAAGCGAAGCAGTCATCCCAGCTGAAGTTGGTCTCACAAGCTACAGAGTACACAACCATGGTGAACAGAAGAATGACGAGGCCATATGTTTGTAGCTCGATTTAGTGGACGAAGTCAGGGCAACAGCAAAACAGAGGCTCGCACGGTACCAAGACCGCATGGCCAAGCACTACAACTCCCGGGTTAAACACAGAAACTTCCAGGTTGGAGACCTCGTTCTAAGAAGGGTCATGGGCACAGCAAGAGACCCAACCCAAGGAAAGCTCGGCCCAAACTGGGAAGGACTCTACCGAGTCACGACGTGGCAGAGGAAAGGCACCTACCACCTGGAGACACTAGACGGACGGAAGTTACCGCACCCTTGGAATGCCGAGCACTTGTGAAGATACTACCAGTAGAAATGATGACGTGAAAGACAACATCCCCCTCCTTTTTCCTTTTCATAGTTTACTCCTCAGATTTACTTACTTTTAGGTTTTTGCTACAATAAGCCCAAAGGGCAGGTTTTTTACTTTGGTTTTTGCTACAATAAGCCTATTTGGGCAGGTTTTTGTTTTTAATTGCTTTTTATAGATGCATGGCAATAAGAGGAGTTTATTCAGAACTGCTGGAATTTCTACTTTCAAAAGTGGACGACCTTGAATCCACAAGAAAATTGGCAAGTCCACAAGTTGGATAGAACCATGCAACTGACGGTCTAATAAGACCTAAGCTATAAAACTCAGCTATAAGGCTGACGGTCTAATAAAAGACTGGCAAGTCCACAAGATGGACAGAGCCATACAACTGACGGTCTAATAAGACCTAAGCTATAAAACTCGGCTATAAGGCTGACGGTCTGATAAAAAGACTGAAAAATTGGCAAGTCCACAAGATGGACAGAGCCATACAACTAACGGTCTAATAAAAGACTGGCAAGTCCATAAGGTGGGCAAAGCCATACAACTGACGGTCTAATAAGACCTAAGCTATAAAACTCAGCTATAAGGCTGATGGTCTGATAAAAAGACTAAAAAATTGGCAAGTCCACAAGATGGACAGAGCCATACAACTGACGGACTAATAAAACCTAAGTTGTAAAACTCAGCTATAAAGCTGACGGTCTAATAAGAGACCTAAACTCAAAAAATCAGTTATAAGGCCGACGGTCTAATAAAAGACTAACAAATCCACAAGATGGACAAAGCCATAAGGCTGACGGTTTAAACAAAGACCTAAGCTAAAAAGCAGCTACATAGATAACGGTCTAATAAGACTGACGAGTTGGCCAAGTCCATAAAAATGTGCAAGGCCATAGAGCCGACGGTCCCACGCAAGTTACCTTATATCAAAAAGCAAAACTGGGCTAAGTCCGTAAGGAGGATGACCTTAACCCAAAGTAATATATTATTAAAACTCCTAGGAGCAGCAGATTAAAAGTCTGGAAAAAGACAAGTCTATTGATCCAAAGAGTGGACGAATCTCACTTAATAAGGAAGACCGTTATTAAAAAATTGATGGGCTCACCAAAATTACTGTGTTCGAAAGTTGAAACCAATGGCATAAGCCTGCACTTGGTTGACGGCGTCGCTAAACTAAACGGCGTCCATAGTATAAACTACAAATAGGCTGACGAGCCCAACCTACGGTTGAAAGATAGCCATAGTAAGAAAGCAAGAAAAAAGTGCAAGAACGAAATAGCTATGCATATATAAAAACAAACCAAGTACAAATAGAAACCCCAAAAACCAAGGGGGCATTTAAAGATTGTTTACAGACGGGGCAAAATACATCTACTACAGAAGATAAAACTAGAGGAGCGTCACTTAAATGCCTTGTTTATTTCTTCTGGGTAGGAGGGTCATCTGCATCTAAGATCTCCATAGGAAGATTGGAGGAAGCCACTGGAGGGCTTGCAGCAAGTTGAGCCAATACAACCCCGTCGCTGTCACGAGGAGGTGCATCTCCAGGTCCGTCACCTTCAATACTGACGGCATCGTTAGTAGGCGTTATCAGCATGGCGTCATCCAGAGTGATTCCAGAAAGATCCAACTCAGGGAAGGTTGACGCAACCTGCTTAAGGCAGTCATCAAACCCTGTTCCATAATATCCACCACAAGAATCAACGAAGGAATCTGATTCCTTAAACTTCTGGACCGCGTCAGCCCCAGCTTGCTCCACCTGGTTACGAAGGGCCGTCAGCTTTTGTTCTAATTTCTCCTGTTGACGGCCTGCCTCCTCCAACTTCTGTTTCATCTCTTTTAGCTTGGTGTTCAATGAACGCATGGCCTTCTTGTATTGAGCCTGCTGATCTAACATGTTTTTGTTATGCTTACTTAGACGGGTGGCGACGCCCTCCTTGGCCATGCACCGGTCTTGGAGCGCTTTTACACGAACCAGGGCCTAAAAAAGGACATGACCATCAGTTATCGAACAAGAAGATAAAGGAGAACCAATTAGGAGAGGTAGCTTACCCGTGTGAGGTCAAACAAAGCTGATGCTCCCAGTTCCTCTGTCCCCAAAAGCGCACAAGGGTCAATATCCGTCGGTTTTATAAGTGATTCTACTGCTTCGACGGTGAAATCCTTGTGCGTCAAGAGGCAACGGGGTCCCTCCAGGACGGGACCAGAAGAAGTCATCATCCCCTTTCCAGTTCCATGGCCTGACTTGGGGGTTGACTTCTCCGGGGGTTCATTCCTAGAACTGACGACTGTCTTCTTCAACGGACGGTTATCCTTCTCGTCAGTCTTCCTCTTTGATGTGCTCTTAGTGACAGGTTTAGGGGCTGACGAGGATGCCAACTCCCCTTTGGCCCTTTGCTCTTCCTTCTGATGGGCTGCGGCAGCCCTGATCCTTTGCTTGGCTGACTTCATCTCTGCAAAAATACCAGATACGGGTAAGAAAAAACTGACGGGGAATGCTGGAGTGACGGGATTCTAAGAAGTAATCACTCACGATAGTGAGAAAAATCCTCTAGCTTGCGAGCTTCAGGCGTTAGTTCCGGACCCCCGCAGTACGTGTAAAGAGTGTCAAGAGTGATCAGGTCTCGACACGATGGTTGCTCAATGGGAAGTTCAAGAACCCGACGGATAAAATCCTCCTGCTCTTCAGTTATATGAGGACGAATGTGAGCTGGAAAAGAAAAAGTGGACGACGTTATAGCACTTCAAAAAGCGGATAGGAAAATGCATGTAAAAATAACAAGTAACTGACGAGGATAAAAGATGACGGATGAAACCTGATTCTTTGATAAAAGCCCAGGTATTATCAAAATAACCATGGGGCATCGTCTCCCACTCTTCCTGACGGCATACCCAATCCGTCCCTTTTACAAAAAAGTACCTACCCTTCCAGTTTCTATTCGAATCTGGCATCTCGGACACTAATCTTAATTCCTTCTCCCTGACGGCAAAATGATATATCCCTTTCGAAGAAGATAGGTGTTGGGGTCTATAACAATAGAAGAACTCGTCTAAAGAAAGTTGACGATGTCCACCACTTATACGACCCCATAAAACCTCAGCACTTATAAAAATCCTCCATGAATTTGGAGCAATCTGACTAATGGACAACCCCATAAAGTCAGCCAGCTGAAGGTGTAGGGCCGTCAGGGGCAACCTTAGCCCTGCGGCGAACATGGCATGATACATACCAACGTCAGCAGTTCTCCCTGTGTAACATCTCTTGTCATCCCTAGGCAGACGGATAGGGATGTGGTCTGGGATTTGAAAACGGATGCGTAACTTTTGGAAGAGTTTATCACTTATATTTGGTGAAAACTTATTGACGGCCCATTCCTTGGGAAGGATGAAGGGACGGCTACCTATCGGACTTCCTACTGTCCCTTCGCAGGACCCCTCATCACCTTCATCCCCGTCACCTTCATCCCCGTCACAATCTCTTCCTCCTCCCTCAACTTCACCTTCCTCACCCACTACCTCCTCTTGGTTTTCGCCTCTATGACTCCCTACCTCCTCGTCAGGAGTTTGGGCTGACGTTTCCCTCTCTGACGACCAGGAAAAGCTCCCGGACTCATCTTCCGAACCAAATACCTCGTCATAGCCCGCTCCATCGTGGACCGACGACTGACCACTCGACTTGTCACTTGACATCTGACTACCTACAGGTGACAGATTTAATCTAAGCACCTGATATGACGACCTCACTTTAAGAAAAATGGGTAAAAATAAAACATACAAAGAGACAAAAAGAACTTACAAGCTTCTTATAATGGGTGACGAATGAAAGCGCGACAACGGTGTAGGCAACGAGGTAGGAAGATTGATGAAAAGAAAGCGACGGATCTTCTCTCCAGGAATCAGAAATAGGAAATAGGAATAATGAGTTGAAATAAGCGAATTATATATAAAGGAGGCGTACACGGAAGACGAAGCGACGCCCTCGTTCAGAAGCGGAGCCAACCAGGGTATGCCGCGTGTCCAAAGCATTTAATACCAGCCGCATTATTTTCTCTCTCTCTTGGCTAGAATGGAAATCAACTCCATAGCCCGTCAGCCTGTGCTGACGAAGATATGGAGTAGGGGGCAACTGATATGAAGGAATAAATTGTCCTTCAACCCGTCAGCTTCTCATGTGTGAAAAGCTCCTATCAAGGCTAAAACTGACGGGGTCAGACAACTGAAGCTGAAGGTTTCAGTGCTGACGGATAGAAATAGTAATACAACACTCTTAGGAAGACCAGAGTATGGCGAGGGACTGACGGCGACATGGCTAAAAGGAGCAAGGCCAGCTGACGACCCTGAGGTCGATGGCTCTAAGCAAAACCAAGACTTGGCCACCACGCATGATTGATAAGGAGATTACTTACTCTCCACGCTTAGTGTTAGAGTCCTATAAGGAAAGGATTCCGCAATCCACGCTCATGAGTATTCCTATAAGGAAAAGACTTCTACTCCAAGGAAAAGAGGTCAACCCTCTACTACTGTAAAAACCCCAATACCCTCACAAATCAAGGTACGCATAATCAACCCTCTCTAGCACTCTAGAGTTGAAAAGAAGTTCTAACTTGACCTTCGGAGGGCATTTGGCCGGTGCCACACCGGTGCTCTCTGCGAGGTCTTCTCCTTTTTGTCGTGCAAGTGCCAATTTGAGTGTGCAAGGATCGTGTAGCTCACTGGTGATTTTTCCGGCATCATCATACTCCATCATATATTTTTATTAAAATTTCTTCGCTTTGTTACGTTCAACATAAACGTGACTGTCAAAATCCCAAAAATGGGATGCGATTAACTATTTAATTTTTTATTGTCAATTCTAGAAGATTTTAGAAAAGAAATGAAAAAGAAAAAGAAGAACCCATTGGGTAAAAGGAGCCATGCAATTGTGTCATATCAAAATCAACTTGTTTTATACCAAATTTGACACAATCTGCATTAATTCAACGATAAAAACTTCCACTACTGACTAAGTTGGATTTTTTTCTTAACAGGTTAAAAAGCTTCCCCTTACCGAATTTTCAGTTATAGGTCGATGTTGGTTTCCAGAATCTTCCTGTATTTGTAATAGGAAACTTAAATGATGAGAAGGATATTGCAATTTGAAGACATAAAAATGCCTAGATATGAGAAATATAAGAGTATTTGAAATTTTAGAAAGCATTAAAAAATAATCCAATTTTCTGACTCGCATATAACCAAAAAAAAAGAGATTCATCCATCACTAGGAAATTGATGTCTCATTAATTACATGAAAATAATTCAATATATATGTAAAATTGTTAATAATATTGTTATAGATACTACAAATTTTACTCATAAATTTTGAAAATTAATGTGTTACTAATTATAAAAAAGTTTTGGATGACTGATACTAACTCCCAATTAAATATAAGTACATTATGAAACTCATATTAAACATATTATCAAGTCCATATATTTAGAGGAGTGATCCCAACTATCAATTAATTAAAAGTGTAATAAGATATGAGTTTATTTTGCAATCTCATATCTAGCACAATGTTGCACACTATTAGAAACTTTCCCCCAAGGGTTTGTACAGAATAAGATTATCGGCCATTTCCTGTACGTACTCTTTTAGACTTATGTTAAGATTTTAATATTATTGATTCCAGATAAAAAAATTTTGATCGCATAAACAAAAGAAATTTGTACGGTGATAATAAATTAATAAGCCTTGCTACCCATTTCTCTTGTTGCCCTTGATGATCACGTTCATGTGGTGATTTAGAGCTTAATAATATTAAATAAATCATAAAAATTTGGTTATAAATGAATGTGATTATTTAATTATTATGGGTCCGTTTGGATTGAACTTATTGTTGCTGAAACTGAAAACTGAAAACACTGTAGCAAAATAATTTTTAAATGTGTGAATAGTACCGTGGGACTTATTTTTAATATTTTTCATTGTGTGAACAGTGCATAAACAGTGCATACACTGTTCATGCACAGTGTTTTTTTCTCTCTAGTCAACATAAGCGGCTGAAAAAAAAAAAAAAAAAAAAAAAAAAAGAACCAAAATGCGAAATGAAAACGCGCTGCAAGGATAATCTCAATCCAAACGGCCTCTATATATCACCAAAAATTTTGTCACGTGGTGAGACTATTATATACTCTTCTGTTTTTATTTTATTTTATTTTAAATTTATAAAAAAATTATTTTTTAACAATTATGATATGATTTGAAATCTATATTAAAGGATTTTTTTTTTAAAGCGGAATTTAAAATTAAATTCCTTCTAAGACATTTTTTTGTATCAAATTAAAGTTCAAGGAACTCATGTGAATAATAACTTAATAACAATCTAACAATTTATACTATATTAATATTCTGAGAATAAAGATAGTAAAGATAAAGTAGAATAAAGGTGCAAAGATATGAGAACCACATCCCTATATAAATCAGTGTTGCACTCTATTCTCTTTGTATTGCAATTAAGAGACTCTCATTGCAATAAAATCCTAACCTATATATCTAAAGTCCCCTCACGAAATGGGCAGGAAAGCTATGGCGTTTAAACGTACTTCAGTTCCATTCAATGAACAGCAGCTGTTGAATATTTTCAAGAGCCATGACGTTGATGGAGATGGCAAGCTTTCACGGGACGAGTTGAAGAATGCATTCAAATATCTTGGGTCGCGTTGGGATGCTTATAGAACTGATCAGGCACTCCGTCAGGCTGATGCTAATGATGATGGGTATATTACTGAAGATGAGTTGAAAAAGCTAGTTGAGTACGCCCTAGATTGTGGGTACACTGTCGGATAGATCCTGTTGTCATCCTAGTCCCTTTTTTTTTTTTTTTTTTTTTTTTTTTTTTTAAACGAAGGTGTTTAGAACTCTTTGAGTATCTGATTATTCACTGGTATGTGCAATCTCCCCACCCATACATACCCTCTAATTATCTTCTTCTTGTTGTTTATCAAGGGTTTTAGTCTTGTGTTTATATATATAAGGGAGTGTTCCTGATTGTAAGCCATAGCTTATTTTGCGATGGATAAAGGAAAGAGGTGACCTTGTTGGCCTCTTTTTGGAGTGTAAGCTATTGCGTAATTATTTAATAAGACAAATTTAAGTTGAGTGAAAATCCTATAGACTTCGTAAGAAATTCTTTTTTCAAGAGTGGCTTAGATTCTTACCTTTAAAATAGTTATTCAAAAAAAAAAAAAAATCATAAAAAAAGATGAATTCAACATTAAGGTAGTCATTTAATTTTATGGATTTATGCAACATACCAGGTCTTTTGAAAACCACAATAAAATCACGATTTTGATTTGCAGCATAGCCTGCATAGGGGCTGCTTTGCAAAAAATGAAATTATTTATTTATTTATTCATAACAATAGTTGGGGTTGAGAGATTTAAATTCTAAACTTTTTTTTTTGGAATCTTCAAAATGTGTCATTTGAGTTACAAGATTTCTAACAAAAAAAGAAGAAAAAAAGTAGTTTTTGAAACCAATTATGCGTGACTAAAATGCAGTTTTGTAAGCATACATTTGTTGTCTTTGACGCAATTGAACATCTAGAAATATAGCTCCATGGGTTGGAATAATTTATCAAAAACTCTAGAATTCTAATAACACATGACATTTGCTTTGTTACATATACATTCACTGATTGAGTAGTAACTCCACAGTTCTTTAGCATTCTCACTTTAGAATTTGATAAGGTCACATAAGGCAGTGTTTATATCAAATTCAATGTTAGATTTCACCTCTCATGTGGTAACATAATGTGAAAATCACGATCCAAAAGGGACCAGGAGATTTGGCTACCCTTGATAGTCACACACATAATGGATGCGTAATTACAACTATACTCATTTCTATATTAAAGAATTGACAATGAAAATTGACACTTAATTTAATTTAACACCTGGAAAACTAAGAACAAAAAAACCCTCAATTGAATTATAAGATAGCACATGATATTTCAAATAAATGTTCTAAAGCTTTGGGTCCTAAGTTACAATCTAAAGAAATAAAAATTACATGGATTTTTAACCTGATTACCATCTAAAGGAAAAAAAAAAAAAAAAAATACAAAGTTAAATCTCTAACCTACGCCCCAAAATCTAATTTCAAAAGCTAAGTTAATTACAAAGTGGCAAAGATGTTAGCACCCACGTAATGTAATATGAAGATCGGTCTCCCAAAACATAATGACAAATTGACAATTTAGTGTGTGTTTGACTTCAGCTTAAAAAGCCAGTTTATTTTACTATTTAGCTTATTTTTACTACTATTCATGGGTCTCACTGCACTTTTTGGTACTATTCATGGGTCTCACTATATTATTTCAGCTAACTTTTACCTTTATCTACAATAATTTTAGCAAAAAATTTTCAATTTCAATAAAATAAAAGCGTCGTTAAAAAGAATAACAAAAGCAAATACATTTGTGTCAATTTCATATTTAAGATCATATTAAGGATTTAACAGTATTTAAACTTCAAAGTGCTACATCATTTAAAAATTTAAATAACTTGATATTTAATATACTTTCTAATTTGTAGTATTCTATATAAAATTTATATCATGAATCATGAAATGTATTCATTTTAGTGTCACTTAGAATCGAACTACTTTATCCACAACTTTACAAGAATCCCATTCATAGATAGTTTATCTTCTACTAGGACCACTGCCGACCAAAAAGTTTGAAAACAAATCAGGAAAAAAGTTACAAACCTTCCCTATCCGATCGAATAATTTCAGATATGTACTGACTTGCAATAGAAAAATCAAATTCTGAGAAGGATGATAAATAATAAATTTTTAAAAATAAAAAAATAAACTGAGAGCTAGAGGTTTCTATATATATATATATATATATCAATATTGTTGCGTTCTAAAGCTCACCATAGTGCAAGTGACTCAAGTTTCACTTATTCCTTGAAGAAAATCCAGAAAATTCAAGTGATACATATATAAAATGGGTAGGTTAACGTTCACGAACAAGGCTCTTAGTCCCGACGTCCTTACTAAAGAGAAGTTACGGAGCACGTTCAAGAAGCACGATAAGAATGGCGATGGAAAACTTTCGTTTGAGGAGCTGCAGGCAGCCTTTCGAGAACTTGGAGGAGGTATTAGTTGGTGCCAAACTGAGCAAGGGTTCCGTCATGCCGATAAGAACGACAATGGTTACATTGATATTGAAGAGGAGCTGGAAGCCCTCGTTAACTACACTGCCAAGTAGTTGCCTTGTGTTTATCTTTATATTATATAGGGAAAACACTCAATATTGCGCACCATCTTTTGCAATCGTGTTTTGAAAATGCAATTTTAGTTAAAATTGAGAAATCATGTTTCAAAAACCTGATTTTACGACTTCATAATTAATTTAACTAAAATTGCGTTTTACCAATATGATTTCAATTCATGTGGCAATGTTTGTATGATAAGTGTAATAACCAGTAATCTTTTATATGTGTGTGCGCATCTTCTTCTCTCTCTCTCTCTTCTTCTTTTTTTTTTTTTTTTTTTTGGTGCAATCTTGTTTAATTTTAATTGCCTTGTTTAATCATTTATGTGTGATAGATAAAAAGTTGTATCACTGAACTTATTCTTACATATAATGCTTCTCTGCGCTTCTTATACATGGGTACGTACCCTCCTTCCAATGTGCTACTCTCTGGTTTCTTCTGTTTGTACTCTGTAGGATAAGATGATCACGGGGCAACCCTACAATTTATGGTCAACCATGTAATCAACTATAAATTATCTCTTGCTTGGACATTAACAACTTTTTTTAACGGATTATTCTATAGAAATGCTATATATGTTTGTAACACTTTCACAATAAACCCTACGTGACAGGTTGTTACGAGTTTTTATTGGTGTATAAAAAAGTAATTTTGGTAGTAGGTTCAAATTAAAACCAATAACAATTTACCACTTGTGATTTATTATGAAAGTATTGTAGACATAATACTTCTCTTATTCTCTAGTTCACTCAAATGAAGAATTACAATACATGATGTAAATACAAGTAACAAGTTCCTAAGAAATGTAATTAAGCGTGGGTTCCAGTTAGTTCAACTGGTAAAGTTTCTAATGGTTGAATAAGAGATCTGGGGTTCAATCCGGGGTTCAATTTCTGTCTGTATTAAAAATCGATTAGTGTCTTGGTCTGATGATAAATAGCTATCATTAGGAGCGGATGCTATAGATTGAAAATCTCTTTTTTTTTTTTTTAAAAAAAGAAAGTAATTAAGGAGCCCAGGGCTCTTGCGTGGAGTACTAAAGAGAATAAGGGAAATACAAATCATCTATCTCATTTTTTGTATTCTAATTTATGCTCCATCAATCATAGTATGTCATAATTCATATGTCTCAATTTAAAAAAAAAAAAAATTTAAACATTAAGTATTTATAAGGAAATTAAAAATAATATATAACAAGTTGTGATTGCTACAATATAAAATGAAAGACAAAAAATAAAATAGAGGAGGATTTGTATTGGAATGAGGGTACGTACCCTCCTTCGTACCCATAAGTATTCTGGTATTTTAATTATTAGCAATTAAAGAGGCTTTTGGTCTTAGATCAAATAAGTAGGGTTCAAGGGAAGAATAAACTCTAATTTTGGCATAAAAAGAGTCATTTAACTCGGCAAGAATTGTATTCCCAGGGCAATCATATAAATCTCGACCAACGAAAAAGTATAAATTCACATGCCTTTTCAAGTGCTACTTAGAATTTGAGTCACGAGGTTCTTTTCCTCCACAGGAAATTGAAGGAATCTGACTATCAAAAAAAAGAAGGAATCTGTTACCAAAAAAAAAGGAGTAATTCTTGTAGCCACAAATATTATGATATTTTAGCAAGTAAAGATGCTTGACCAACCCATGTGCCGTGGAGGACTGTGGACTGTGATCGGTTAGAAGTTTGAACCTAGTCAAAGAAATATAGAAAGATGGAAAGGTACCCAGGTTCTTGGAACATCTTATCATTCTTTTGAGTAAGTAAAAAAAGTAATATCATGGTGAGATCAAACGAGAACCAGTGAAAATTTGCCTCTTCAATGTAAAATATTGTAAAATAGTTTGTGATTGTACTATTATTTTGGAACATGACATGGTTTTAGCAGTTAAGTTGCTGTATATGTGGAACTCTTGCCCTTTGAGTTTTATGTTTAAGGACTCTAGCAAAGAGGTTGATCAGTTTCTACATGTTTCTTAGTGTTTTTGAAATCATCTGGAAAATATTTCACCATATTTCCGTGTATATATGTATATATATTCACGTTAGGATCAACTTACTTTATCCACAACTTTACAAGAATCCCATTCATAGATAATTTATCTTCCACTAGGACCACTACCGACCAAAAAGTTTGAAATTAATCAGGAAAAAGGTTGCAACTTGCAAATCCTCCCTATCCGAATAATTTGCAGATATGTGCTGACTTGCAATAGGAAACTTAAATAATGAGAAGGATGATAAATAATTAATTAAAAAAAAAAAAAAAAAAAAACCTGAGCTAGAGACTAGAGTTTCTATATATATTGCGTATTCCCCTTTAAAACTGTGTTAAAAAAAAAAAAAAAAAAAAAAAAAAAAAAAAAAAAAAAAAAAAAAAAAAAAAAAAAAACCGATTTTAGTCAAGGTGGTAATATGCGTATTATAAGTACGTAATAAAGAATGCATAATTAGTACTTTTTTTTTAGAGAGAGTTTCAACGTATAACATTCGCTCTTGATGATAGCTCTTTATCATCAGACCAAAACACCAATAAGGTTTTTGGTGTAGGCGAGAATTGAACTCCAGATATGTTATACAACCATCACAGACTTTATTAGTTGAGCTAACTAGAACCCACTATAATTAACATCTTATTCTTCTTCATTCTCTCTTTTTTTTTTGGTGCAAGCTTTATTATTTTTAATTGTCTTTAGGACATTGGTTAACAATTCAGTTAAAGAAAGTTTTTATGGAGAAAGAAAAAAAAATTAATGTTTTAACAGGTTTTTATTTTTTTTTTATTTTCCATAAAAGTAATGTCAAAACTTTCTTAAAATAAATTGTTAATTAATGTTGTGGAGACAAAGAATATGGCAAGCCCGGCTCATTTTATACTAAGCTCAAGGCCCGTGCCGAGGAGGAATAAATGTTCGAGGTCAAACGAAGAAGGCTTAAATTGCAAAGAAACATTGTCGAGGACAACCCTGACCTCGGCCCACTGGGACCATAAAAGGGAATAACGGCATGTCATCAAAGGCAGCCCCCTAGAGCATCCCAAGAAAGAAGAAAAGTACAACAAGTCAGCCATGAGAGTATAGTGAAAAAGTAATTCAAGGAGAAACTGTCACCTCCGCATTAAATACTCACAACTAACGTTTTGGCCCATTAATGAGGAAATGACCCCTGAACAGTGCTACCTTTGTTGCTGCAACCCACAGAAGGTTTGGGAAGTGGCTAATGGGACAATCACTCAAGTAGTGACCTGCATGATCAACAAATTGAGGGTCAAGATCAATTGAAGGAGGATATATATAATGTAAGAAATCCTCCAGAAAGGGGGATAAAAAATTAGAAACGGAGAACACTGTAGCAACTTGTATCACCTTTGAAACCTTTGTAACTAAGCGCTGAAGAAATAATAGGAATAACAAACCTACCGGATAAGGTCCGAGGATAGAGTTTCGCACCCTAGACCACGTCCTTGTTGTTCAATCCACTTGTAACCATGTCTAGTTGTTACAATCCTTACTACGGCCTAATTCTTAAACCCATTCTCTATAAATTTATTGTATTTGGCTAGTTGGGCCTAAGTCCACTCATCCAATAGAAGAAGTGCTCAAACCCAGTCCCTACAATTGGCGCCTTTTGTGGGAAGAACTTGTGTGTTAGTAAGGGCAACAATCAAGCATGGTAGGATTAAGCTCTCATTAAGCAGGCTCCCATCAGCCTGAACCTGCTAGATCCTAACAACGAGGTAACTTTCCTAACCCTGAGCGTGATCAAAATGAAGAGAATGGAAGGTTTCGAGAGGGAAGTGTGCACACCACTCAAACCAGCAGTAGCCACTCTTGTGATGATGACTATAGGCGAAGGTCGAGAACTCCTCCAAGCGAGACCTTCTCTCACGAAGAGGAGTACCACCGGAGGTGTAACCATAAAAACCCATCTCCTAGGGGCTTGGGAAGTGATGCCATGAGCAAGGCACTGGATCAACTCTCCAAATCACCTTTCATACACCCCATAGAAGGGGCTATACTCCCTCGATGATTCTAGCAACCAACCTTCACCATATATAACGAAAAAACAGACCCTGTGGAGCATGTGAGCCAGTTTAACCAAAGGATGGCTGTCTATTCTAAAAATGAGGCGCTGATGTGCAAGGTTTTCCCATCTAGCTTGGGACCAGTGGCAATGAGGTGGTTCAACGGCTTAAAGACGAATTCCATAGATTCGTATAGGCAATTAACCTAAGACTTTGGCTCCTGTTTCGTCACAAACAGCAGAGCTCTTCGGCCCTTGAGTGTGTTATTGTCTTTATCGATGCATGATGGAGAAACTCTAAAGGCCTACTCGGACAGATATTGAGAGATGTATAATGAAATGGACGACAATTTTGATGATGTCGCCATCAGCACCTTCAAAAATAATCTCCCAGCCCAGCAGGCTTGAGGAAGTCTCTGACTGGCAAGCCTGCCACCAGTGTGCGCCAACTGATAGATCGGATTAATAAGTATAAACAAGTGGAGAAGGACTAGCTGCAAGGTAAGGGAAAAGAGAAGGTTATTCCTCAAGAGAGGAAGGATTTCTAGGGCAATCTAGAGCAACCAACACATAAACTGTCAATGCTGTATTCCGAGAACCAGTACATCAGGTGTTGGAGAAAATCAGGAACGAGCCATACTTTAAAGGGTCGAATAAAATGGCGGGAGAGCCCACAAGGCGTGATTAGAACCTTTATTGCCAGTACCACCAGGACCACTGACATACCACGGAGAACTGCAGGAATCTCTAGAACTATTTGGACCAGTTAGTCTGAGAAGGAAAGCTAAAGCACCTTCTACATCATTCCAGTAGTTATCAAGGCCAAACCCATCAAAAGCCCCAGAGAGATACTGCCCTAAGGCCACCCGCAGGGACGATCATTGTAATCTTGGCCGTGTTAGGAAGAACATGCATGCGCCCCTCACGAGTATTATTTGTGGCTTAGCTGCCTACCGAGGAGTCTCAGCCAGAGCCGAAGAGGGCCAGAAGGAATTTTCACCAAATCTTGAGTTTTTCAGAAGAAGACAAGATTGGAACCATTCGGCCCCATGACGATGCGCTGGTGATCATTCTTAGAATTGGGGACTTCGATGTAAAAAGAGTGATGGTGGATGATGGCAGTGGAGCCGAGATTATGTACCCCGACCTCTACAAGGGGCTGAGGTTAAAATCGGAAGATTTGATGCCCTATAACTCTCCTTTGATGAGCTTTGACGGGAAGCTTGTTATTTTAAAGGGCATGATTAGGCTACCTGTCCAAACCGGCCCAGAAATAGTGGAGGTGAACTTTATCGTGGTGGACACCTACTCTTCATATACAGCCATCGTCGGTAGGCCCTAGCTCCATACCTTGGGGCCTCTTACCTCCTCTTTGCATCAGAAGGTGAAATTCCCGTCAGGGGACCAAGTTCTCAAAATCTGTGGTTGTCAGTCCACGTCAAGGCAATGTATGGTGGCTGCCATTTCACATCGGCTCGACGCGGAATCCTCGGCCTCTGCTGAAAAGAGCTTATAGCAATCAAAGGCCCCGGTGTTGCCTTTTGATACAACTGCCGATGAGGCAAAATGCGAAAATCTAGAGAAGATGGTCATTGGTGACGACCTAGAGAAGTTTTTTCAGGTTGGGGCCCAGTTGCCTCTTCAGGAGAAGGAGGGGTTGATTGAGTTTTTCAAAAGAAATATTGACGTATTTGCATGTGATGCCTGCAGTGCTCCAGGGATTGACCTAGCCTTCATCTGTCACCATCTGAATGTCAACCCATCCATCACTCCCAAGAAGTAGCCACCTCGGCGCCCGTCAAGAGAGCACGTAGATGCGATTAGGGACGAAGTGATGAAACTTAAGCGTGTGGGGGCTATCAAAGAGGTTTTTTACTTCGAATGGTTGGCCAACACCGTGGTGGTCAAGAAGAAAAGTGAAAAATAGAGGGTTTGTGTAGACTTCATGGACCTAAATAGGGCATGCCCAAAAGACCCGTTCCCCATGCCTCGGATAGACCAGCTGGTGGATGCAACTGTGGGTCATCCTCGGATGAGCTTCTTAGATGCCTTTCAAGGCTATCATCAAATACCACTAGCCCTAGAGGATCAGGAGAGGACGGCCTTCGTAACACCTATTGGGAACTAACACTACAAAATAATGCCGTTCGGTCTGAAGAACACAGGGTCCACTTATCAAAGGATGATGACGAGAATGTTCAAGCCGTAGTTGGGCAAGAGCATTAAAATCTATGTTGATGATATGGTGGTGAAGAGTAAAGTGGCGTCTAAGCATTTAGGAGACCTCGGTCGCACCTTTGATGTCTTAAGGAAGCATAAGCTGCGCCTAAATGCCTCAAAATGCTCATTTGGTGTGGGATTAGGCAAATTTTTAGGCTATATGATCACTCATAGGGGAATTGAGGTTAACCGTAACCAGATTAAGGCCATTAATGATCCAAAACCACCGCAAAACGCCAAGGAGGTCCAGAAGCTTACTGGAATGATCGCGGCCTTGAATCGATTCATTTCCAGGTTGGCAGATAGATGCAGACCATTCTATCTCTTGATCAACAAGTGGAAAGGATTTGAGTGGTCCGAGGACTGTATCGCGGCCTTCCAACAACTCAAGGAGTACCTATCCCGGCCACCTATCATGTCCAGTCCTGAGGTCGACGAAGTCCTATACGCATATATTGCTGTGGCCCCTCATGCTGTGAGCTTGGTGCTAATACGGGATGACAATGGCCTTCGAAAACCAGTCTATTACGTGAACAAGTCGCTATATGAAGCTGAGGTCAGATACTTACCCTTGGAGAAAGCTATACTAGCTGTGGTTCGGCCACACAGTGGTTGTTCTAACCCAACTACCCTTGAAGTTAGTACTTTGGACTGTTGATTACACTGGTAGGATCGCCATATGGAACATAATTCTGAGGGCTTTTGACATCAAGTACATGCCTTGAACCTCTATAAAGGGCCAGGTCCTGGCTGACTTGGTGGCTGAATTTGCTGAACCATCAGTAAAAATAGTAGCAGAGAAGCGTAACATGGATGAAAAATCAGTTGGGGTAATCTCTACACCAGAACCCCCATGTTGGAATGTGTACGTTGATGGCGCAACAAATCAAAGGGGGTTCGGAGTGGGGCTAGTCCTGATATCACCTGAGAAGGCCACCATAGAGAAATCCCTAAAACTTGGGTTCTCGGCCACAAATAATGAAGCCGAGTATGAGGCCTTGTTACAAGGAATGGCCATGGTGCAGAAAATGGGAGGAAAAGCTGTAGAGATGTTCTCGGACTCGAGATTGGTAGTGGGCCAAGTAAAGGGAGAGTTGAAAGCCAGAGATGCGAGGATGCAAGAGTACTTAAGTCAGGTCAAACACTTGTAGTTAGACTTCGATCTTTTCAGCTTTGTCACACGTCTCCAGAAGTGGAAACATCCATGCAGATTCATTGGCCATGCTCGCTACCTCATCGGCAGGGGGGCTGTATCGAATTATTCTTGTTGAACATCTGGAAAGAGCCAATGAGGGCGTAAAGGGCATGGTTCATATCCATCAAGTTAGGGTAGGTCCTAGCTGGATGGACCCTATAATGAGATTTCTCAAAGATGATATTCTGACCGAGGAGAAGTCAGAGACTGAGAAGATACAAAGAAACGCTTCTCAGTTTTGGTAGTCTGAGGACCACAAATTGTATAAGCATTCCTATTCTTGGTCATATTTACTGTGTATTCACCTTGAAGCCTCAGAATTACTGCTTGAGAGCTGCATGAAGGGATCTGCGAGAGTCACACAGGGGGAAGATCTTTATCACACCGAGCCATTACCTAGGAATATTGGTGGCCGGGGATGCAGAAGGAAGTCTTAGAATATGTTAAGAAATGTGACCAGTGCCAAAGGTTTGCCCCAAATATTCATCAGCTTGGAGGGGTCCTCAACCCTCTATCCATTCCGTGGCCGTTTGCCTAGTGGGGCCTGGATATTGTAGGCCATTTCTCCAAAGCGCTAAGAAATAAGAGATATCTGTTGCTCGGCACTGATTATTTCACCAAATGGGTCGAAACTGAGCCATTGGCCAACATCAGAGATGTGGATGTTAAGAAATTCATCTAGAGAAATATTGTTACACGATTTGGGGCCCCTTATACCCTCATCTCGGATAACGGACTCCAATTTGACAGCAAAGCCTTCAGAAGATACTGTTGCAAGTTAAGAATCACAAACAGGTACTCAACTCCAACTTATCCTTAGGGAAATGGACAGGCTGAGGCTGTCAACAAGGTCATAGTCAATGGGCTTAAAAAGAGACTGGATGACGCCAAGGGAAGATGGGTAGAAGAGCTGCCACATGTCTTATGGACTTACCAGACTACACCACGATAGTCAATGGGGGAAACACTTTTTGCCATGACCTATGGGGCCAAAGCTGTTATCCTTTTAGAGGCAAACTTCTAAATTCTGAAGATGAGCTCCTTCACTCTAAGCAGTAATGATGAACTACTAGGGAAGAGCCTAGATTTGATTGATGAAAGAAGGGAAAATGCAATGATCCAGTTAGCCAATTACCACCAGAAGCTCAAGCAGGGATACAATGCCAATGTGAAGTTGAGGCCACTAGCACCAGAGGACTTGGTGTTGAGGAAAGTTATGGGTGCCGCTAAGAACCCATCTTGGGGAAAGCTGGGACCCAATTGGGAGGGATCATACCGAATTACTTTAGTAGCAGGGGTGGGTGCATACTACTTAGAAGACATAGATGAAAAAGCTGTACCTTGCCCATGAAATGTAAATAACCTGAGAAGGTATTATTATTAATAAAAGTATTTCTTCGATTCAAATCTTAAGTCTATTATGATTACATGTCTTATATTTCGGCGACTATCCAAGTGTTAGACAGAACCAAGGTCTTGCATGGTCCTCGAACTCAAACCTATGGGGAAACTAACTACTTCAAAAAAATTCTAAGTGTTAGACAGAACCAAGGTCTTGCATGGTCCTCGGACTCAAACCTATGGGGAAACTAACTACTTCAAGAAAATTCTAAGTGTTAGACAGAACCAAGGTCTTACATGGTCCTCGGACTCAAACCTATGGGGAAACTAACTACTTCAAGAAAATTCTAAGTGTTAGACAGAACCAAGGTCTTGCGTGGTTCTTGAACTCAAACCTATGGGGAAACTAACTACTTTAAGAAAAGTCTAAGTGTTAGACAGAGTCAAGGTCTTGCATGGTCCTCAGACTCAAACCTATGGGGAAACTAACTACTTCAAGAAGCACAAGCCCGTGAGCATCACTTAAAGCATTTCAAGGTACATTTAAAGCATTTCACTTAAAGCGTCATTTAAAGCACCATTTGTCTTTCCTTTATAGTCAATACTGTAACGTTTCCTTAAGATCGATAAGTTTATGAAGTATATAGTATGCACGCCCTGCCATGACTTATGAACCTAGAATGTGTGAGGTCTGCACTACAAACCTGAATTCTTTTGTGGCTCATCAAACAGAAGGAAAATTTCATTGCTGAAATTGTTCAACTATTAGTCAGAGCTTAAATTAAAACTTTCGTTGTGAATTAATGTTTTCAATTAATCAAATGTCAAAGAAAGCATGAAGACATGATAAATAAAGGGCTTTGTCACTAAAAGAAATGCACACTTCCCATTACAAATAGGGCAATCTCATTACAAAATCCAAGTAAAAAAAAAAAAAAAAAGAGAAAACGACAAAAGCCAAAAATGGGCAGCCTACTTCTTCAGCTTTATAGTCAGTTTGTCCTTAGGGACTTGTTGAGAGGTTGTATCTGGGGCTTCAGAACCCTGGCCTGGAGGAACAACAATGGAGGACACCGTAGGGGAAGCCAAGACTGACTCATTCTCAGCAGGAGGAGCTTGAGGATCAGCTAGGGGCTTCATCACACCCTAGGGTACTTCCTGGTTACTAGTTTTATCCTTCTTCAGCACCCCAGGTTGCTCAGCCTCCTTGGCTGGCCTATCAGTTGGAGTAGGCTCATTGGCAGCACTGGCTTGATCTCCGTCTACCGCTTCGAAGGCGGTGTTAGCTTTAGAGTTGGCAGGGGCAGCCTCACGTATTACTGGGGGGTAATACACTCTCTCAGCCCTCCTAAGCTTGGACGAAGCCTCAACCCCAGCTTGGTTAAGGGCCTCAATCCAAACTTGGGAGTAGTAGAGCCTGCATACCCCAGACACTTGGGCCTTGAGAATGGCCTAGGTTTCAGCCACTCCCATGGCAAAAGCCTCCTCCTCGGCTTTCTCCTTAGAGCTCTCAGCCTCTGCCCTGGTGAACTCTGCCTCCTCTTTAGCCTTCAAGGCTTCATCTCTGGTCTACTCTGCAACATTCTTGGCCCCCTTTGCCTCGGCCAATTTCTGCTTCAGATCAGCGATTTGCTCATTGGCAACCTTTAGCTGATCCTCAGCTTCAAGCAGGCGCCTCGTTTGGTCTTGGGCCTGTTTTTGAGCGCCAACTAGGCCTACTTCAGCGCTATCCTTGGCCCTTGTCATCTCCTTAAGATCCTCCCTTACTTTTATGAGATCGGCCCCGGAGGTCTTAAGGGTCCAAGCAGCATCCAGGCGCCTGTCACGCTCAAGATCCAGGGCCCTGCTCTGGTTGTTAGCCACCTCTTCCAACCTAAAAGTGGCCTAGACAGCTTACCAATTGAAACAAGCGCACAATAAGTAGGAAACCAAAAAACAAAAAATCAAAGGAGTCACAAATGTTAGAAGTCTTACCATGCCCAAGTACTTTTTGAGGTTGAGGAAGACCTCCTACCTCCTCAGATTCTCCAACTCGACCATATTTGTGGGGAGTAGCAAGGACCTCTTTAGCGCATTGGCCATGTAAGTGCCTTCCCCGCCTTGGAAGTCCCTAAGGGAGGCGTCGTCCATCAAAGGCTCCCCGTGGAGCATGGGGGCGGGGAGCCAGGCCTGGGGCTTGGACTGTATGGCCACTTCTTTTCCTTGGCCCTAGTGCCTGGTTTTTTGTTGCTTTGAAGGCCGCCGAGCATCATCCTCCTCCTGGGAGGAACAAGATTTATCAGCTTCTATGAGTCTCTTGCCTTTAGGGTCCTTCTTATGTTTGGGATTAGTGGGCTTAGACCTTTGTGGTAGACTTGGCTGAGGTGGAGGAGGTGGAAGCTTGGACTGGGTGGAAGATGACCTAGTTTGAGCAAGCTGACGGTTGGGTGAAGGAGGAGGAAGCTTGGATTATGTCTTCCCCGGTGTGTCCTTCCCCGGTTGGCCCTCAATCAGGTCAAATAAACTGGTTTGGGGTTGTCTCTTGAAACCCATCTTGACCTGAGGAGAAGTCCTTACTGATAGGAGGTCTGCTTTAGCCAAATTGGGGTCGCCTAAGTCACCAGAGGAATCCTCAGATAGATTAACTTGGTCGAATGCACCAAATTCGTCCTTGGATGGACCCAAATCAGCGACCTTTTCTTCTCTTTCTACTGTCCCTCGCTCGGCCTCTATAGCTTGATGGGACGAAGAAGGGGCTGCCACCAGAACGCCTTCTAGGACAGGAGATCCTTCGGGAATTAAGAACCCATGTTCTGCTACGGTGATTCTGTGAAGCCGAGGATCTTTGGCCCTGATCACGTACTTCGGAGCCGAGAATGACTTCTAGATGGGATCGTACCCGAGGATCTTGTGAGCGGCTCTGATTTGGTTGTCAGTTTCATTCACGAAGACCTCCGCCCTAAGGATGGTTCCCAAATCTTCCTAGTTAACCAAGTGAAAGTGTCATTCGAAGGCGTGTGGATTTGCAAAAAAGAAAGCATAATCGTATTAGCAACCAAACAATGCAAACCGTGATATCACAAATGATCAACCCTTTCCTACTCTGAATACCCCACCTGGTGTCCCCTCCTCTGTCAGGCAATGAAAGCCGTCGTGCCACTCTCCGAACACGATGAGAAAGTCCTTATTTAACCCCTTGCTGGACTCGGAGAGGCACTGAATAAGCCGAACCTGGTCGTCCCTCGTCTTCATATAATAGGACTTACCTTGTAGGTGTTGGAGGTTGTAGCACCAGTTTACATCGTGATGCTTCCACGCAACCCAAGATCCTAAACACGTTGGTGGCGCACTAGGTGGGGGCTAACTAGAAATGCCTAAAGTAGTCCCTCATCACCAGCCCCATAGGGATTCTCATGCCACCTTCTAAGAAGGCGATTATGGGAATCACTACTTCACCCTCTTGCCTCATAAAATGCCACTTCCCTTCTTCACAGTACCTCACACCCACGTTACTAGGTATCCTATAATCGGCAATGAATTTCTCCATTACCTCTTCAGACTTAACCAACTTTTTAAACCTACCTATCCCTTGAAACGGTTAAAAGACCCAGGGAAGGATGAAAGAAAGGGAGGAACAAGAGGAAAAGAAACTTAGAAGAGGGAAAATACGAGTTAGAGAGAGAGAGAGAGAGAAGACTTACAGAAATGAGGAAGAGCTCTTCGGACAGGCTTTTTATGCTGAGAGAGACGTGACTTTGGTTGGAGATTTGAACGAACTCAGAATATGTGCGCAAGAACTCTTGAGTGCAAAAGTAAAGAGGCAAATCGGTTTGAATGTGTATTTATACCTCTAATTAAAAATAACTGTGTGGGTTTTCCCGCCCATAATAGTTAAAGAAATCCTCACCGTTAGATTACCATCACATCGCTAAACGTGGGGAACACAGAGCTGCCAGAATTTAATGAGGGTACGCTCCGTATACTGAAGCGCCAAGAACGTGCCTTGGACAGGCGAAAAGACTCTGGCATTGACAGAGGACAAGACTTGACAAGCCTTAACAAAGGCCCAAGGACATCAAAATCCTCCTCTTGATTCGAGGAGCCCGACAACAGGATTTTGAGGGGCTATTGTGGGGACAAAGAATTTGGCAAGCCCGACCCATTTTATATTAAGCCTAAGGCTCGTGCCGAGGAGGAAGAAATGTCCGAGGACGAACGAAGAAGGCCTAAATTGCCAAGAAACATCGCTGAGGACAACCTTGACCTCGACCCACTAGGACCATAAAAGGGAATAGCGGCACGTCATCAAAGGCAGCCCCCTAGAGCATCCCAAGAAAGAAGACAAGTACAATGGATCAGCCATGAGAGCATGGTGAAAGAGCAATTCAAGGAGAAACTGTCACCTCTGCATTAAATACCCACAACTAACATTTTGGCCGCATTAATGAGGAAATGACCCCTGAATAGTGCTACCTTGGTTGCTGCAACCCACAAAAGGTTTGGGAAGGTGGCTGATGGGACAAGCACTCAAGTAGTGACCTGCATGATCAAGAAATGGAGGGCCAAGATCAACTGAAGGAGGATATATATAATGTAAGAAATCCTCCAGAAAGGGGGATCGAAAATTAGAAACGGAGAACACTGTAGCAACTTGTATTACCTTTGAAACCTTTGTAACCAAGCGCTGAAGAAATAATAGGAATAACAAACCTACCGGATAAGGTTCAAGGACAGAGTTTCGCACCCTAGACCACGTTCTTGTTCTTCAATCCACTTGTAACCATGTTTAGTTGTTGCAATCCTCACTAAGGCCTAGTTCTTAAACCCATTATCTATAAATTTATTATATTGGGCTTGTTGGGCCTGAGTCCACTCATCCAATAGAAGAAGTGCTCAAAACCAGTCCCTACAAATGTCCTAAGAGCATTTGTTAACAATTTCCTTTAATCATTTATGTGTAATAGATAAAAAGTTGCTATTATTAAAATTTTCGAGTCCATCTTCCTACAAAAGAAAAGAAAAGGACCCGCATTAATGGATGGAATCTGATTTAAACCAATCTTCTTGGAGCCTTGAGTTTTACAGGACTCACTGCCTATACATACGAGAGCAATCACATATCTCAACCTACGAAAAAGGATAAATCCACTTGCCTATACTTGGAATTTGAGTCATGAGGTACTTACTATTCCTTTACATGAAATTGAAGGCTGTTACTTTCTACGAAAATTCTTCTCGTACCCATAAGTATTGTGATATTTTAGAAAGCAAAGAGGCTACGTGACCAAGACTAGGAAATCATATATTTTGACCAATGAAAAAGTATAAATTCATTTGCCTTTTCAGGTCAAAATTGGGAATTAACTCTGTTTACCAAACAATATAATTAGTAGGTACTGTTACAAAATTATATTTTTTACTAACATCTCGAGTTTAAAATACTCGATTTAGGGCTTATAAATTGAGTCTCAAATACTCGGTTTCAGTGTTCTGATTATGTTTGATTTGGCGTTTTTTCCAAGTGGCATCCACCTAGAAATCGAGTCTCTAAGACTCGATTTATAAGCTGGCCCTTTACAAAACAAGTAAAATGTTTTAAGCCTGCATATTCAGCCTCCTTACACACATGTTCAGCTTTCTCATGTACAAACCATTCCCCCACCCCACCTTCTCATCAGACATGACCACCATAACTAAAGCCCTTGCATCGCCGCCTATGGCATCTCATCACCGCTATTACGATGGTAGCTTCCTTCACCTTCATTTGTTATGATCGGTATCTCTCCCTCTTTCTTTCTCTCGTTTTCTCTCTTTCAGTGAATCCTTCATGGCCGATTGGCTCTATGACAGTGGGTTCCTCTCAAGTTCCAATTCGACTTTTAGGGTTGTGGGTTTTTGGATTTTCTTGTAGAGAACCCCGATTAACAAGCCAAACGGGTCATGGGTTTTGGGGTTTTTATTTTTTAATCTGGATTTTAGGTGGTTGTTGGGGGTGGATTTGGTTGGATTTGTGTTGAATTGTTGGATTAATGCTCGGATTTGTGGGTTGATAGTGGCTGGTTTGTGCTTGATTTGGTGGTGGTTGATTTGTGTTTTGTACTCCAAACACTTGAAAATCTTTTCACTGTAAATGTTTTACAGATATAAATTGAGTCTCTAAGACTCGATTTTCAGGTGGATGCCACGTGGAAAAGTGCCAGCTCAGATTTGATCAGAACATGAAAACTGAGTCTTTGAGACTCGATTTATAAGCCCTAAATCGAGTCTTTTAGACTCGAGATGTTATGAAATATACTTTCAAAACAGTGCCTACTAATTATATTGTTTGGCAAACATGGTTAATTCCCAATTTTGGTCGCCTTTTCACGTGCTACTTAGAATTTGAATCATGAGTGGCGAACCATGAGCTATGTCATTTCACCTCAAAATTAATTGATGATGAGGAAGATACACTCGAATCTTTTATGACTTTCGACATCAAATCACGCGGGCCTGTTTTTAGAGTAGTTGTAGGGAGTCAAATTGTGGTCCCCCTAACAATCCCTCCCTCACAATGACATTCCTGTGACTCGAACCTATGACCTTGACTCTGATACTATTTGACGGACCATGAGCTGTGCCATTCCACCTCAAAATTAATTGGTGATGAGAAAGACACACTCAAATCTTTTATAACTTTCAACATTACATTATGCAGACCTGTTTGTAGGGAGTCCAATTGTAATCTCTCAATAATAAGGTTCTTTTTCCTTTACAGGAAATTGAAGGAATTTGGCTATCAAAAAAGACGCAATCTGTTACTTTCTACGAAGTAATTCTTGTAGCCACAAGTATTATATGATAATTTAGCAAGCAAAGACGCTTTGTGACCAACCCCACTTGCCATGGTAGACTGTGGACTGTGATCGGTTAGTAGTTTGAACCAAGTCAAAGAAATATATAAAGATGAAAAGGTCATAGCTCCCACACACCAAAAAATGACAAAAATAAGTTCTTATTTGGAAAAATTCTTGGGTATTTCCGTAACATGGATAAATAATATTTCATTTTCTCATATTTATAGTTGATCTCACCATGAATTTAATGAGTAGACCCTACTATAAATGTGAGAGAATAGAGCATCATTTTTCATACTCTAAGATTACTTAAAAATTAGGTGAAAATGCACTTTTAGTTCCTACATTTTGGTTCAATTCCCATTTTGGTTCCAAAATTGATTTCGTTACTAATGTCGTCCCTAAAAAAAGAAAATCAATTCTATTTTGGTCCTTGCCGTCAACCCACTAACGGAAACCTCCTACGTGACAAATGGAATGTCCTACTTGCTGATGTGGCATTGACGTTGCCATTAAAATATTATTAAAAAAATTATTTGGCATTTTTAAAATGCCACATCAGCATTTAAATTACAAAAATTTTAATTTCTCAATTTTAATTAAAAAATAAAAAAAAAAACAAATTTTTTTCTTTTTTTAAGGAAAAAGTTTACTTTCTTTTAATTAAAATGATTTTTTTATATTCCAATCTCTAAGATTCATATTCTTAGCAAATTAATCCTTATTTTCTTATAATTTTCTTTGTCTTTCTTGTACTTTCTTTATAACCAAACACATCAAAACAAAATAAATTAATTAATCGTATTTCTTGTCTTTTATTTTATTCTTTCTTGTTCTTCCCCAGTGTTCTTCCCCATAATCAATCTCCAGCAAAGAAACAAATCCCAAACCCAAATCTCAACCAAACGCCAAACCCATATCTCTAGCAAAGCAAACCTTACCCTTCAAACTCATAAATTTTCTTGGCAAACAAATACAGAAAAACCCACAGGAAAAACAAACAAAACCCCCAAATCATCACCAAGAACATGAATATCAAATCCTAGCAAAAAAATAGAAACCCAACATCCAGTAAAGCACCACCACAGAATCAAATCTTCCAAAATTTCCCAACAACCAACAAAGCCTTAACATCAAATCTAGAAAAATCCTAAGCTAAAAACTTCCAAATCAACCTTAAAGAGAGGAAAAGAGAGACAGTGAAGTAGAAAGAGGTGTGAGAACCACTGATCTCGACTTCACAACTGCTGATCTGGGCTCCAATATTGAATCGGTGACTGGGGTTTTGTACAACGGAGCCATAACTACACAAAAACAAAACTATCGAATCGACGACCTCATCACTGAGTCTTTACGAGTTTGACGGTGGCGACCTCATTACTGAGTCTTGAACGAGATTAGAGAGAGTTTGGGTCAGATCGAAAATTGGCAGATCGGTGGAGATGAGATTTTGAGATTAGAGAGAGTTTGGGTCTGAGAGTGATTCCGTCGAGGGTGAAGAGAGAAAGATATAGAGAAGATGATGATGATGAAACTGGGTACACCCAATGCTGGGTCGGGCCCACAATCTAGAGTCTTGCCTAGGCTTTTGCTTTGGCTCATCCTCTTCGTCATTGTCACCTACATTGTGTACACGTTTAGGCTTGTCTCTACCTCACGTGCCTGCGACCACGAGCCTTTCTCTAATCCCCACCATCAAATCTCCTCCACCTCTAAAGCCACTGTTTCTACCTCCACCTCTGCCGCATCATCACAACTGCCATAGTCGATTCTAGATCAAGATCAAGCAGTCAAGGTTTGTCGCCAGAAAACCCAAATACGAAATATTGTGTTCGGAATCACCACCTTGGCTAAGTTTTGGGAGAAGAGGAAGAACATATAGATAAATTTAAAAGCTGATCACTGAAGAGGTTAAAGAAAAAGAAAAAGAAAAAGAAAAAGAATTAAAAGGATAATTATTTTTGTTTTTTTAAGAAATAATTTTAATTAATTAGATTTAGGGTTTTTTAAATTTAATTTCTATTTTTATATAAATTTTCTGATATGGGTTTTTTAAAAATTTTAAATGCTGATGTGGCATTTAAAAAATGCCAAATAATTTTTTAAAATAATATTTTAATGGCAACGTCAGCGCCACGTTAGCAAGCAAGGCATTTCGCTTGCCACATAGGAGGCTTCCGTTAGTGGATTGACGACAAGAACCAAAATAGAATTGATTTTCTTTTTGTAGGGATGACATTAGTAACTGATAGGCCACAAACTGAATGACCCCTTGTGATTTTAAACTAATTAATTAATTAAGCCAAGTTATTAATTAATCAATTTATCATGCAAATACGTGGTAGCACAAACAAATCACCGAATAACAAAATATGCAGCGGAAAATAAATAACACGGTGATTTGTTCACGAATGGGGAAAACCCTAACGGCAAAAACCCCACCGGGTGATTTTCAGGTCACCACTCCCGAAACTCCACTATTATCAAATCAAGCGGTTACAAATAAGGAATCCCAAGTACCTTACCAACCTACAGTTGAACCCTTACCCCAATACCCAATTGGACTTGATCTGTAGCGACAGTTCCCCCTTTTTATGCACGGCTCCCAAGTACGTGACTAACCAGATGCGCGGATCCCAGTACGCGACTTCAATCACCAACTTTAGAATGAGAGGTTGGCTGCAGAGTTCTTCAGATCATCCTATGCATGAAGATCAGGAAGATGCTTGGTCACAAAACCCTAAGGTGCACAATACACAGCAACTTCTTGAAGAAGATGATCTAGGTTAAGAACTTCGTCTCAGAGCACAATTTGCTTGAACAAGGATTGCTCAATGCTTATGCAACTTGTGTCTATGTTGACGGCTCTTAAAACACTCCTTAAATATGTTTAGGGTTAGAAGAAAAGAAGGCCCAAAAACACATTCACGGATCCCAAGAAAATCAGATTAGAATTCTGACTTTTTAAGTCTCGACAGCTAGCAGGTGTCGAGGTAGGTGTCGAGCAGGTGTCGAGCTTTAAAACTTCTGCACTTCAACTTGCTTTTTCTTGGACAGACTTGATGACTTCAACACTTGATCTTGAAACATAGTTTCTTGAAGTATTAAAAACACCTAGAACTACCCAATTACAAGTAAAGTGCGTTTCGTCAAAGGATTAGCCAATTTACATAAAATATGACATATAAACACATATGTCCTAACAATCTCCCCCTTTGGCAATCCGTGACAAAACCACAACAAACAAATGAGCATATGAGAGAAGTCATAAATCACTCAACTCATATTCACTTGTTACATACAATAAAATCTATCCTAACACAAACTCTTGAAGAACTTTGCAAAAAGAGAGTTTATGGTAAGTAGACTTTGACAACCTGTATTTCTGAAACACTTATAAACAAAACTCATCAAGGCATCTTGTGTGAAACAGAATTAACTAGATTGCATACAATTATAAAGACCATGTGTATAAAGAAAGAAAAGAAACAACACATGAAGAGATAGGTGAAAGAAAAACATACATCCACATATATAGAAAGATAAGTACAATGTATGTAAAACTGATATACAAGACCAATGTATCTATAAAGAAGGAAAAGAAAAAGATACATCTAAAGCCTCACTACATCCCTCAAAAAGTATAAACACTCCCCCTATCAAAATGTCCTATACTAACTCTCCCCCTAAGATGACTACTCTCATAATCCCAAAACTACTCCCCCTTTTTGTCACGAGTGACAAAGGGTAGAGTGTCATGTAGACATCTCATCAGTAGAGCTAGCATCTCCATCATCATCTGAAGCATCATCGTCATCACTATCATCATCATCATCCTCAGCATCAGACTCGGAAGCAACTGGAGGAGGTGGTGGAGAAGCCTCAGATGCAAAACCACCCATGGTCGCCTGCCGTCGTGCAATACGACCAACACGAACGTTCACCTGATACAACTCAGTAGTGAGTGTATCAAGGCGAGCATCCATGCGCTGCAGCTGCGCCATAATATCTCCAAGGGATACATCGCTGGAGGAAGGAAGAGAAGTCGATGTAGATGGAGCAGATCTGGATGGAGTCGAACGGGAGGGCGGAGTGGAATCCGGCTGTCTCGCCCTGAACTGTGCCTGGCTACGTTTTACGGTAGCGGCATCTATGGCAGAGATGTGTGTGAAGTGGTCGGAGACAGGGAAAGGGATGGAAAAATGGCGTAGAATCCTCGTGATAGCGGAAGGAAAGATGAGCTTATCACGGGACGCCGCATCTAGATGAACATCTATGATAGAGAAAATAAAATGAGAGGGAAAATCTATAGTGAGATGCTCAAGTAGAGAAAGCAAGAAACGAGCACGAGGCTCTGTGATAGAGTTATAATGGGAGAGAGGATGAAGTACAAATGTCATCACCATGTTAAGGAATCTAGGACCTTTAGCAAAAGGTCTACATGATGTGTACATATGCTCACCCCACTCAGAAGGGCGCTCACAGAAAGCAGAAATGAGCTCATCCCTGGACACAGTCCTCAGTCGCTCACAAGTAGGATAGTCAGGAAACTCTATCCTAGGAACATGAAGCACATCCGCAACCAGCTGCGGTGTGACAGCAATGCGCGTACCTCGAACGCGAGTGAAAAAGAGAGGTACTGAACGATCAATCCCGTGCATGTTGGAGTAAAACTCCTGAATCAGCACGAGAGGACAAGTGACCGGGATGTCACACAGTGACTCCCATCCCCTGTTGTGAATGACAGAGGGAAGGTCAGTATCGGCGAAGTCCGCCAGAACAACGTGGCGTTCCGAATGAACACCTCGTTTAGAGAAGTTCTCAGTAAATGCCTTGTAGGCATCTCCATCACGGAACCGAAGGTTATGAGGAGCAGGATCAGAAGATGAAGAAGCTCCAGAACGCAGAGGGTTCCGAGCCGGAGTAGATTTACGTTTAGGTGCCATAGATGCAACTAATCGTAAAAGAAAAAGAAAGGAGATAGAGAGGGAGACAATCAGAAAAGTCCCAAACAGTTCAAATATGACAATATATTGAACAAAATGGACGTATGCATGGGAATGCATGATCATGTGACATGCTAAACAATAAAAACATCATGGGCTCAGCCCAATCCAATCCTAACAGCACACATTCAAGAATCACACAACTAAATGCATGAAAATATCATTCTAATGCACATGGAATGCAATGCATGACATTCTAAATACTTTTTATTGAAAAACCAACCCAAAATTTCAATAAAAACTCAATGATTTTGAAAAACCCAAAGTTTTCAAAGAAAAACCCAAAACCTAAGTTTTAAAACATGATATGCATGAAAAACAAAGGAAAACAAGATCATACCAAGTGATTTGATGCAAGAAAGGCTGAAAAATCACTTGAGAACGAGATTGGATTGAAGAAAAGAGCTCTGGAAGTTGAACCGCCTCGGACAGATCGAAGAGAGATCGAGAAATGAAGGAGAAATCGCGATCGAAGCTTTTATAGGATCTCCAGTAAATCTCGACAGCAGAGGTGTCGAGAGGTATCGAGATGCTGTCGAGGAAGGTATCGAGAGAAAATGCCTTCGACAGCTGAGGTATCGAGGAGGTATCGAGGTACCAAACAACTCAACCATCATCAGAAGCTCGATCGATCGAAGAGGTGTCGAGAAGGTATCGACCAGACAGAGAGAATATCGATCGATCGACCAGGTATCGAGGAAGTGTCGAGATTGCGATAAGAAAAAGCTTTGGAGGCTCGACAGCTGACCAGGTATCGAGGAGGTATCGAGAAGGTGTCGAGCCAGCAATGAAATGCAGTTTTTCGAGAATTGAAAAACACAGACATGAATGCAATCAAGACATGCACCTCAACCATGATCCAATCAACATATAATTCTCTCAAAAATCATCTCTCAATGAAAATTTAAGCACATGGATCTCCCAAAACACACACACACACTAAACAAGTCTAACAAATTTTATATTTCAAAAATAAGTCATGACAGTTTAGTGAGCATACAAAAGCACATGTAAAACCTTTGTGATGGCCAAATCACATTGTACCTGCACATGTATCAAAAGTAGCAAAGAATATTGCGTGTTGTGTGTGAAAAACATCGCAAGATTGCATAAGTGTATACATGTTATGACGATCTGAGATATGAGAAAGTAACTTTGACTCACACACAATCATAACTGTTTGATGGGGACTATCACCTTTGAGGTACATCCTATAACTCCCACATCTCCTAGAATACACGCTTGCAACCATATTAAAGCATTTTAATCTTTTTGCTTTTTATTTCTTTGCATATTTTTCTTTTTAAGCATATCATACATGGGCTTATGAGAAAGAAAAGAAATACCCATTGATATTTTGACATTTCAATTTTGCTATGCCTAAGCACACAAATGTCATTGACATCACACTTTTGCTATGCCGAAACATACAGATGTCATTAATGATTGGCGGGCAACAGTGGTGAGATGGTTATTTATGCCTTTCTCTTAGGATTTTCTAGTCCTACCCGTCAAAAAGAGTGATATGAGTGTTAAGTCTAAGAAATAACCTAATCTTACTCATCACAAACACGAGCCACAAAGCTCACTTGCTTAGTTGTGCATAAGGATGCTCATCTAAGCTACAAAAGATACAAAGTTTAGAGAACTTTGTTTCATTGGCCATCTAAGGTACACAAGTACCAAAGTACACAAAACACACACTGTTTTTGTATTTTCTGATTTTTCAATTTTTTATTTTTATTTTTATATCAAAAACAAAATAAACAAAACTGAAAGTAAACATACAAAAACATGTTAACAAGCAAAACAATGCATAAAACTAGACTGACTCAATTAAAAATGCAAAACACACATGCAATGCAACAAATAAGAAGAATAAGAAGGGAAAAGAAAGTGATGAAATCACTTAGAGTCCTTTTTCTTCCACTCCTTGGAAGAGCCTTTCCTTTGTTTGAAACCTTGAACCGGCGGTGAGGGGGAAGAATTGAAACCGTTCAAGTTCGAAAGGAACATGATGGCTTTCAGAAGATCTCCAAGAGGAGCAAGAGAGGATTGAAGCTGACTTTGGCTTCCAGATGCTGTCATACTGTTGCTCTGTTGGGTGGCTAGCCACTTGTAGCAATTAGGTCGAGTATGACCAGCAGCTCCACAATGATAACAGAGATGCTGCTTCTTTTGTTTAGGCTTTTGAGAGTTAGCCTTCTTGTCCTTAGGAAGTTTAGCATCTTTCTTTTCTAACTTAGGGGATGCTCCTAAGATAGATTTACCCTTGTCTATGTTCTCACTAGCTAATTCATTTTTAACATCAATATTCTCAATTTTAACATTATTAGCAGGAGGAACAAAAACAGTAGAACTAGTAGAAGCAGAGTTAGAGATAGAAAGACCATACCCTAAACCTGTTCGATCTGAAGCAGATTTCTGGTTGCTGAGCATCTCATCAAGTTTTGCACTTGAAGTCCTCTCCAGTTGAGCTCTGACTTGAGACAGCTCTGCTTCAAGCTTCTTGGTCTTCTCAGCCAGGAAGTTATTCTCAAACCTCAGTGCACCAATAGTTTGATTAGCCTCATCAAACTTTGTGGACAATTCTTCTCTGTCGAGTTCCACATCACTGAGCTTCTTGGTGGCCAGCCTGTATAGCTTCTCATGCTTTTCAGAAAGCTTGTAAAGCTTCTCATAGGCTGAATGGATATCATCTTTGTCATCCATCTTTTCACTTTCAGTGTCCACCAATTCTTCTTCTTCTTCTTCAACAATTCCATCAGTAGAATTGACTGAAGCAGTGAAAGCATTTAGGATTCCGTCATCCTCATCATCGGAATCATCTTCAGGCTCAGTGTCACTAAGGGTTGCAGCTAGAGCCTTACTCTTCCCAATGCTCTTCAGATAAGTAGGACACTCATTCTTCATGTGTCCAAACCCGTGACACCCAAAACACTTTGGTCCTGCAGGAACAGTGTACTGACCGCCATCCTTGGCATCCTTCCTTCCTTTGTCTTGGCTCTTGAACTGTGAAGAACCGGATTGCCTTCGGTCTTTGTCGAAGCTCCTCCCATTGGCATTCTTCATAAACTTCTTGAACTGCCTTGTAATGTAGGACTTCATCTTGGAATCTTCATCATCGGAAGACTCATCAGTATCACTGCTCTTCGCCTTCAGGGCCATGCTCTTGCCCTTGCTTGACTTGCCTATCCTTGATAACCCTAGCTCATAGGTCTGCAAGTTCCCAACCAGCTCAGTCAAAGGAATTTTATCAATGTCCTTTGATTCTTCAATTGCCATAATCTTGGCATGAAATCTCTCAGGTAGAGATCTGAGCACCTTCCTTACAACCTTGGGTTCAGGGATGGTTTCCCCAAGATTGAAGGCTGAGTTCACTATGTCTTTCAGCTTGGCATAGAACTCATCGAACGACTCATCCTCCTCCATTTTAATTTCTTCAAAGCTAGTAGTGAGCCTCTGTAGCTTTGAATCCTTGACAGCCTTTGTTCCTTCATAGGTTGTCTGGAGGATGGTCCACGCCTCCTTGGCAGTTTCTGTTGAGGATATCTTCTTGAACTCCTCATTGGTGACAGCGCTAAATAGAGCATTCAACGCTCTGCTGTTGAAGTTTGCCGCCTTGATCTTGGCTTCATCCCAATCAGCCGGCGCTTCTTTTGGCTTTGTCCAGCCAATCTCCACAGCTTGCCACACCTTCTCATCTAAGGACTGCAAAAAAGCTCTCATGCGTACTTTCCAGTAGGCATAGTTAGTTCCATCAAATAAAGGAGGTATAATAAGAGATTGTCCTCTATCCATGACAAACAGGGGTCAATGGATCAATCACAGCAAAGATTAATAAATAATCAGAGTGTGTCTGCTCTGATACCACTTGATAGGCCACAAACTGAATGACCCCTTGTGATTTTAAACTAATTAATTAATTAAGCCAAGTTATTAATTAATCAATTTATCATGCAAATACGTGGTAGCACAAACAAATCACCGAATAACAAAATATGCAGCGGAAAATAAATAACACGGTGATTTGTTCACGAATGGGGAAAACCCTAACGGCAAAAACCCCACCGGGTGATTTTCAGGTCACCACTCCTGAAACTCCACTATTATCAAATCAAGCGGTTACAAATAAGGAATCCCAAGTACCTTACCAACCTACAGTTGAACCCTTACCCCAATACCCAATTGGACTTGATCTGTAGCGACAGTTCCCCCTTTTTATGCACGGCTCCCAAGTACGTGACTAACCAGATGCGCGGATCCCAGTACGCGACTTCAATCACCAACTTTAGAATGAGAGGTTGGCTGCAGAGTTCTTCAGATCATCCTATGCATGAAGATCAGGAAGATGCTTGGTCACAAAACCCTAAGGTGCACAATACACAGCAACTTCTTGAAGAAGATGATCTAGGTTAAGAACTTCGTCTCAGAGCACAATTTGCTTGAACAAGGATTGCTCAATGCTTATGCAACTTGTGTCTATGTTGACGGCTCTTAAAACACTCCTTAAATATGTTTAGGGTTAGAAGAAAAGAAGGCCCAAAAACACATTCACAGATCCCAAGAAAATCAGATTAGAATTCTGACTTTTTAAGTCTCAACAGCTAGCAGGTGTCGAGGTAGGTGTCGAGCAGGTGTCGAGCTTTAAAACTTCTGCACTTCAACTTGCTTTTTCTTGGACAGACTTGATGACTTCAACACTTGATCTTGAAACATAGTTTCTTGAAGTATTAAAAACACCTAGAACTACCCAATTACAAGTAAAGTGCGTTTCGTCAAAGGATTAGCCAATTTACATAAAATATGACATATAAACACATATGTCCTAACAGTAACGAAATAAATTTTGGGATCAAAATGGGAATTTAACCAAAATGTAGGGACCAAAAGTACATTTTAGCCTAAAAATTACTCCAATATTTGACATGACCTGTGAATATGACATGACATGATTTTATTTTTATTTTTTGTGTCATGTCATGTGTAATGCTTGATCATATTTACTGCTTCCCGACAGTGACTCTTTTTTCCTAACTAGGAGAGTTTATGCTTAGGAAACCAGATCAAAAGATCAGATAGTGAAGAATAAAAGAAAGGATGTTAAAGCAAGAATGAAAAAGCAAAAGGCACACTAAATAATTCTATCCTCAACTAAGTGTTGTGCATTATTTGGGTTAATTATCTCCTGGCGTGCAATTCAAAGCTAATCTGGTGTAATGGGATTCCTTATAATGTTTTTGTAAAGTTATTATTTACAATTATGTTTTTGTTGGCTTTTATTCCGTGCCAAATTTGATTGTAATTGTTTTCAATCTTTTATACCCTGTATTATTGTGGGATTTCATTGTAAGGGTTGTGTGATAGAGAGAGAGTGTGAAGACTCAAGCATTTGAAGACTGAAGATTTTTCGCGGGTATGTCGCGACTTAGCTGCCCGCGAAGTGACACATGTGCCTTGCACATGCTGGAATGCGAAGAGTCAGGCTAGGTGGAGACAGCTGTGTCTCGCTAGTATCTCGCGGGTAAGGCCTTCCTGCGAGACACCCGCGAGGCATTCTGTTCTGCCAGCCTGAGTCACACTTTCTGTGCCTACACTATATATACCCCTTTTACCCACAAATGTTGAGGAGTGCTTCAGAGAGAAAACCCTAGCCAAACACATTGAGAATTAGAGATTGTCATACCTATATTTCTCTATACACTTGCTTGTGGTATTTCCTCACCTCTTCCTTCTCCATTTTCCATACCATTGAGAGGTTGATAGCCCAAACACTTACCACACCCTTTGAGAGTGTCGAGTAACGTTTTGGTGCTGCTGGGAAGCATTGGAAGAAGCCAAGGATGGCAGATGCAACATGGAGCTTGTTGCGGGATCTGGAGTGCTAAACAAGACAGGGTTCTGAGAAGCCTTGTTGGAGTAGGAGCTTGGAGGGCTTAGGTACATCAGGTAGATTAGGCTTGGAGGGTCTCTTGCTAACCCATGTATCCCAACTGATTGTCTAGTGGATCGACTTCCGCTTGGAGGGCAGCGGGGAGGTTTTTCACCGAGTTCTTCGGTTTCCTCTTCGATAACACATCGGCGTGTTATCTTGTGTTTGCATCCTTCTTCCTTACTCTTTTACATTCCATTATACTGCTGTGTTACTTAGTTTATGGATTAGAGTAGCTTCTTGTTTATCCACTCGTATTTACACTATTCCGCACTTAGTATTAAGTTAGTGTAAAATCTATTGAGCCATAATTTTAATTAGGGGGTCTAAACAGCTCTTGTATTTTTAACACATTTTTCGAGCTTTCAATTTGTATCAGAGCGGGTACACTTGCTGTGGTTTAAATACCTGAGTGTGATCCTTGACCCTTTTTAAGATGGATAGGTCTCAATCCCTAAATGTTCCACCATTTTTTGATGGTAACAATTATGCTTTCTGGAAAGTTAGGATGAGAGCATTTCTATGCTCTATAGATGATATCGTTTGGGATGCGGTTGAAATAGGCTGGACTAAGCCGGAGGTAGCTAAATCCACTTGGGATAAGGCAACTCTCGCGGTAGCCAATGCTAATAGTAAAGCTTTAAATACTATCTTTTGTAGCGTGTCCCTTGATGAATTCCATAGGATCTCTCATATGACAGTAGCCAAGGAAGCTTGGGAGATTTTGGAGACTACCTATGAGGGTACAAAGAAAGTTAAGGACACAAAACTTCAGATGCTTACCACCAAATTTGAAGAGCTCAAGATGAGTGATGATGAACCGTTTGATTCATTCTATGGGAAGCTCAATGAAATTGTAATTGCTAAACTCAATCTTGGTGAGAAGATTGAAGACACTAAGGTGGTGAGAAAAATATTGAGGTCCTTGCTTGAAAGTTTTAGAGCAAATGTTACAGCCATAAAAGAGAGCAAAGACTTGGATGAGATTAAAATCCAAGAGTTGATAGGTCTCTCCAAACGTATGAGCTGGGACTTCCTTCTCACAAGACGAGTAAATCTCTCGCTCTTAAAACTATCGCCGAAAGAATGGGTGATTCTTCTGAAGAAGATGTTGTGGAGAAGGAGGTTGCCTTTCTTGCGAAAAACTTCAGAAAATTCCTGAGAATGAAGAACAATGGAAGACAGTTCAGTAAAGGGAAGTTCTCATCCTCAAAAGGAGACAGAAAAGAGTATAAGAAGAAGGAAAAGAAGGAGTCTCAAGTACCCCAAGGCATTGTGTGCTATGAGTGCAATGGCCATGGTCATCTAAAGGAGTGTCCAAATTTTTTGAGAGGAAAAGGCAAGGCTTATGCCATAACACTCAGTGATACAGTTCATCCAATTTTGACTCAGAAGAGAGCTGTGACGGAGAAGGAAATTGCTCCGCCTTTATGACCATTGAACATGTTGAATCCTCCGAGGACTTGCATCAACTTGTACAAGAACTTGGGGAGCACAATGATGAAGAATCCAGGGGGATTGTGGAAGAATCAGATTCCGATGATGATGAGGATACAGCTGGTGTTAAAGAGAATCACTCCTTACTCCTTGAGAAGTCGGGAGAGTTTGCAAGAATAGCCAAGGCGGCTATGAGGGAAATGAAGAGAGCAGAGGAAGATTACCGAAGTCTCTTGGTCAGACATAAGGAGGCCAAATGCGAAATAGAAAAGCTGAATGGTGAGCTATCAGAAGCTTACTTAAAGATCAGATTCTTGGAGTTTGAGGTGGTTCAAGTCAATGCCAAGGTAGAAAGGGTCTCCACCAAGAAGCTGGATGATGTAATTTCCTTTCAAAATCAATTTTCAGATAAATCCGGACTAGGATACGCTGGAGAAAGCAGTATAGCTGCTGTGAATATCTCCAAAGAAGTAAAGTTTGTGAAGACCAAAGAGCCGGTTGTAGTCCCTCCCACTGTGGAGAAGGTAAAGGTTGAAAAGAAGAAGATGGTAACAGATCAAAGGGTGGTGAATAAGCCCAGAAAACAACCTGCAGTGAGGACTGAAGCAAGAGGGAGATCTCGTCCACGACCACAAAGAGGTCCTAGAATAAACCACTTCTATCATTATTGTGGTCTTCAAGGACATACTTGACCTAATTGTCATAAGCTAAGTGCCTTAAAGAATGCAACAAATTGAAGGTCAAGCGGACCAAGAAATGACAAGAGAAATTGGGCTGCTAAGCCATCAAGAGGTCGAAATGGAGATCCAAGTGTGATGGACATGATGAAAATGATAGGCGCATTCACCACGTGCTTGGAAAGCTTCTCCAGGAGGTTTGAAAGTTCTAACTCCCGTACCCAATCCCATAGGGATATCACCCTAAACGCACGTGCCGTGTGGGTGAAAAAGGGTACTAATGCATAAGCATTAGAACATGTTCATGCCCTAATACTTCCGATGTTTTGGGACATTTTCTCATGCATCATATCATGCATCGTTATCAATTTTAGCATGTTTCTTCTACTTGTTTTGGTTTGTACCTGTTCTTTGGTTGATCTTACTTTTCTTGTTCTGTTTTGGGTGTGTTCAAAATTTCAAAAACCCATAAAAATTGAAAAACCTCAAAAAGTTTGATCACCTGTTTTGTGCATATCTCATGTGAGTTTGGCCTAGTACCTTCGTACTAATGACGTAGTGCATTTACGATCTTGGCTTGTTATGTATGCACTCTTTTCTATGTGGAAGAAATTTTGAAAACTATGTGTGACTGTTGTAAATAGATCTTCAAGCTTGTCATGAATGATTGGCCAATAGTCTTGTTGGTCTTTGATATGCATGAAATATATACAATAAAGTACTCACATATCTACATATTTAGCCTTACTTTTATGTTATTTTGTGACTGATTATATAATATCTTTGTATTGCAGGTAACAAGGTCTTTACATAAAAAGTGGGGCTAAGCCAATTGAATCAAGCCAACTTACATCCAGCCATGCATGAATTCAAGAGAAGGCTAACTGAATTAAATTTAAGTCCAATTGGAGTAAGGAATCAAAGGAAATTTGCACCAAATTCAAGTCCAATTCGGATTAGGATTTCAGCCTGGACATCAGTTAGTATTTTCGGTATAACTTTCAGCTCAGATGTCCAATCGAGATGATTCAAGTTGGGCTGGAAAGTTAACTTAAAGGGCTACAACTTTGTAGTTTACCAAAAGCCCGAATTATGACGTTAAATGGGCCAAAATAGTCGGTTAAGTGAAGCCTAAATATCTGGAATTTTCTTCAAACGGGAATTCAACTTGTAATAGGATTCCTTGACCTATTTAAAGGCTTTTTAGGGCAAAATTTAGGGAGGCTAGTGCTAGGGCTGAGGGCTGAACGTAGAGAAAGCTGCGGTTGTGGCTACCTCTTTGGTTTTCTTCCATGACAGTTAGTTTTATTTTATTTTTCTAGTTTAATGTTTAGTATTTTATTCTTGTGTTTTCTTTCAATTATCATGAGTAGCTAAATTTATAATTAGGGTTGAGGATGAAACCTTGTTAAGGATTATCAATAATATTTATGTGATTTGATTTTTCCCACAATAGTTGTTCTTTAATGATTTAAATTGTTCTTGCTTCATATCAATTGACTAAGATGGGATTCTAGATATGAGTTCAATCACGTTTTTCTCATGATTTAGAATTTGTCTTAATTAATTGAATGCTTGGTTTATTAATTCTTGATTATAAAATTGGATATCGTTTGTGATTTGTCTGTCAATGGATACAATTTATGATTTGATTTTTAGAATTGGATATATCTTGTGATTCGTTTGGCTACGGATACAATTGATGATTTGGTTTTATACATAAGAAGCGAAGAAGAACAAGCTTTTGGTTTTTAAAATAAGGATTTTAATGAGGATATTTTCCATGATAGCAAGATTGATTTCTAAATTATCATGTAGTGAGTTGGGAAAAATTAATGATCATAAATATATGTTGATATGAATTAACAAGGCGGATTCCAAAACCTTAATTCCTTTCCCTTGATTGTTTACATCTTTTTATTGTTTTATATCTCTTACTTAGTTTAACTATTTGCTTAATTTTATTATTTGCTTAGTTTATTTAATTTCAAAACAACCAATTTTTATTAAACTAGATTAGGATTAATTTGGTTAAGATTTGATTAATTTTCCAACGTTCATTCAAGTCCCTGTGGGTTCGACCTCGTACTTGTCAAACTATACTTCGGTACGGTTTGTACACTTGCGAGTATTTTAAAATTTAACAACAGTCTTGATACTTGCATAGACTTGTGTCTATATCTCTTCCCACTTTATTTTTATGTTTTTGCAAAAAGAGCTCACCAAATGTAAATCTCCAAATGAAAAGAGATATTGAGCTGCAAAAGCCTGTCGCACACACTAGTATTCAACTAGGAAAAAGGGAAAGCGACTCTTTTAAATGTATATTGTATAGTGCTCAAAAAGCCAAAGGCTAATCATCAATATTGAAATATCAAAAAAAAATTTCAAGCACCAGTCTCAAAAAGTGATGTTTTGTCCAAAAATGGATCAATTGTTATGCTTTATGCAGAAGCCAAATAAAAAGCTTCTAAGTTATGTATTCAATGTGTGGGAGGTTATATATACTCATTTCTATAATGGAGATAGTCCACTTGATTTCGTATCAGTTGTGTATGACTCGATTGAATTGATCATTGAAGCTTTGTTCTGGTCTAAGAACTATTTCACATTTGATACTCACACACAACACATAAGACTTTGATTCAATCAATGCCTATCTCATTTGTGTGATTGTATATGTTCAAATGTGATGTGTATGCTCAAGAACTTGTTGATCAAACCCAAAAAGATTTTTGAGTGTTTTATATGTTTTTGAAAGTGATTTTATACTTTCGTGTGTTTTATTTTTGGTCAAAATGCATCTTGTGTGTTTTTCATCAAAATCTGGTTCAGGGGTTGTTTTGCGAGAAGCTCGCAACTTAGAGCTTCCCGCGAAAAGTGCTTGAGGGAATTAATTTTTTTCTTGTGTCACACAGAAACTCTCGCAACTATCTCGCGACTGTTTCGCGACCAACAGCTTCTCGCGAAATGCTGTTTGGCAAAAACTGAAATTTTTTAAAATTCAGACAGAGGGTATCGCGACTGTCTCGCTACTGTCTCGCGACTTAAAGCTTCTCGCGAAAGCTTATGTGCTTCAGTGGCCATTCTCACGACTGTCTCGCTACTCTTTAACCTGCAAAAAACGCGTGTTTTCAGTTTTATATAGCAGATATGACAGTTTTTCAAATCACAAACACTTCCCTCGCGTAACCTCATACGAACCCTTTTCAACCCAAATCTCTATTTCATTCAAAACCCTATCAATCCAAGCATATTTTCTGCATTCCCTTCTTCAAGGTATGTCTTCTAAAGCATTTTCTTCTAGTTTTTGCTTAGATTTTGCAGATTTTTCGTTAGGGTTTTGAAAATTGGGGATTTTTTGAAATTGGGTTGGGTTTCTTCTATTTTGTGCATATCTTTCAAATATTTTGATTAGGTTGAGTCCCATTTGTTTGTTGTGCATCTGTGTTGGCCCCATGTGGCATTTTAACATGTATTGAAGGTAGATTTTGCCTGGTTCATGCATTATTCATGTTAGATTTACTGTTTTGCATGCTAAGTGTTTGACAAAATGTCCGAGTGACATTTTTGTGCTTAAATTGTGAACGGTTTAGACCCCTAAAACTATAACCAGATTGCGTAGCCTAGATTAATTAGCCAAGTTGTTACTTAGTCAAATTATGTAATTCTAGGTTAAAACAATCACAAGATCATATCAAGCATATAAAACAAATAAAGCAGCGGAAAATAAATAACACAGTGATATGATCACCCAGGAAACCACACCGGAAAAACCTGGGGAGGATTTTACCCACCGATCCTCAAGGCAAAACGGAATCCACTAAGAAAGAATTGAAGTTTTTACAAAAGGACTTACAAGCTCCCCGCTTGACTTCCTAATGCTACACACCAGTAGTAACTTCCTGACACGACCACGCGCAGGCTCCGAATCCACGGACTACTTCTTTCTTTGAACTCCTTCTTCAAGTACAAGCTCCTCACTTGTTTTTCTCTTTAAGCTTTAATGGCTGCAACCTAGTTGATCATCAAGATGTTGATGTGATCTCAATCTTGAAAACCCTAAGCTTTGTGTAAAGGAAAGCTCCTCTAGATCTCACAAGAGATTTACACAAAACCGCAATGCATGAGCAACAATACAACTTGTGCAACTCTGAAAAACGTAGCTAGGGTTTGCCTTATATACCTAGGGCAAAAACATAAAAACCTAGACGTTTAAAGAGTTAGGGCTGAGTTGGAATTCTGCAGAAAAACGCATCTGGGCCGACTTTCGATCGATCGAGTCTAACCTTCGATCGATCGAGCCAGGCCGAGAAGCCCCAATGCTTCCGCAGTCACTCGATTCCAACTTTACAATATTAAACCAACTTTGAGCAAACTTAAATAAGACTAAGTACATTGTTTTGATCATGGTTTGCCAACATTACATATTAGAGTTCTAAATACATAAAATCCCAAGACCTTAGAACCTAACAAACTCCCCCTTTGGCAATCCGTGACAAAACACACAATAAAAGCTCAAAGTTTACAAGTAATAGCCCTTTACATAATAATGCTCATAAATAAAAGTTCAACCTAACTACTATCCATCGGTTGCAAGTGTAGACAGCAGCTTTGTTGAATCAACCTGTATATTCCTGAAATACTCAACAAACACATAAACGCATGTGTGGCAGCAAATAGTATATAAACAGGTATAATATTCTTGTAAGATTCACACAACACAAAATAAAGAAATATATCAATGAAGCAACTCATAAATATATATCAATAAGCAGTGAATCACAAAGACAACAAGAATCAAAAGAAACATGTATATCAATATATCAATCAATGTTACTCCCCCTAACATGAACATCCCAAAAATGATATACAAAGTGAAGCACCTAGATACAATCTAAATAAACTCCACAAAAATATCCCATGCTACAAAAAAATAAACTCCCCCTAACACAAAAATCTCCCCCTATCAACAAAAACACCTCTACAAGTCAAAAACTCTACTCCCCCTTTTTGTGACGGAATGCCAAAGGGCATCAAAGACCATCATCAAAAGGAGGTGGTGAGGAAGAACGAAGATGCGCCAAATCCGCTCGCAGAGCACGAATCTCGTCGAACAGATCCACCAAAAGCTGACCATGAGCCGCCTGAACGGTCATGACAGTCTCCAGAGTACGACGAACATCGAAGTCAGCCGCAGAAGGTGAAGGTTCAGCAGCAGCACCTACAGAATATGGAACAGCCTCACCAGCAGGACCTGTAGAAGAAGAAGGAGGGGCGCTACTAGAGGGATCAGACCTAGGGTGTTTAGAACCAGCTCGAAGATGAGCGGCCCTCTGTCTAAGGAAAGACGCTCCTATAGGAGCTATCACATGAACAGGCTCAGAAGCAGGGAAGTCCTCTAAACCTAGATAAAGTAAAATCCTATGAATGAAAATAGGATGGACAAGGGCATGGGCAGTAGATGAACTCCTATAAACTTCGTTCAAAGAACGAAGAAAAAGATGGGGGAAACTAATAGGAGCATCTGTAACAAGAGCGTAAAGAAAAACACACCTCTCAAGAGGAATGTTGTGCAGATGAGAAATAGGCCAGAGTGAATGACAGGCTATCCTAAAGAATAGGTAGGTAGTCTCAGGAAGCTCAGCGGTGGTGATCCGAGGATCAGAACCCCACTGGATAGAAGATCCAGTGATGTAGGACATGACATCACTCAGCTCAGGTGACTCATCATAGGGGTAAACAGGATCCCTAACCAATGGTACCTCTAGAGCATCAGCCACTACCTGAGGAGTAATGGAGTACTCTACACCTCGTATCCAACTCCTAACGAGAGTGTTGGAATCATAGATGCGGACAGAGAGGTTCGAGAAGAACTCTCTAATCAAGGTAGCCGGAGGTGGAGGGTCAGACACGGTCAACAAAGGTAACCAACCCCTACGCTCAAAATTTGCCCTAATGGCAGGATCTACCTCATCTAAACGAACAGAACGCTCAGCCCAAATCTTCCTATGTAGGTCTAAAGTCTCAAAAGTCTCTTGGTTTTTCTCAGTGGGGAACCGCTCACTATCAAAGGATGGAGGGGAAGGAGTAGGAGTGGGGATGGTCCTACGAGCTCTAGTCTTCCTAGGCATGGTGCTAAGGAACAGGACAGAGACACAAAGAGAAAACCAAAAAGAACAGGAAATAAAACTAAGGGCAGACTGCAAGTTAGTACAAAAAAAATATAGAATGAAAATCTATATGATGCATGAATCATAAATAATGGTATGATGCATGAACTAATGCAGTGATGAGGATCAAATTAAGTTCAATTTTCACAACATTGGCTTGAACAAAGAGTTTCTTAACAAAAACCCTAAAAAATTTAGAATCACTTGAAAAGTTTTGCAACAAATTGATGAATTAATCATTAGAAACCATTGGAAATAGTTTATAATAACCAATTGCATCAATTACACAAGCCAATTTCAACAATTAAGCCCAATTTCACAAAAAGCCCCAATTCGGACCTAGTATAAACCCTAGAAATTCAAATTTTCCACAAAACTCAAAATTGATCAAATTAAACACTCAAGAACAAGTGTATAGAGTGTCCCCAACAAAACCCATTGATCAATTGCACATAATTTTGTCCGAATCATCAAAAATCCCAAATTAAAAAGTTCCGAAAATCCTCTCTTAAATGCATGAAAAATGCATGAAAACAAGTAAATAAATTGAAAAGCAAGGGTATTAAGGACATACCAGCTTGAGGAGAGAGAGATTTTGCAAAAAGATCGGAAGAAAACGACAAAAACTTGAAGAAATTGACTTGCCTCGTCGGAGAGAGAAAAGGAAAAGTTTTGAAAAAGTTTTGAAACTTTGAAAAAGTCAGATTTTCCCTTTTTAAAAAGCTTATTCACGATGTTCGATCGATCGAGAATTACATTTGATCGATCGAAAGTGACAGACGATTTAGCACTTTCTGAGGCACTTTTTCGATCGATCGAAAAACACTCTGGATCGATCGAAAAGGGTAAAAACACACTGAATTTTGGAAAAAAACAGTTTTGAAAATTTGCAAACCCAATTTTGAAACAACTCCTCAAAGCATTTGAACAATGAACACAAAATGCATGAGTATGAGATGGAATGCATTTTCAAAAACCCAAAATTTTAAACCCAATTTTCTCAAACACAAGTTTCATCATCTTCCAAATTAATTTTCTCAAGCATCAACAATGTTGTGCACAAATCTCAAGATATTTTTCAAACTTGGTTGGTCAGACCAAGAACACACACACTAGTATGTACAGTGTTTAACAAAGAGTAACTTGTGTAGTGTGTGAAACTAGCAAAGACTTGAGATACATGTGAGGTGATACGTGAATGGCAATTAAACACAAAGTCTACACAATTCATCACATAGAATTAAAAGAGACTATCACCTAAAGAGTTACATCCTATAACTCCCACATCTCCTAGATCAAAAGCTTGCAATCATGTAAGTTTCTTTTATTTTTGCCTCTTATTTATGTGAAATGGCATTCAGCCTAATAGTACACACCGGTTTGAATTAAGTGAATTGGCATCAAGCCTAATAGTACACACCAGTTTTAATTTATTTTGAGGCTACACCTTATGTTCTTTTTGTGCATGTGCTACACTTTCTCGAACACTAAATCTTATGATATGCACTAAGGTGTTCATGATTGGCTAGTGAACAGTGGTGAGATGGTTATTTATGCCTTTCTCAAAAGGATCAAGTCCGTCAGTCAACAACATGTGACTTCGTGATTAAGGCAAAGTGATTAAGAATCCACACACATCTTTCCCACACAACATGCACTACAAAGTTTCAACTAGTTAAGTGCAACAAATAAGCTCATCAAAGTTAAACAAGGTACACAAGACATGACATGTGTAAAAAGAATGACCAACCTTGTTTTCAAAAATCAAGATAAATAGTGTTCAACACAGATTTTGCTTTCTTCTTTTTTTTTTTTTTTTTTTTTTTTTTTTTTTTTATTATTATCAAAAGAGAAAACAAATAAATCCTAGAATGAAATGCATGTATGTAATGCAATGCAAGTCCTAGAACAAAAGAAAACACAAAAACCAAATAACAATGGTCACAATAGAATAGAGCAATGAAGCACAAGGACCATGTCAGAAAGACTCAATTAGTTCGAGTCTTTTGCATCCAAAACTTTTTAGATGCACCCCGAGCATTGGAGTTCTTATTCACATTAGAGTGATTCTCAACTCCAGAATTGGAATAAAGGTTTAACGCCTTTACCAATTCACCAATTAGTGCCATAGGATCTTGTGCTTGAGGCACAGGCACTTTTGGTCTTTTTGCTCTCTTATCAGCTTGAAGCTTGTAACAGTTAGGACGGATATGTCCAGACTTACCACAATAATGACAAACCCAAGCAGGTTTACCATGCATCTTGTCCTTCGGTTTGGTAGGCTCCTTAGGTTTGGATTCTCTTAAGTCTACCCTAATCTTCTTTGGTGGTGAAACTTCTACAGGTTTAACAACCTCACTCACAGGGGGTTTTACAGTTTCACTCACGACCTTACTCACAAGAGGTTCAGAAGAAGAAGAAGAAGGAACGAAGACAGTGGAATGGGGTCCAGAATCAAAGATGCTTTCTACATATCCTAACCCAGCTTTATCAGAAGGATACTTTTGAACATTTAACATGTGATCAAGTTTAGAACTAGCAGATCTAGCAACAGATAAATCATGTTCCAAAGTTCTAACTTTATCAAGCAACAGCATGTTTTCAGATTTAACATTATTCAAAAGATCATTAGCATCAAATAACTTCACAAGCAAATTTTTCTTCTCAAGCTCAAGAGCATCAATTTTCTTTAGGCCTAAATCAACTTTCATGGCATCCTTTGCAGCAATTTTGCAAAGTTTGTTATAGGCCTCTTGAAGATCTGCGTCTTCAGAGAGTTCCCCATCAGCAGGGTTCTCCTCAGCAGATATGCTTTCATCTACTTTACCAGTAGCAGTGAAAGCAATGAAGTTTCCATCCTCGTCACAACCGGACTCATCATCAGAAACCTCATTATCACTAAGGGTGACAGCCATAGCTTTACCCTTATTTCTCAAGAAAGTAGGACATTCAGATTTGACATGACCATACCCTTGACAACCATAACACTGAGGACCCAAAGAGTTATTAGAAGATTGACCTACTTGTTCTCTAGGTTTTTCAAAGTTGTTAACCTTAGTGGGATCATTCTTCCTAAAGTTTCTAGGTTCAGCAGTGTTGGTGTTCCTTGCCTTTCTATTAGTGTTTCTAAGAAAATTCCTAAAATTCTTGGCAAGGTAAGCTATCTCCGTGGGAGAGAGCTCATCATCAAATCCACCACCTTCAACATCATCAACAGACTTCAGTGCCATTGATTTGGATTTGACAATCTTAGGTAAGTCAGACTCATAGGACTGAAGAGATCCTACAAGCTCATCCACAAGGATGGAGTCAACATCCTTACTTTCAGTAATGGCTGTTACTTTGGGTCTAAAGTCTTCAGTCAAAGATCTAAGAATCTTCCTAACAACCTTAGGTTGATCATAGACTTCACCCAAATTATAAGCAGAATTAACAATATCATTCAGTTTTGCATAAAACTCATCAAAGGTTTCATCATCAGACATTCTAATGTTTTCAAACCTAGAAGTTAATTGCTGCAGTTTATTAATTTTAACAGCCTTTGTGCCTTCATGCACAGTTTGGAGGATTTTCCAAGCAGTATGAGCAACCTCAACATTAGAGATCCTCTTAAATTCCTCCATTGAAACAGCATTGAAGATGGCATTCATAGCTTTGCTATTGAAGCCTGCTGCTTCTTTCTGAGAAGTTTGCCACTCACTCACAGGAGTAGTGGGCTTCTCCCATCCGTATTCGACGGAATTCCATACCCTCTCATCTATGGATTTCAGGAATGCTTTCATCCTTACTTTCCAGTAAGCATAATTGTTCCGATCAAAGTGAGGAGGAACAAACAGAGAGTGTCCATGCTCCATGACAACTGGGGTCAAGGATCAGCTCTGAGAAAAAGATCTCAAACAAGACGAGCTACCCGCTCTGATACCACTTGAACGGTTTAGACCCCTAAAACTATAACCAGATTGCGTAGCCTAGATTAATTAGCCAAGTTGTTACTTAGTCAAATTATGTAATTCTAGGTTAAAACAATCACAAGATCATATCAAGCATATAAAACAAATAAAGCAGCGGAAAATAAATAACACAGTGATATGATCACCCAGGAAACCACACCGGAAAAACCTGGGGAGGATTTTACCCACCGATCCTCAAGGCAAAACGGAATCCACTAAGAAAGAATTGAAGTTTTTACAAAAGGACTTACAAGCTCCCCGCTTGACTTCCTAATGCTACACACCAGTAGTAACTTCCTGACACGACCACGCGCAGGTTCCGAATCCACGGACTACTTCTTTCTTTGAACTCCTTCTTCAAGTACAAGCTCCTCACTTGTTTTTCTCTTTAAGCTTTAATGGCTGCAACCTAGTTGATCATCAAGATGTTGATGTGATCTCAATCTTGAAAACCCTAAGCTTTGTGTAAAGGAAAGCTCCTCTAGATCTCACAAGAGATTTACACAAAACCGCAATGCATGAGCAACAATACAACTTGTGCAACTCTGAAAAACGTAGCTAGGGTTTGCCTTATATACCTAGGGCAAAAACATAAAAACCTAGACGTTTAAAGAGTTAGGGCTGAGTTGGAATTCTGCAGAAAAACGCATCTGGGCCGACTTTCGATCGATCGAGTCTAACCTTCGATCGATCGAGCCAGGCCGAGAAGCCCCAATGCTTCTGCAGTCACTCGATTCCAACTTTACAATATTAAACCAACTTTGAGCAAACTTAAATAAGACTAAGTACATTGTTTTGATCATGGTTTGCCAACATTACATATTAGAGTTCTAAATACATAAAATCCTAAGACCTTAGAACCTAACAAATTGGACCCAAATGACTTCAATTTATGGGTTTATACGTTTTTGATTTTGGCTATCTTGTTTTGGTCATTGTTCATGTGTTTTATACACTTTGCCCATGTTGCACACACATGGCTCACACCTAGGCACACTTAGGCACCCCTCATGCATTTCATGCTGCACACATATGCATTAGTACATGCACACAGGCACACACAAATGCACTGTTTATTGTTTTCATGCATTGTGTTTATATTTTCCTGATTTATGTGTTCAAGCATGTTGTTTAGAATCTGTTATGCTCTGTTTTATGTTATTTTATTTTTTTGTTTTGAACTAACTTAGATCTAATCAAGTTTTGTGTTCTGTTTTTGGTGTTTGTGCACATGTTCCCTTTTTGCTTTGTGAAACTGTGCAGATGTCTCCCACTAAGCATACAGCTAAGAAGAAATCATCTTCAAAACATGCTCACACTGATTCTGAGCATTTCAAGTCAGCAGAGGCAGATATGAAGTACAATGATTGCTACAAGAGAGCAACCATTATTATGGAAAGGGTGGTTCAGTTAGAGGCTCTTGAGCACACATTCATTCCTGATGCGTTCAAAGAGAGAACTTGGACCAAGCTGTTGAATCCAGTTGGGACTTATTCTCAGAAATTATCCGAGAATTTTTCTCCAATGTTGCTGTGGAAGATGACAACATAATTTGCTGGGTGAGGCACAAGGAATTCGTGATCACAAGGGATAGCATTCAAGACTTTCTTGAAGTTCGTCCTCCATCTCAACCGATCATTACCCAATATAAGGATAAATTGGGATCTATTGCAGACATGGTGAGGACACTTGATGGGACAATGACTAAAAATGCCATGAACACAATACCGTTTTCACCAAAGATGAGGACTTTAGCCTATGTGATGATTCACAATCTGTACCTAGTGATAAACCTAACTACACTTTCTGCTCCGAGGACCTTCTTCCTATATGATCTCTTCACTCACAAAGAGATTGATATATGTAGGCACATCTTTCACTTACTGAAGAAGAGTATTAGTAAACAGAACTCCAGGACCATCATGCCCTTCCCCTCTCTCATTATGGGCCTTATTGCAAAAGAGAGGCTCAACCTTCCAAGTGGTCTTACGGTAATTCAAAGGGACCATCCCATTGGTGCTCATAACGTGACTAGGAGCACAGCCCACATCAGAGGTTCCAGGACAAGTGTGCATACCATCCCACAACCTCGTGTTCAGCAAGATGAGGGTGAAGATACAGAGGAAGAGATTGATAGATTCACTTTTGCTCCAGAGACTTCAGCACAGCCATCGTCTTCTACTCCAACACAAGGTTTAAGCAAACTTGATCAACTACTAGCTAAAATGGATAAGATGGCTACAGTGCTTGATTCCCATGTGCAACACACCGCAAACTAGTTTGCGTACATTCAAGGACAGATCACTGCATTGTCTTCACAACTACAAGAAATGCAAGGATCAGATTCAGAGTTCGATCAGTTCTAGCCTCTTTGGCCATTCCAGTCAAAAAGGGAGAGAAAATTTTGAGGGGGAGCTAAAGAAGAGCTTGCACAGCGTTAGGGGGAGCATAACTTTAGACTTAGAAACATTGGTTATTGGTTCACAGACGGTTTAAGTCTAGTTACTTTTAGTAGTTTTTATAACTATTTTTACTGCTTTTGGTTTAAAGCTTTGATACTCTGTTTTTAACTTCAGTTTAATTTCAGAATTAATTTAAGTTGTTTTGTGTTTATCTCTATGCTTTGTGGCATTACACTTGTACCCATAATGCTTATGTAAGCTGTTAAGGGTTTGTTTGCATGCATATTTGTAGGCTTTTATGGTATGTACCATGCTTAGGCAATACCTTGCTTATGCAGCCTTTCTGCGTATGTACTTGATGTTAAATGTCATGCATTTTACTTTAGTACATCACTCTTGTGCCCTAGTAGGATTGTTCCTAGATGCAAATACTTTGTGTATTTTGCATTGGTTGAGTGTTGGATAATACTCTTCAAATGAGCTTATCATCTTACATGTCCGGATGTTCATTCCCTATGTGAATAAGCATAGTGATCACTTCTGTATAGTAATTGCTTGTTTGGTCAAGCCATGGTTTATTCATTTATCCTATTTATACTTCATCTCTTTTTACTTGTTCATGTACGTACCTTGTGTTCAACTTGTCATAAGCTTAATGAAAGTTTGTTTGTGTGCAAGTGTTTCAGGTTACAGGTATATACGTGCAAGTGCTTTACAGCTTCTAGATTAGGTGGGAGTGAGTTTTGCCTTTATTTTTTTAAACTCACGTTTAAGTCTAGAGTCTGTTTTAGGGTTTTGTCACTGAATAGCCAAAGATGGAGATTGTAAAGTTATTATTTACAACTAGTTTTTGTTGGCTTTTATTCTATGCCAAATTTGATTGTAATTGTTTTCAATCTTTTATACCCTGTATTATTATGGAATTTCATTGTAAGGGTTGTGTGATAGAGAGAGAGAGTGTGAAGACTTAAGCATTTGAAGACTGAAGATTTCTCATGGGTATGTCGCGACTTAGCTTCCCGCGAAGTGACACATGTCCCTTGCACATGCTGGAATGCGAAGAGTCAGGCCAGGTAGAGACAGCTGTGTCTTGCGAGTATCTCGCGGGTAAGGCCTTCTCGCGAGACATCCACGAGGCATTCTATTCTGCCAGCCTGAGTCACACTTTCTGTGCTTACACTATATATACCCTTTTTACCCATAAATGTTGAGAAGTGCTTTAGAGAGAAAACCCTAGCCAAACACATTGAGAATTAGAGATTGTCATACCCACATTTCTCTATACACTTGCTTGTGGTATTTCCTTAACTCTTCCTTCTCCATTTTTCATACCATTGAGAGGTTGATAGCCTAAACACTTACCACACCCTTTGAGAGTGTTGAGTGACGTTTTGGTGTTGCTGGGAAGCATTGGAAGAAGCCAAGGATGGCAGATGCAACATGGAACTTGTAGTGGGATCCGGAGTGCTAGACAAGACAGGGTTCCGAGAAGCCTTGTTGGAGTAGAAGCTTGGAGGGCTTAGATACATCAGGTAGATTAGGCTTGGAGGGTCTCTTGCTAACCTATGTATCCCAACTGATTGTCTAGTGGATCGACTTCCACTTAGAGGGCGGCGGAGAGGTTTTTTGCTGAGTTCTTTAGTTTCCTCTTCGATAACACATCGGCGTGTTATCTTGTGTTTGCATCCTTCTTCCCTACTCTTTTACATTCCATTATACTGCTGTGTTGCTTAGTTTATGGATTAGAGTAGTTTCTTGTTTATCCTCTCGCATTTACATTATTCCGCACTTTGTATTAAGTTAGTGTAAAATCTATCGAGCCGTAATTTTAATTAAGGGGTCTAAACAGCTCTTGTGTTTTTAACACATTTTTCGAGCTTTCAGTTTTAGTGGTTGAGTTGCTGTTGTTGTATATGTTGAACTCTTGCTGTTTGAGTTTTATGCTCTAGTAAAGACGTTGAGATGTATATGTTAGTGTTTAAAAAATCATCCGACAAATATTTCACCATATTTCTGTGTATATATCACCTAAATTAACAATTACCAAGCAGTAGTGTTTTCCCTTTTTCTTTTCTATGAAGGGGAAAAAAAACCACCACCCACCACAAAATTAGAACAACTTCAAAAAGATATTTCAAGGAAATTTTTTATGATCCTAGCTAATATATTTTAGAAAGTATGGATATAAACACGAGTATGATACGGTGACATGAGCAATTTATGAAAATTATAATATAAAACGGCCGACACGACATTGTTATAATATGGGTGCGACCACGGACATGACATCGGTATGACACTGGCACAACATGGGTACAACACTCTAAATGAAATGTCTGTACTTCCTAAAATATATCATTAAGTATTCTACTTTAGAAAATATTGTATATATTTTGTTTTGTTTCCAACAAAATTGATGATAGATTCAAATGGAACCACCATATGTATACCTCTAGGCTCTCGAATCATACACAGTGAAACAGTAGAAAGTGTTACAGGTACTGATCAGGATCCGACCCTTAACGTACAAGACTCTTCCTTTTGAAGATAAGTTGGAATACTATAATCTCACCCTAACATGGTGTTAATTTAACCATAGACCAAGGTCTATATAATCCCCATGCTTGAATACTCCCAAAACATACCGCAAAAGCAGCCCTCTAAACTAGTTAATTGTCTCACAGCTGTTAGGACATATGTGTTCACACTTAAGAACATATGTCATATTTTATGTAAATTGGCTAATCCTTTGACAAAACGCACTCTACTTGTATTTGGGTAGTTCTAGGTGTTTTTAATACTTCAAGAAACAATGTTTCAAGATCAAGTGTTGAAGTCATCAAGTCTGTCCAAGAAAAAGCAAGTTGAAGTGCAGAATTTTTAAAGCTCGACACCTGCTCGACACCTGCCTCGACACCTAGCTATCTGTCGAGATCTTCAGCTGATTCTTATCGCAATCTCGATAGCTTCTCGATAGCTGGTCGATCGATCGAGAAAGTTTCTGTCCCCTCGACACCTTCTCGACACCTCCTCGATAGCTGCTATCTGTTGAGATTCATTAAACCTCGACACCTTCTCGACACCTCCTCGATAGCTGCTATCTGTCGAGGTTACGGAATTTTAGTTTTTTGATTTTTGGGCCAGGCTTATGTATTTGAGTAGGGTTTCTTTTCCCACAACCCTAGACCTATATAAGACTTATTTTGGAGGCCGTATCATAAGAAAATAAGAGAATACAAGGAGAACATATGAAAAATGTTATTCTCTCTGAAAGAAGCTACTGCGTCTTTTGCGCCTTAGGGTTTTGTAACCAAGTGCTTCTTGATCTTCATTCTTGATGAAGTGAAGAACTTTGCAGCCAACATCTTCTTCTAGTTGGTGATTGAAGTCGCATACTGGGATCCGCGCAATTGGTTAGTCACGTACTTGGGATTCGTGCATCAAAGGGTGGCGTTCATATATTGAAGAGTTCAGAGGTTCTGAAGCGGTAGAAGGTTTCTGCTGTGAGTTCATCTACAGGGATTGTAGAGTCTAGGGACAAAGGTTTTGTACTAGATCTGAAACTTCTCTTTTCTATAGTGGATTGCTTTTCGGGAAGGTTTCCCCCCAGGTTTTTTTACTGTGAAACTGGTTGGTTTCATTGGTTTTCCTGGGTCGTCATATCTTGTCTTATTTATTTTTTCCGCTGCATATTATTTTGACATGATATTGATGTTTGTTTGTTTTAACAAGTTTTATTGATAATAAATCTAATTAACAACTTGAATTTAAAACTTGTTAATTCTATCAACTGGGGTCTAAATTTCCCAACAACAGCTATAGCTACCTATTCCCCAAATTCCCTTTTTGACAACATGGGACGCCTATGTTTTAATGCAGTGACCAACTACAAGCCTTTGCCCCCAATTACTGAAAAGCAATTACGGGATACATTCCAAAAATACAATAGAGATGGTGACGGTCTTCTCAGCAAGGCAGAGTTAGAGAATGCCTTCAAATCCCTCGGCTCACACATGCCCAACTGGAGAGCCCGTCGTGCGCTCCACCATGCTGATGCCAACGGAGACAAAAATATCGGCCTGGAGGAGCTCAACGAGGTTGTAAAATAAACTGCCAAACATGGATATGTCCTTGGTTAAATAATGTGTACGTACGTGCTTGTATCAGTGTCTGATACATCATGTTACACCAAGTATGCTATGTAAGTAATTATCCTCCGCAAGTTTCAGCTTTTCTTCTATGATGTAGAATCTAATTGTGGCCTGATCCTTCTGTAAAACCTGTAACAGAGGATGCAGTGCTTGTATGTGTGTACTCTTGATTTATGAATCTAATGCATTTCCTATATGTTTTTGTTTCGGTCCCCCACCCCCCTCCCCCCGCGGCACAATTTTATCATCTCGCATAATAGTAGGTCTTATTAAAATTTCATATTTTTCTTTCTAAGGAATTAAAATTTCAGATTTTTCTTTCTAATGACAATATTGTCTCACTCTGCCTCAAATGAATATGCATGTTAATATATATAAACTAACTTCCAAAACACTAGCTCTTTCTCTTAATACTCTTAGCATTGCCTTAAGTATTATCTCTCATCTATATTACTCCCATAAGTCTCGAGACGACTTCATTTAAAGATGGTAAAATGCCTTTGCTCCTGTAGATTGAGTAGGTTTTTCCAAGTTTCACAGAGAAAGGATAGGATAAGGACTTGGGCACCCATGATAAGGACAAGATAAAAATGATCCCACGATTTCATAATTTTAACTAAATCGCATTTTACAAATATAATTTCAATTCATGTGGCAATGTTTGTATGATAAGTGTAATAATCAGTACTTTTATACATATATGTTAGGTTCTAAAGACTTAGGATTTTATGTATTTAGAACTCTAATGTGTATTGTTGGCAAACCATGATCAAAACAGGTTGTTTAGTCTTGTTTAGGCTTGCTTAAAGTTGTGTCTTTTATGTAAAGTTGGAATCGAGTGGCTGCAGAAGTATTTGTTACTTTCGGCCTGGCTCGATCGATCGAAAATTAGACTCGATCAATCGAAAGTCGGCCAGAACGTTTTTCTGCAGAATTTCAACTCAGCCCAAACTCTATTTAAACGTCTTGGGGTTCAAGTAAAACTCTCCTATATATAAAGGAAACCCTAGAACATTTTTTAGATAAAAAAAGAGAGAGAGATTAGAGTGTCTCTTGTGCCTCTTTTTATTAGGGTTTTGTACCCAAACCTCTCTGAGTCTTTGTTGCTCATATTGCGGTTTGTGTGAATCTCTTGTGAGATCCTTGAGGAGTTTTCCTTCACATAAACTTAGGGTTTTCAAGGTAGAGATATTATCTACATCTTGATGATCAACAAGGTTGCTGCCATTAGAGCTTAAAGAATAACAAGCATGGGTGCTTGTAACTGATTGGAGAATCCAAGAAAGAAGGAGTCCATGGATTCGGAGCTTGCACGTGGTCGTGTCAGTAAGTTCTACTGTTGGGTAGCATTAGGAAATCAAGCGGGGAGCTTGTAAGTCCTTTTGTATGAACTTCGATTCTTTCATAGTGGATTCAAGTTTATCTTGAGGATAGCTAGGTCAAATCCTCCCCAAGTTTTTACCGTGTGGTTTCCTGGGTCATCATATCTTGTGTTATTTATTTTCCGCTGCTTTATATATTCTTGATATGATTGTGTGATTGTGATAACCTAGATTTGCATAAATTGACTAAGTTAATCACTTGACTAATTAACTAGGTTAATCTGGTTGGTTTAAGGGGTCTAAAACCTAACAAGTGGTATCAGAGCGGGTAGCTCTTTTGTTGTAGATTTTTTGATCTAAGAGCTGATCCTTGACCTCCTGTTTTCATGGATAATTTGAAGTGTCTTTCTAATCATGTTTCTGCTCATACTTCTGTTGATTTTATTGATGCTTGTGAAACTCTTCGTAGGGAATTATTGAAATCTATGAAAATTGCTAAAAAATTTAAGGGAGAGTTAAAATTGGCTAATCTTGAAAAAGAGGAATTACTTGTTAGATTAGATGAATCTAATAAAAAGAATGAATTTTTGAGAAATCAAATTTCCTCTCAAGATGAGAAGATGAAAAGCTTGGAACAAGAGTTAGTTGAATCCAAAGCTAAAATTGAAAATTTGACTAATACCAAGCCTGCTGATGATAACAGAAGTGTTTCTATTTCTTTTATGCCTAAAGCTGAAAAAGTTTATATCCCCCCTTTCAAGAGGAATAATAAAGAAACAGCTTATTGTGCTAGGTTAGACAAAGGTAAAAGTTCTGATGTAGACGCTGAAGTTTCTAAACCTAAGTCTAAACCTACTGTTAGAGAGTAAAATAAATCTGTTTTTGTGCCTACCTGTCACCATTGTTGTGTTGTTGGTCATATTAGACCAAATTGTTCTTTGTTGAGGCAAAAACCAAAATCTGAGACTAGATTTGCTGTTAGGAATACTAATGTTCCTAAATTTGTTCCTGTTTGCCACTTTTGTAGTGTCTCCAGTCACATTTGTCCTAATTGTCATAAATTGAAATTTAAGCATTTTGTATTTCAATCTAGGATATGTGATGATATTTCTCCTGCCATAAGTCCATATAAATTGTTTCATATTATTTTGAAAAATTTAAACTTGTTGGCTTGTGAAAGGAATTTGCAGGATTTTAGTCTTTCTCAGAAGATTGGTGTAATCCCTCAAATACACTCTACTTCTCATGGATTTTCACCTACAAAGCCGAAGTCTCATGCTATATGGGTGAGAAAAGATTCTCCAAGGTGAGTGTTGTTGACTTGTCCTTGTTTTAATTCTTTCAATTGCTTGTGGGCATGTCTTATTTCTATTTTTAGTTGTTTTGTTTTTCAAGTTGTTTTTTTTAAAAAAAAAAAAAATCCAAAAACCATTGAAAAATTTCAAAAAGACAAAAAATATTTTATTTTGTGTCTTGTTTTTTTTTCTTGAGGATTACATGAGTTTTAATATCTTTGTTGATTTAGAACATGCTTGACATTGTGGTGAAACTTGAATAGCATGTGTTATATAAGTGCTAAGCTTTTTTTGATTTTGTGTGAGTATGTACTAGTTTGTGCATGTATTCAAGAGTTAATTAAGAAATTGATATTTCTTGTTTGTGTACCCTCTATAGTTTAGTTTAGCACTATCATGCATTACTTTTGCATTGTTCATTAAGCATAATTTGTGCTTTTTGTTTTCGGTCATAAAATTTTTTTTAAGCCAAAAAGATTTTTGTGTCTTGCATTATTTATCTTGGATTTATAATCAAGGATTGGCCATATTATCTTTACATAACAAGTTTATGTACCTTGTTTAGATTTGATGAGCTTCTTTATTGCACTCTACTAGTTTGAGCTTTGTAGTGCATGTTGTGTGGGAAGATGTTTATAGTTTTTGATCACTTTGTCTTGATCTTGAAATCACATACCTTTGATTGTCGGACTTGATCCTTTTGAGAAAGGCATAAATAACCATCTCACCACTGTTCACTAGCCAATCATGAACACCTTAGTGCATATCGTAAGATTTTGTGTTCGAGAAAGTGTAGCACATGCACAAAAAGAACATAGGGTGTAGCCTCGGTTTAATTGTTTAATGCTTAAAATTGGTGTGTACTATTAGGCTTGATGCCAAATCACATAATTAAAATTGGTGTGTATATTATGAGGCAAAATTCAAGAAACTTACATGATTGCAAGCTTATGTTCTAGGAGATGTGAGAGTTATATGATGTAACTCTTTTGGTGATAGTCTCTTTTAAATTCTATGTGATGAATTTTGTAGACTTTGTGTTTGATTACTATTCACATATCACCTCACATGTATCTCAAGTTTTTGCTAGTTACACACACTACACAAGTTACTCATTGCTAAACTTGGTACATTATATTGTGTGTGATCTTTTGTGGCCATCCAAGATTAAAAGTTCCTTGATCTTAATACAAAATGTATTTAAAGTTTGAGAAATTGGAAATTCTAGAGCTTGTATTGAATCCGAATTGGGGATTTTGTTCAATTAGGTTAAAATTGATGAAATTGGCTTGTTGTTTTGATGTAATTGCGCATTATAGTCTGTGTGTTGTGTTCTGTGATGCTCAATTCATTAATTTGTTTTAAAAATTTCATCAAGTGTGTTAGGACATATGTGTTTACATGTTAGGAACATATGTCATATTTTATGTAAATTGGCTAATCCTTTGACAAAACGCACTTTACTTGTAATTGGGTAGTTCTAGGTGTTTTTAATACTTCAAGAAACTATGTTTCAAGATCAAGTGTTGAAGTCATCAAGTCTGTCCAAGAAAAAGCAAGTTGAAGTGCAGAAGTTTTAAAGCTCGACACCTGCTCGACACCTGCTCGACACCTACCTCGACACCTGCTAGCTGTCGAGACTTAAAAAGTCAGAATTCTAATCTGATTTTCTTGGGATCCGTGAATGTGTTTTTGGGCCTTCTTTTCTTCTAACCCTAAACATATTTAAGGAGTGTTTTAAGAGCCGTCAACACAGACACAAGTTGCATAAGCATTGAGCAATCCTTGTTCAAGCAAATTGTGCTCTAAGACGAAGTTCTTAACCTAGATCATCTTCTTCAAGAAGTTGCTGTGTACTGTGCACCTTAGGGTTTTGTGACCAAGCATCTTCCTGATCTTCATGCATAGGATGATCTGAAGAACTCTGCAGCCAACCTCTCATTCTAAAGTTGGTGATTGAAGTCGCGTACTGGGATCCGCGCATCTGGTTAGTCACGTACTTGGGAGCCGTGCATCAAAAGGGGGAACTGTCGCTACAGATCAAGTCCAATTGGGTATTGGGGTAAGGGTTCAACTGTAGGTTGGTAAGGTACTTGGGATTCCTTATTTGTAACCGCTTGATTTGATAATAGTGGAGTTTCGGGAGTGGTGACCTGAAAATCACCCGGTGGGGTTTTTGCCGTTAGGGTTTTCCCCATTCGTGAACAAATCACCGTGTTATTTATTTTCCGCTGCATATTTAGTTATTCGGTGATTTGTTTGTGCTGCCACGTATTTGCATGTTAAATTGATTAATTAATAACTTGGCTAAATTAATTAATTAGTTTAAATCACAAGGGGTTATTCAGTTTGTGGCCTATCAAGTGGTATCAGAGCAGGCACACTCTGATTATTTATTAATCTTTGCTGTGATTGATCCATTGACCCCTGTTTGTCATGGATAGAGGACAATCTCTTATTATGCCTCCTTTATTTGATGGAACTAACTATGCCTACTGGAAAGTACGCATGAGAGCTTTTTTGCAGTCCTTAGATGAGAAGGTGTGGCAAGCTGTGGAGATTGGCTGGACAAAGCCAAAAGAAGCGCCGGCTGATTGGGATGAAGCCAAGATCAAGGCGGCGAACTTCAACAGCAGAGCGTTGAATGCTCTATTTAGCGCTGTCACCAATGAGGAGTTCAAGAAGATATCCTCAACAGAAACTGCCAAGGAGGCGTGGACCATCCTCCAGACAACCTATGAAGGAACAAAGGCTGTCAAGGATTCAAAGCTACAGAGGCTCACTACTAGCTTTGAAGAAATTAAGATGGAGGAGGATGAGTCGTTCGATGAGTTCTATGCCAAGCTGAAAGACATAGTGAACTCAGCCTTCAATCTTGGGGAAACCATCCCTGAACCCAAGGTTGTAAGGAAGGTGCTCAGATCTCTACCTGAGAGATTTCATGTCAAGATTACGGCAATTGAAGAATCAAAGGACATTGATAAAATTCCTTTGACTGAGCTGGTTGGGAACTTGCAGACCTATGAGCTAGGGTTATCAAGGATAGGCAAGTCAAGCAAGGGCAAGAGCATGGCCCTGAAGGCGAAGAGCAGTGATACTGATGAGTCTTCCGATGATGAAGATTCCAAGATGAAGTCCTACATTACAAGGCAGTTCAAGAAGTTTATGAAGAATGCCAATGGGAGGAGCTTCGACAAAGACCGAAGGCAATCCGGTTCTTCACAGTTCAAGAGCCAAGACAAAGGAAGGAAGGATGCCAAGGATGGCGGTCAGTACACTGTTCCTGCAGGACCAAAGTGTTTTGGGTGTCACGGGTTTGGACACATGAAGAATGAGTGTCCTACTTATCTGAAGAGCATTGGGAAGAGTAAGGCCCTAGCTGCAACCCTTAGTGACACTGAGCCTGAAGATGATTCCGATGATGAGGATGACGGAATCCTAAATGCTTTCACTGCTTCAGTCAATTCTACTGATGGAATTATTGAAGAAGAAGAAGAAGAATTGGTGGACACTGAAAGTGAAAAGATGGATGACAAAGATGATATCCATTCAGCCTATGAGAAGCTTTACAAGCTTTCTGAAAAGCATGAGAAGCTATACAGGCTGGCCACCAAGAAGCTCAGTGATGTGGAACTCGACAGAGAAGAATTGTCCACAAAGTTTGATGAGGCTAATCAAACTATTGGTGCACTGAGGTTTGAGAATAACTTCCTGGCTGAGAAGACCAAGAAGCTTGAAGCAGAGCTGTCTCAAGTCAGAGCTCAACTGGAGAGGACTTCAAGTGCAAAACTTGATGAGATGCTCAGCAACCAGAAATCTGCTTCAGATCGAACAGGTTTAGGGTATGGTCTTTCTATCTCTAACTCTGCTTCTACTAGTTCTACTGTTTTTGTTCCTCCTGCTAATAATGTTAAAGTTGAGAATATTGATGTTAAAAATGAATTAGCTAGTGAGAACATAGACAAGGGTAAATCTATCTTAGGAGCACCCCCTAAGTTAGAAAAGAAAGATGCTAAACTTCCTAAGGACAAGAAGGCTAACTCTCAAAAGCCTAAACAAAAGAAGCAGCATCTCTGTTATCATTGTGGAGCTGCTGGTCATACTCGACCTAATTGCTACAAGTGGCTAGCCACCCAACAGAGCAACAGTATGACAGCATCTGGAAGCCAAAGTCAGCTTCAATCCTCTCTTGCTCCTCTTGGAGATCTTCTGAAAGCCATCATGTTCCTTTCGAACTTGAACGGTTTCAATTCTTCCCCCTCACCGCCGGTTCAAGGTTTCAAACAAAGGAAAGGCTCTTCCAAGGAGTGGAAGAAAAAGGACTCTAAGTGATTTCATCACTTTCTTTTCCCTTCTTATTCTTCTTATTTGTTGCATTGCATGTTTGTTTTGCATTTTTAATTGAGTCAGTCTAGTTTTATGCATTGTTTTGCTTGTTAACATGTTTTTGTGTGTTTACTTTCAGTTTTGTTTATTTTGTTTTTGATATAAAAATAAAAAAAAAAATTGAAAAATCAGAAAATACAAAAACAGTGTGTGTTTTGTGTACTTTGGTACTTGTGTACCTTAGATGGCCAATGAAACAAAGTTCTCTAAACTTTGTATCTTTTGTAGCTTAGATGAGCATCCTTATGCACAACTAAGCAAGTGAGCTTTGTGGCTCGTGTTTGTGATGAGTAAGATTAGGTTATTTCTTAGACTTAACACTCATATCACTCTTTTTGACGGGTAGGACTAGAAAATCCTAAGAGAAAGGCATTAATAACCATCTCACCACTGTTGCCCGCCAATCATTAATGACATCTGTATGCTTCGACATAGCAAAAGTGTGATGTCAATGACATTTGTGTGCTTAGGCATAGCAAAATTGAAATGTCAAAATATCAATGGGTATTTCTTTTCTTTCTCATAAGCCCATGTATGATATGCTTAAAAAGAAAATATGCAAAGAAATAAAAAGCAAAAAGATTATAATGCTTTAATATGGTTGCAAGCGTGTATTCTAGGAGATGTGGGAGTTATAGGATGTACCTCAAAGGTGATAGTCCCCATCAAACAGTTATGATTGTGTGTGAGTCAAAGTTACTTTCTCATATCTCAGATCGTCATAACATGTATACACTTATGCAATCTTGCGATGTTTTTCACACACAACACGCAATATTCTTTGCTACTTTTGATACATGTGCAGGTACAATGTGATTTGGCCATCACAAAGGTTTTACATGTGCTTTTGTATGCTCACTAAACTGTCATGACTTATTTTTGAAATATAAAATTTGTTAGACTTGTTTAGTGTGTGTGTGTGTTTTGGGAGATCCATGTGCTTAAATTTTCATTGAGAGATGATTTTTGAGAGATTTATATGTTGGTTGGATCATGGTTGAGGTGCATGTCTTGATTGCATTCTTATCTGTGTTTTTCAATTCTCGAAAAACTGCATTTCAAAGCTGGCTCGACACCTTCTCGATACCTCCTCGATACCTGGTCAGCTGTCGAGCCTCTAAAGCATTATTCTTATCGCAATCTCGACACTTCCTCGACACCTGGTGGATAGATCGAGAACTCTCTGTTTGCTCGATACCTTCTCGATACCTCGTCGATCGATCGAGCTTCTGGTGTTGGTTGAGCTGTTTGGTACCTCGATACCTCCTCGATACCTTAGCTGTCGAAGGCAAAATCCTCGATACCTCTCTCGACACCTTCTCGATACCTCTCGACACCTCTGCTGTCGAGATTTACTGGTGATCCTATATATTCTTCTGTCGCGATTTTCTTCGCATTTTTCTCGATCTCTCCGAGGCGGTTCGTGTTCCTGAGCGGTTTTTCTTCTCTCCAACCTTCATCCAACTTGATTTTCGAACTTTCTAGCTTCAAATCACTTGGTATGATCTTGTTTTCCTTTGTTTTTCATGCATATCATGTTTTAAAACTTAGGTTTTGGGTTTTTCTTTGAAAACTTTGGGTTTTTCGAAATCTTTGAGTCTTTGGTGAAAATTTGGGTTGGTTTTTCAATGAAAAGTTTTTAAAATGTCATACATTGCATTCCATGTGCATTAGAATGATATTTTCATGCATTTAGTTGTGTGATTCTTGAATGTGTGCTGCTAGGATTGGATTGGGCTGAGCCCATGATGTTTTTATTGTTTAGCATGTCACATGATCATGCATTCCCATGCATACGTCCATTTTGTTCAATATACTGTTATATTTGAAATGCTTGGGACTTTTCTGATTGTCTCCCTCTCTATCTCTTTTCCTTTTTCTTTTACGTTAGTTGCATCTATGGCACCTAAACGTAAATCTACTCCGGCTCGGAACCCTCTGCGTTCTGGAGCTTCTTCATCTTCTGATTCTGCTCCTCATAACCTTCGGTTCCGTGATGGAGATGCCTACAAGGCATTTACTGAGAACTTCTCTAAACGAGGTGTTCATTCGGAACGCCACGTTGTTCTGGCGGACTTCGCCGATACTGACCTTCCCTTTGTCATTCACAGTAGGGGATGGGAGTCACTGTGTGACGTCCCGGTCACTTGTCCTCTCGTGCTGATTCAGGAGTTTTACTCCAACATGCACGGGATTGATCGTTCAGTACCTCTCTTTTTCACTCGCGTTCGAGGTACGCGCATTGCTGTCACACCGCAGCTGGTTGCGGATGTGCTTCATGTTCCTAGGATAGAGTTTCCTGACTATCCTACTTGTGAGCGACTGAGGACTGTGTCCAGGGATGAGCTCATTTCTGCTTTCTGTGAGCGCCCTTCTGAGTGGGGTGACATTATGTACACATCATGTAGACCTTTTGCTAAAGGTCCTAGATTCCTTAACATGGTGATGACATTTGTACTTCATCCTCTCTCCCATTATAACTCTATCACAGAGCCTCGTGCTCGTTTCTTGCTTTCTCTACTTGAGCATCTCACTATAGATTTTCCCTCTCATTTTATTTTCTCTATCATAGATGTTCATCTAGATGCGGCGTCCCGTGATAAGCTCATCTTTCCTTCCGCTATCACGAGGATTCTACGCCATTTTTCCATCCCTTTCCCTGTCTCCGACCACTTCACACACATCTCTGCCATAGATGCCGCTACCGTAAAACGTAGCCAGGCACAGTTCAGGGCGAGACAGCCGGATTCCACTCTGCCCTCCCGTTCGGCTCCATCCAGATCTGCTCCATCTACATCGACTTCTCTTCCTTCCTCCAGCGATGTATCCCTTGGAGATATTATGGCGCAGCTGCAGCACATGGATGCTCGCCTTGATACACTCACTACTGAGTTGTATCAGGTGAACGTTCGTGTTGGTCGTATTGCACGACGGCAGGCGACCATGGGTGGTTTTGCATCTGAGGCTTCTCCACCACCTCCTCCAGTTGCTTCAGATTCTGATGCTGAGGATGATGATGATGATAGTGATGACGATGATGCTTCAGATGATGATGGAGATGCTAGCTCTACTGATGAGATGTCTACATGACACTCTACCCTTTGTCACTCGTGACAAAAAGGGGGAGTAGTTTTGGGATTATGAGAGTAGTCATCTTAGGGGGAGAGTTAGTATTGGACATTTTGATAGGGGGAGTGTTTATACTTTTTGAGGGATGTAGTGAGGCTTTAGATGTATCTTTTTCTTTTCCTTCTTTATAGATACATTGGTCTTGTATATCATACATACATTGTACTTATCTTTCTATATATGTGGATGTATGTTTTTTTCTTTCACCTATCTCTTCATGTGTTGTTTCTTTTCTTTCTTTATACACATGTTCTTTATAATTGTATGCAATCTAATTATTTCTGTTTCACACAAGATGCCTTGATGAGTTTTGTTTATAAGTGTTTCAGAAATACAGGTTGTCAAAGTCTACTTGCCATAAACTCTCTTTTTGCAAAGTTCTTCAAGAGTTTGTGTTAGGATAGATTTTATTGTATGTAACAAGTGAATATGAGTTGAGTGATTTATGACTTCTCTCATATGCTCATTTGTTTGTTGTGGTTTTGTCACGGATTGCCAAAGGGGGAGATTGTTAGGACATATGTGTTTACATGTTAGGAACATATGTCATATTTTATGTAAATTGGCTAATCCTTTGACAAAACGCACTTTACTTGTAATTGGGTAGTTCTAGGTGTTTTTAATACTTCAAGAAACTATGTTTCAAGATCAAGTGTTGAAGTCATCAAGTCTGTCCAAGAAAAAGCAAGTTGAAGTGCAGAAGTTTTAAAGCTCGACACCTGCTCGACACCTACCTCGACACCTGCTAGCTGTCGAGACTTAAAAAGTCAGAATTCTAATCTGATTTTCTTGGGATCCGTGAATGTGTTTTTGGGCCTTCTTTTCTTCTAACCCTAAACATATTTAAGGAGTGTTTTAAGAGCCGTCAACACAGACACAAGTTGCATAAGCATTGAGCAATCCTTGTTCAAGCAAATTGTGCTCTAAGACGAAGTTCTTAACCTAGATCATCTTCTTCAAGAAGTTGCTGTGTACTGTGCACCTTAGGGTTTTGTGACCAAGCATCTTCCTGATCTTCATGCATAGGATGATCTGAAGAACTCTGCAGCCAACCTCTCATTCTAAAGTTGGTGATTGAAGTCGCGTACTGGGATCCGCGCATCTGGTTAGTCACGTACTTGGGAGCCGTGCATCAAAAAGGGGAACTGTCGCTACAGATCAAGTCCAATTGGGTATTGGGGTAAGGGTTCAACTGTAGGTTGGTAAGGTACTTGGGATTCCTTATTTGTAACCGCTTGATTTGATAATAGTGGAGTTTCGGGAGTGGTGACCTGAAAATCACCCGGTGGGGTTTTTGCCGTTAGGGTTTTCCCCATTCGTGAACAAATCACCGTGTTATTTATTTTCCGCTGCATATTTAGTTATTCGGTGATTTGTTTGTGCTGCCACGTATTTGCATGTTAAATTGATTAATTAATAACTTGGCTAAATTAATTAATTAGTTTAAATCACAAGGGGTCATTCAGTTTGTGGCCTATCAAAGTGGTTCTTCAATTTTGGGGTTTTTGTTAGAAACCCTGTGTTCAAGCCAATTTTGTTAATCTAACCTTTAATTGAACTTAATTTTTACTACATTAGAACATGCATCATGACATATTTTTTCATGTATCATTTGTGTTTAGGATTCACATGCATTATATTGATTTTTGTATCCATCTTACAGTTTTGCAGTCATATCTCTCATTGTTTTCACACATAGCATGCATACACTTTGCTAAATTGGGTACTCAACTTGATTTAAAAATTGATTGATTAATTTTTGAGTTTTGTACATTCTAGTACATGCTATTTCTTATGTGTGAACTGCAAAAAATATTTTTCTTAAGAGATATGATGGATAATCAATGTGCAAATATTTTTTCTACTCATGCAACTGTTTATGGGTCACATAGTGTCATGTTTGCATTTATTGAAAGAGTGAATATTTTTTTTTCATGTGTATCCTCAACTTAGTTTTTTTTTTAAAATTTGGTTTGTGTCTTTTTATTTTTCCCCACCTCCTAATGTTTTCCCCAAAACTGTTTTTCCCAAAACTTGTTTTGTTTTTCCTATTTTTATAGGGGGAGAAGCTTGTTTTTTAACTTTTGTGGTTCTTAGGGGGAGTTGTCTCTATTTCTTATAGAGTTGAATTGTTTTGTGTCCCCTTGATTCTTTATTTTCTCTTATCCTTTATTGCGTATGTTGACTGTTTACTCTCTGTATGACTTGTCTTTGTCAATACGTGACAAAAAAGGAGAGAAATTGTTGATTTATGGGAATCATGTTTGTCTTGTTTAAGGGGAGTTGAAATTATTTTTAAAAGGGGAGAATATAAATAAAAACTTTTTGATGTATCTAACTTAGGGGGAGAGTTAGTTTACATACCTATTGATTTACTATTTTTCTGTCACACATGCGTTTATGCGTTTTGTTTAGTGTTTCAGGAAGTATACAGGTTGATTCAATTTTGCTACTGTCTATACTTTCAACTGATGGATAGTAGTTAAGATTGGATTTGTTGTTATGAGCATTATTTTTGCAAATGGGCTTTTACTTTGTAAACTTTGAGCTTTCAGTTTGTGTTTTGTCACGGATTGCCAAAGGGGAAGTTTGTTAGGTTCTAAAGACTTAGGATTTTATGTATTTAGAACTCTAATGTGTATTGTTGGCAAACCATGATCAAAACAGGTTGTTTAGTCTTGTTTAGGCTTGCTCAAAGTTGTGTCTTTTATGTAAAGTTGGAATCGAGTGGCTGCAGAAGTATTTGTTACTTTCGGCCTGGCTCGATCGATCGAAAATTAGACTCAATCGATCGAAAGTCGGCCACAATGTTTTTCTGCAGAATTCCAACTCAGCCCAAACTCTATTTAAACGTCTTAGGGTTCAAGTAAAACTTTCCTATATATAAGGGAAACCTTAGAACATTTTTTAGACCAAACGAGAGAGAGAGATTAGAGTGCCTCTTGTGCCTCCTTTTATTAGGGTTTTGTACCCAAACCTCTCTAAGTCTTTGTTGCTCATATTGCGGTTTGTGTGAATCTCTTGTAAGATCCTTGAGGAGTTTTCCTTCACATAAACTTAGGATTTTCAAGGTAGAGATATTATCTACATCTTGATGATCAACAATGTTGCTGCCATTGGAGTTTAAAGAATAACAAGCGTGGGTGCTTGTAGCTAATTGAAGAATCCAAGAAAGAAGGAGTTCGTGGATTTGGAGCTTGCACGTGGTCGTGTCAGTAAGTTTTACTGGTGGGTAGCATTAGGAAGTCAAGCGGGGAGCTTGTAAGTCCTTTTGTATGAACTTCGATTCTTTCATAGTGGATTCAAGTTTATCTTGAGGATAGCTAGGTCAAATCCTCCCCAGGTTTTTACCGTGTGGTTTCCTAGGTCATCATATCTTGTGTTATTTATTTTCCGTTGCTTTATATATTTTTGATATGATTGTGTGATTGTGATAACCTAGATTTGCATAAATTGACTAAGTTAATCACTTGACTAATTAATTAGGTTAATCTGGTTGGTTTAAGGGGTCTAAAACCTAACAATATATATATGTATGTGTGTGTGTGCGCGCGCGCATGCTTGTGCATCTTCTTCTTCTTCTCTCTCTCTTTTTATTTTTTATTTTTTCCTTTTGGTGCAATCTTGTTTATTTTTAATTGCCTTGTTTAATCATTTATGTGTGACAGATAAAAAGTTGTATCACTAGAGTTATTCTTACATATAATGCTTCTCTGCACTTCTCACACATGGGTACGTACCCTTCTTCCAATGTGCTACTCTCTGGTTTCTTCTGTTTGTACTTCATAGGATAAGATGATCACGGGGCAATCCTACAATTTATGGCCAACCTGTAATCAACTATAAATTATCTCTTGCTTGGACATTAACAACGTTTTTTAATGGATTATTCTCTAAAAAATGCTATGTTCACAACACTTTCACAATAAATCTTATGTAACAGGTTGTTACAAGTTTTTATTGGTAAATAAAAAAAGTAATTTTGATGTAGGTTTAAATTAGAACCAATAACAACTTATCACTTTTGAACGGTTTTTAGACCCTTTAAACAATAATAGGATTAACCTAGTTAATTAGCCAAGCGATTAACTTAGTCCAATTCATGCAAATCTAGGTTATCACAATCACACAATCATATCAAGAATATATAAAGTAACGGAAAATAAATGAACACAAGATATGATGACCCAAGAAACCACATGGTAAAAACCCGGGGAGGATTTGACCTAGCTATCCTCAAGGTAAACTTGAATCCATTATGAAAGAATCGAAGTTCATACAAAAGGACTTACGAGCTCCCCGCTTAACTTCCTAATGCTACCCACCAGTAGAACTTACTGACACGACCACGTGCAAGCTTCGAATCCACGGACTCCTTCTTTCTTGGATTCTTCAATCACCTACAAGCTCCCCGCTTGTTTTTCTTTAAGCTCCAATGATAGCAACCGAGTTGATCATCAAGATGTTGAAGTAATCTCTACCTTGAAAACCCTAAGTTTTTTGTAAAGGAAAGCTCCTCTAGATCTCACAAGAGATTTACACAAAACAGAAAAGTATGAGCAACAATACAACATGAGCAACTGTCGAAACGTGGCTAGGGTTTTGCCTTATATACCTAGGGAAAAAACATAAAACCCTAAACGTTTAATGAGGTAGGGCTGAGTTGGAAATTCTGCTGAAAAAAATGATCTGGCCAACTTTCGATCGATCAAGTCTGTCCTTCGATCGATCGAGCCAGGCCGAAAGTCACAAAGATTTCTGCAGCCTCTCGATTCCAACTTTACAATAATTAATCAATTTTAAGCAAGCCTAAATAAGACTAAACATATTGTTTTGATCATGGTTTGCCAACATTACATATTAGAGTTCTAAATACATTAAATCCTAAGTCTTTAGAACCTAACAAACTCCCTCTTTGGCAATCCGTGACAAAACACAAACTAAAAGCTCAAAGTATACAAATAAAAAGCCATTTACAAAAAGTAATGCTCATAAAATAAAATTCAATCCTAACTACTATCCATCAGTTGCAAGTGTAGACGGTAGAAAAATCGAATCAACCTGTATATTCCTGAAACACTCAACAAACGCATAAACGCATGTGTGACAGAAAAATAGTAAATCAACAGATATGTAAACTAACTCTCCCCCTAAGTTAGATACATCCAAAAATAAAAACATTCTTGAAAGTTCACACAACACACAATAAAGACATATATCAATGAATAACTCAAAAATATAAATCAATAAGCAGTGAACACATGAAACAAGAATCATATATAAAAAAAAAAAAATGTATTTCCCATAACAAGAAAAGCTTCAAAAATGATATCAAAAGAAAGTATACACGGTGAAGCACCTAGATACAATCTAATATCTCAATTAGCTCCGCAAAACAATAGAAAAACTCCCCCTAACTACAAAATCTCCTCTACAGGGTCAAAACACTACTCCCCATTTTTGTGACGGAATACCAAAGGACAATCACAAGTCATTAAAAGGAGGTGGCGAGGGTGAACGAAGATGAGCAAAGTTAGCTCTTAGAGCACGTTTCTCATCAAGCAAGTCCACCAAAATCTGACCATGAGCCGCCTAAACGGTCATGACAGTCTCCAAGGTACGACGTACATCGAAGTCATCCAAAGGAGGTGGAGGAACAGCAGCAGCACCAGCAGCACCAGCAGGATCAGGAACAGCCTCACCAACAGGACCTGTAGAAGAAGAAGGAGGAGGTGCGGTACCAGAAGGCTCAGACCTAGAGTGTTTAGAGCCAGCTCGAAGATGAGCAACCCTCTATCTAAGAAAAGATGCACCTAAGGGAGCAATCACATGGACTGGCTCAGAAGAAGGGAAATCATCTAAACCAAGATGAAGCAAAATCCTATGAATAAAGATAGGATGGACAAGAGCGTGAGATGCAGACGAACTCCTATAAACTTCGTTCCAAGAACGAAGAAACAAGTGAGGAAACTGATAAGAGTATCAGTGACAAGAGCATACAAAAATACACACCGCTCGAGAGGAATGGTGTGAAGATGAGAAATGGGCCAAAAAGAATGACAAGCTATCCTAAAGAAAAGATAGATAGTCTTAGGAAGCTCAGCAGTGGTGATCTGAGGATCAAAACCCCACTGGATAGAAGACCCAGTGATGTAAGACATGACATCACTTAATAAAGGAGACTCATCATAAGGGTAAACAGGGTGCCGGACCAAAGGTACCCCTAGAGCATCAGCCACTACCGTAGGAGTCATGACATACTCTACGTCTCGTATCCAACTCTTAACTAGAGTGTTGGAATCATAGACGCGGATAGAGATGTTCGAAAAGAACTCTCTAATCAGGGTAGTTGGAGGAGGAGGATCAAAAACATCCAACAAAGGTAACCAGCCCCGACGCTCAAAATTTGCTCTAATGGCAGGATCAAGCTCATCTAAGACAACAGAACGCTCAGCCCAAATTTTTCTTTGAAGGTTCAACTTCTCAAAAATCTCTTGGTTTTTCTCATTCAGAAACCTCTCACGGTCAAAGGAAGGTGGGGGAGGAGAAGGAGAGGGAACAGACCTATGGGCTCTAGTCTTCCTAGGCATGATGCTAAGGAAAGGACAAAGACACAAAGTAGAAGCAAAAGAACAAAAAACAAAAAACCAAGGGCAGACTGCAAATTAGCACAAAAAAATAGAACAAAAAATCTATATGATGCATGAACAATTAAAATGTCATGATATATGTTCTAATGCAGTAAAAATTAAGTTCAATTAAAGGGCAGATTAACAAAATTGGCTTGAACATAGGGTTTCTAACAAAAACCCTAAAATTGAAAAACCACTTGTTAAAATTTTTAAAACAAATTGATGAATTGAGCATCACATAACACAACACACAAATTATAATGCTCAATTACATCAAAACAACAAGCTAATTTCATCAATTTTAACCTAACTGAACAAAATCCCCAATTCGGATGCAATACAAGCCCTAGAATTTTTAATTTTTCACAAATCCCAAAATTGATCAAATTAAACCATCAATATTATGTTTATATCATGTCCTCACAAAAAGCCATTGATCAAATTCACAAAATAAGGATTGAATCAACAAAAATCCCAAATATGCATAGTTCGAAAATTAGAGAGAATAATGCATGAAAACTTGAAAATAACTCAAAAGGAAGGGCAAAATAGTCTTACCGGCTTGAGGAAAGAGAAACCTTGCAAAACTTTTGGGAGAAAACGACAAAAAAATCACTGTGGAGCCTTGCCGAGTCGGAGAGAGAAAAGAAAAGTTTGAAACTTATTGAAAAGTGACTTTGAAAAAGTCAAATTTGAGTTTTTAAAAACTTGATTCATGATATTCGATTGATCGAAAATTACATTCGATCGATCGAAACAACCCGAGACTCATGAAGACATTTTAATCACAATTTCGATCGATCGAAAAACAGAATGGATCGATCGAAATAGGCAGAGGCTCACAAAATTTTGAGAAAAATCACAGTTTTTGAAGGACCGAGCACATTTTGACACAAACTCCTCAAAGCATGAAAAATTGATGAACAAAATGCATGAGTATGAGATGAAGTGCTTTTTCAAAAACCCTAGTTTTAATCCCAATTTCAATCATTCTCCCTTTGAATTCTCAAGCAACAAATATGTTGTGCATAATTCTCAAGATATTTTCAAACTTGGTTGGTCAGACCAAAAACACACACAATAACATGTACAGTGTTTAGCAAAGAGTAACTTGTGTAGTGTGTTACTAGCAAAAACTTGAGATACATGTGAGGTCGTATGTGAATAGCAATCAAACACAAAGTCTACAAAATTCATCACATAGAATTTAAAAGAGACTATCACCAAAAGAGTTACATCTTATAACTCTCACATCTCCTAGAACAAAAGCTTGCAATCATGTAAGTTTCTTGAATTTTTGCCTCATAATATACACACCAATTTTAATTTATGTGAGATGGCATCAAGCCTAATAGTACACACCAATTTTAAGCATTAAGCAATTAAACCGAGGCTACACCTTATAATCTTTTTGTGCACGTGCTACACTTTCTTGAGCACAAAATCTTATGATATACACTAAGGTGGTCATGATTGGCTAGTGAACAGTGGTGAGATGGTTATTTATGCCTTTCTCAAAAGGATCAAGTCCGTCAGTCAAAGACATGTGACTTCAAGATTAAGACAAAGTGATTAATAACCACAAATATCTTTCCCACACAACATGCACTACAAAGCTTTAACTAGTAAAGTGCAATGAATAAGCTCGTCAAAGCTAAACAAGGTACACAAGACATGATATGTGTAAATAGATTGACCAACCTTGTTTTCAAAAATCAAGAAAAATAATGTTAAACAAAATTTTGCTTCCTCCTTTTTTTTTTATTTTTTTATTTTTTTTTTTTATATAAATATTAAAAGAGAAAACAAATAAATCCTAGAATGAAATGCATGAATGTAATGCAATGCAAGTCTTAGAAAAAAAACAAAACACAAATACCAAAGAACAATGGTCATAGATGAAAGAGCAATGAAGCACAGGGACCATGGAAGCCAAAAGCAACTAGGGACACCGAAGCACACCAATTACTTGACGAAGTGTCTCAAACTTACTTCCATCAAGTGGTTTGGTAAAGATGTCAGTGTTTTGACGATCAGTAGGGATATATTCAAGAACAACAATTTTCTTTTCAACCAAATCCCTAATGAAATGATATCTAAGTTCAATGTGTTTGGTCTTAGAGTACTGAACAAGATTCTTAGATATATCTATAGCACTAGAGTTATCGTAATAGACAACCATGGTGTCTTGAGGAATCCCATAATCACTCAAAAGTTTTTTCGTCCAAAGGAACTGAGAACAACAACTCCCAGCAGCAATATATTCTGCCTCAGCAGTGGATAAAGAAACAAAATTTTGCTTCTTACTCATCCAAGCCATAAGATTAGCTCCTACATAAAAACACCCCTCAGTGGTGCTTTTTTTGTCATCAGCATTCCCAGCCCAATCAGAATCAGAAAAACCAGTAAGAGACAAATTAGACTCCTTGCTATAAAATAATCCATAATCACAGGTTCCACTCACATATTTTATAATTCTCTTAACAACATTTAAATGAGAAACCTTAGGATTAGACTGAAATCTAGAGCAAACACCAACACTAAAAGAAATATCAGGTCGACTAGCAGTCAAATACAAAAGACATCCTATCATGCTTCTATACAAAGTAACATCAACAGACTCACCTGACTGATCAATTGTTAATTTTGCATTTGCAGCCATCGGTGTTCTAGCATGAGCAGCGTTATCCAGTCCAAATCTTTTAACTAGATTTCTTGCATATTTAGCTTGATTGATGTAGATTCCTGACTCTGTTTGCTTTACCTGCAATCCCAAAATGTAAGTCAGTTCACCAACAATGCTCATTTCAAACATCGCCTTCATTTCATTTGCAAAAGAATGAGCAAGAGAATCATTAGTAGCACCAAAAATAATGTCATCAACATAAATTTGAGCTACAACAAAACTAGTCTTATCCTTTCTTATGAAGAGAGTTGTATCTGCAGATCCCCTTTTGAATCCATGCTTAGTGAGATATGCAGTCAATCTGTCATACCAAGCCCTAGGAGCTTGTTTCAACCCATAGAGTGCTCTCTTCAATTTGTAGACATCATCCAGTTTGTGAGGATCAACAAAGCCTTTAGGTTGTTCAACATATACTTCTTCTTGTATCATCCCATTCAAGAAAGCACTCTTGACATCCATTTGATACAACTTGAAGTTTAGGTGACTTGTTATGGCCAACAGTATCCGGATGGATTCTAACCTTGCTACTGGTGCAAAAGTCTCATCAAAGTCAATTCCTTCCACTTGTGTGTACCCTTGTGCAACAAGTCTTGATTTGTTTCTGATCACAGTGCCATGTTCATCTGACTTGTTCTTAAAGATCCACTTAGTTCCAATCATATTTACATTCTTCGGTTTAGGAACTAGTTCCCACACATCATTCCGAACGAATTGATGAAGTTCTTTATGCATGGAATTTACCCAATCAGCATCTTGAAGTGCTTCATCCATCTTCTTCGGTTCAAATTGGGATAGATAGCATGAGTGAGTAATCACATTCAAAACTTTTGATCTCAATCTCATGTTATCATTCAGATTACCCAATATATTTGTGGAGGGATGATTCAGTCTCACTCTAGAGGATGGACCTTTAACTAAAGATGTGGAGGTACCTTTCTGTTCAGATGGAGGACTGAGCTCACTTTGTACCTATTGATTTTCACGAACCGGAGTGGATGGTTCTGAACTTGATGGTACTAAAACTGTATCATTTAACAACAACAGCTCTTCCTCACTATGTTTCCCAACATACTCAGCAGGAAGTGAATCATCAACTTCTAGAGACTTATCTTGACCAAGAGCAGTGCTTTCTGAAAGTGCTTCTGAACACACTTCATCATTTATCACAACATTTGAAGATTCCATGACTGTTTTGGTTCTCAGATTGTACACTCTATAAGCTCTACTAGTGGAAGAGTATCTTAGAAAGTATCCTTTATCACTTTTTGTATCAAACTTTTCTAGATTCTCTTTATCACGTAGAATGTAACAGTCACTGCCAAATATCCTGAAATATTTGACAACAGGTTTCTTCCCTTTCCAGAGTTCATAGGGAGTTTTCTTAGAGTCGGGTCTGAAATACACTCGGTTGAGTGTATGACAAGTAGTGTTGACAGCTTCTCCCCAGAAGGATTTTGGCAACTTTTTCTTATGTAACATAACCCGTGCCATCTCCTGAACAACCCTATTTTTCCTTTCAACAATCCCATTCTGTTGAGGTGTCTTGGGCGAATAGAACTCTTGATGAGTGCCTTGATCATTGCAGAAAGTAGGCAGCTTGGTATTCTTAAATTCTCTTCCATGATCACTTCTTACTCTAGCTATCACAGTATCTTTCTCAACCTGTAATTTCTTACACATATGTATCATCTTCTCAGGAGTGTCAGCTTTATCTTTCAAAAGCACAACTCAAATATATCTAGTGAAGTCATCCACAACAACTAGAATATACTTCTTTCCACCTAAACTCTGAACTCTGGCAGGACCCATGAGATCAATGTGCAGTAGCTCTAAAGGTCTTGAAGTTTGAACACTAGTCACAGACGGATGCTTGGATTTCACTTGTTTACCTATCTGACATGGTCCACAAATGCACTTATCTATCTTCTCAAATTTAGGTAAATCAATAACTGCCTCACATTTGGAAATCTTCTCTAACTACTTATGACTGGCATGTCCCAACTGTTGATGCCACAAATCAACTTGATCAATCTTTGCACTAAAGCACTTGTTGTTCACACTTGGTGTTATGCCATAACAGTTGTCAGCTGTCCTTACACCAACACACATACAGTTACCTTCTCCATCAAATATCTCATATTCATACTTGGTGAAAAGAACATTTAATCCATTGTCGCAAATCTGGCTTATGCTGAGTAAATTGGCCTTCAGTCCATCAACATACCAAACATCTTCGAACACTGGCAATCCTAGAATATCCACAGTTCCAATGCCTCTGATCACAGATTTGCTTCCATCTCCAAAAGTGACTGTCCCAATCTTTCCTTCAAAGAGTGTTTTGAATAAACCTTTGTTTCTTGTCATATGCCTGGAACAACCACTATCTAAATACCAAAGACAAGAATCACATACTTTTAAGGCGGTTAAAGCAGTATAGCATAAATAATTCTTATCACATATGATTATACCAAGATACTCAAGGAAAGATTTAACAAAAACAATAAAAGGCAAAGACAACAAGTAGACAAGTTGATATATAAGCAAAAAGATTTTCCAACAATCCATGGCAACAGCGGTCAAGGATCAGCTCAAAGATCAAAAGATCTTCAACAAAAAGAGCTACCGGCTCGATACCACTTGAACGGTTTTTAGACCCCTTAAACAACAATTGAATTAACCTAGTTAATTAGCCAAGTGATTAACTTAGTCCAATTCATACAAATCTAGGTTATCACAATCACACAATCATATCAAGAATATATAAAACAGCGGAAAATAAATGAACATAAGATATGATAACCCAGGAAACCACACGATAAAAATCTGGGGAGGATTTGACCTAGCTATCCTCAAGGTAAACTTGAATCCACTATGAAAGAATCGAAGTTCATACAAAAGGACTTACAAGCTCCTCGCTTGACTTCCTAATGCTACCCACCAGTAGAACTTACTGACACGACCACGTGCAAACTCCGAATCCACGGACTCCTTCTTTCTTGGATTCTTCAATCAGCTACAAGCTCCCCGCTTGTTTTTCTTTAGGCTCCAATGATAACAATCGAGTTGATCATCAAGATATTGAAGTAATCTCTACCTTGAAAACCCTAAGTTTTGTGTAAAGGAAAGCTCCTCTAGATCTCACAAGAGATTTACACAAAACAGAAAAGTATGAGCAACAATACAACAGGAGCAATTGTCAAAACGTGGCTAGGGTTTTGTTTTATATACCTAGGGCAAAAATATGAAACCCTAAACGTTTAATGAGGTAGGGCTGAGTTGGAAATTCTGCAGAAAAAAACGATCTGGCTGACTTTCGATCGATCGAGTCTGTCCTTCGATCGATCGAGCCAGGCCGAAAGTCACAAAGACTTCTGCAGCCTCTCGATTCCAACTTTACAATAATTAATCAACTTTGAGCAAGCCTAAACAAGACTAAACATATTGTTTTGATCATGGTTTGCCAACATTACATATTAGAGTTCTAAATACATTAAATCATAAGTCTTTAGAACCTAACAACTTGTGATTTGTTTTGAAAGTATTGTAGACATAATACTTCTCTTATTCTCTAGTGCACTCAAATGAAGAATTTATGATACATGATGTAAATGAAAGTAACAAGTTCCTAAGAAATGTAATTAAGCAGCCTAGGGCTCTTGCATGGAGTACTAAAGAGAATAAGGAAATACAAATAATCTGTCTCATTTTTTGTGTTCTAATTTATACTCTACCAATCATAGTGTAAAGTATGTGGGTTTAAATGTAAGGGATGGGTGTGAGAGATCGGTGAAGAATTAAGCTTCAAAAGATGAATAAGTGGATTTCGCGACTGGCTCACGAGAAGCAACTCGTGAAAAAGTCATGTGTAGAGCACATGACTAGAATTGAAGAGTCGTGTCAAGCTGTCATTTTTGCAACTGTCTCGCGGGAAGGGTTAACCCTCGAAGGACCAGCGAAAGTCTTTATTTGGCAAAAATTTATGTTTTGCTTTACCAAGTTTTTACCCACACTATATATACTCTCATTATCCATAAAGTGTAAGGAGTGTTTTTTAGAAAGAAAACCCTAGAAAATACACTTGAGAGTTAGAGATTGTTATACCCACAATCATCTACACATTTTCTTGTGGTATTTCTCAACTCCTACCTCTCCATCTCTAGGTCTTTGAGAGGTTGCTACACTTACCATAACCATATTGAGTGTAAAGTGAAATTTTGATGCTGCTGGGAAGTATTGGAAGGAACCATTCATTGGCGGATGCAATCGGGCTAAATTGCAGGATCTGGAAAGCTAGAGAAGACAAGACTCTAAGAAGTTAGTTGGTAGCAGGAGTTTAGAGGGCTCAAGTACATGGCGTAGACTAGGCTTGGAGGGTCTTTTGTTATTTGTGTTCTCTAACTTTATTTTCTAGTAGATCGATTTCGACTTTGAGGGTTACAGAGAAGTTTTTCGCCAAGTTCTTTAGTTTCCTCTTCAATAACACGTTTCGGTGTTATCTTATGTTTGCATCTCTCTTCCCTACTCTTTAAGCTTTCTTTTTATTGTTGATGATTGATGAATATGGTTTAGGATAGTGTTATCGATTCATTGCGCTTATTTACTCTGGTTCATTGCGCTTATTTACTCTTATTCCGCACTTAATCTAAGTTAGAGAGCAATTTAGCCATAATTTTTAATTTGGAGTCTGAACAAACTCGTGTTTTAGTACAAATCCAAGCTTTCACATAGTATGTCATAATTCATGTCTCAATTTAAAAAAAAAAAAAAAAAAAAATTAAACGTTAAGTATTTTATAATGATATTAAAAATAATATATGACAAGTTGTGATTGCTACAATATAAAGTAGAATACACAAAATATAATAGAGGAGGATTTATATTCGAATGAGGGTCCGTACCCTCTAGCTCCTTCGTACCCATAAGTATTCTGGTATTTTAATTAGCAAGTAAAGATGCTACTTGACAGACCCAGGGCAATCATATAAATCTCGACCAACGAAAAAGTGTATATATATATATATATATATATATAAAAGAATTTGAGTCATGAGGTTCTTTTCCTCCACAGGAAATTGAAGGAATCTGACTATAAAAAAAAAGAAGGAATCTGTTACCAAAAACAAAAAAGGAGTAATTCTTGTAGCCACAAATATTATGATATATTTTAGCAAGTAAAGATGCTTGACCAACCCATATATATGCCATGGTGGACTGTGGACTGAGATCAGTTAGAAGTTTGAACCTAGTCAAAGAAATATATAAATATGCAAAGGTACCAGGTTCTTGGACCTCTTTACCATTCTTTGGACAAAAGGTGCTTCTGCCTTTTTTGGGCAAATTAAATACGAAAATGCTCCTCTTTTGAAAATCGAGTTTCTCAAAATCGATTTAGGCCCTATAGCAGCGTTTTTAAGGAACCTACAGTAACGTTTTAAGGACCTATAGTGACGTTTTTTAACTCGACTTTAAAGAAATCGAGTTATAGGTAAAAAAGGCCACTATAGGTTGATTTCATTGCCTATAACTGGATTTTATTGAAATCGAGTTAAAAAACGTCACTATAGATCTTTAAAACGTCACTATAGGCTCTTTAAAAACGCCGCTATAGGGCTTAAATCGATTTTGAAAAACTCGATTTTCAAAAGATGGGCATTTCCTTAATTAGTTTGAGAAGGGGGGCATTTTCCTATTTAATTTTCCTGAAAAGGGCAGAAGCCCCTTTTGTCCATCATTCTTTGGAGTGTGTAAATAAAAAAAAATAATATTAATGGTGGAATCAGATGAGAACCGGTAAAAATTTATTATTTTAATATAAAATATTGTAAAATAATTTGTAACTGCAGTATTACACTGGAACATGACATGGGTTTAGCAGTTAAGTTGTTGTATATGTGGAACTCTTGCCCTTTGAGTTTTATGTTTAAGGACTCTAGCAAAGAGGTTGATCAGTTTCTACATGTTTCTTAGTGTTTTTGAAATCATCTGAAAAATATTTCACCATATTTCCGTGTGTATATATATATTCACGTTAGGATCAAACCTACTTTATCCACAACTTTACAAGAATCCCATTCATAGATTTGTAATTTATCTTCCACTGTGACCACTACCGACCAAAAAGTTTGAATATCAATCAGGAAAAAGGTTGTAACTTGCAAATCCTCCCTATCCGAATAACTTGCAGATATGACTTGCAATAGGAAACTTAAATAATGAGAAGGATGATATATAATAAATTTAAAAATTAGAAAAAAAAAAAAAAAAAAAAAAAGAGCTAGAGACTAGAGTTTCTATATACATCAATATAGTTGCATTCTAGAATGGCGATGGTGTCATTGATTTTGAAAAGGAGTTGGAACCCCTCGTTGACTACAATGCCAAGAAGTAGTATGTGCCTATTGCCTATCATGGATGCAATTGTGTTTATCTTTATATATATTATATAGGGACAATCTTATTAACACTCTATATATATATATATATATATATATATATAGGCGGAGCCAGGAATTTGGGTTAGGGGGCAAGATTAAAAGACAAAATTGATAGTAAAAAAATAATCTGAAAAATATTAATCAATATTAATAACAAAGTAAATAACCAACTATATGCTAATGAAAATCTCATACACAATCTAAGATAAAATGTAACTTTAATTTATTTTTTCACACCTAGTTTAATTTACTCAATTGCTCTCATCGATTTCTCATATTTTGGAACCGCTACATGATTTCTTCACACTTAATAGTCTTGAACATATCTTTATCAATATATGTGACTAAACAATCATTTATCCATTGATCTCCAATTTAGTTGTGTAATCAATTTTTAATTATGTTTATTATTGAAAACTTTCTTTCAACAGTAGCTGCTGTAACTTGTAAGATCAATGCTGAGGTCACTAACATGAAAAACAATGGATATACAACATCCTTTTTCATTTCTACCATTATTTTAATATAAGAGTTGTTAGAGTGTAGGTCTATTTATATGAGAGCATTAGCATTGGTGGTGCTAAAAAGCCATATTACTATTTTTATCACCATCAATACTAAAAAGCCTGCTGCTATGGTGGAGGAAAAACAATAAAAATTTGGATGTTGAGCTACAATGCATAACCAAAGATGTCTGTGCATCGTAGCTAAGATGGTAAAAAAAGCAATATTTTATTAAAAGTTGTATTATTTTATTATGTTGGTGATAGTGGTTGTTGTTTATTGTAGTAAATATATTATTTTATTGTGTTAAATGCTAAAATAAAATCACTGATGTTGAGTGTTTTGTAAAATGAGATGGTAAAATAGATAAAGTAGTTTTTTGTTGTGTCAAATTGTGAAAATTTTGGCACCACCAATACTGATGCTGTCGTGGGAATTGAAAAAAAAAAGTTATTTGTCCTTTTGTGGTGTAGGGGGGCAAATAAGACATTTTTGTATAATATAGTAATATTATACTATTATTAGAGAAATTTTTGGAAGTTCAAGGGGGCACTTGCCGCCACCCCCCACCCCTCCGCCCCTATATGTATGTGTGTGTGTGTATATATATATATATATATATAGCGTACTCCCTTTAAAATTGTGTTAAAAAAAAAAAAAAAAAAAAAACCGGTTTTAGTCAATGTGGTAATGTGTGTATTATAAGTATGTAACAAAAAATGAATAATTAGTACCTTATCTGTGGATCTTATTCGTCTTCATTCTCTCTTTATTTTTTGGGGGTGCAAGCTTGTTTCTTTTTATCTGCCTTATTTAATCATTTATGTGTGATAGATAAAAAGTTACAATTATCAAATATTCGAGTCCATCTTCCTAAAAAAGAAAAGAAAAGGACCCGCATTAATGGATGGAATCTGATTCAAACCAATCTTCTTGGAGACTTGAGTTTTACTGGACACACTGCCTGTAAATAGGAGGGCAATCACATATCTCGACCTAGGAAAAAGGATAAATCCACTTGCTTTTTTCGTGCTAACTTAGAATTTGAGTCATGAGGTACTATTCCTTTACAGGAAATTGAAGGCTGTTTACATTCTACGAAAATTCTTTTGCTATTACACCAAATCTCAATCCTAAGTATTGTGATATTTTAGCAAGCAAAGAGGCTACGTGATTAACACAGGGCAATCATATATCTCGACCAATGAAAAAGTATAAATTCACGTGCCTTTTCACGTGCTACTTAGATTGAATCATGAGGTTCTTTTCCTTTACAGGAAATTGAAGGAAACTGGCTATCAAAAAAGAAGCAATCTGTTACTTTCTACGAATTAATTCTTGTAGCCACAAGTATTATGATAATTTAGCAAGCAAAGATGCTATGTGACCAACCCCAATTGCCATGGTAGACTGTGGACTGTAGACTGTGGTCGGTTAGGAGTTTGAACCAAGTCAAAGAAATATATAAAGATGAATAGGTATACAGTACTTTACTATAGATCCCACACACCAAATAATGACAAAAACAAGTTTTTATTTGAAAAAATTCTTAAGTACTTCCGGAATATGAATAATTAATATTCACTCCTCTCATATTCACAAGTTGACACTACTATAAATTTAATGAGTAAATTATACCATAAATGCAAGAGAAGTGAGCATTATTTTTCATACTCTGAGATTACTAAAAAATTACTCCAATATTTGACATCACTTGTGAACACGACACGACATGATTTTTTTTGTCATGTCATGTGTAATGCTTGATCATATTAAATGCTTCCCGACAGTAACTCTTTGAGTTTATGCTGAGGAAACCAGATCAGATAGTGAAGAATAAAAGAAAGGATGTTAAAGCAAGAATGGAAAAGCAAAAGGCACACTAAATAATTCTATCCTCAACAAAGTGTTGTGCATTATTTGGGGTATCTCCTGGCGTGCAATTCAAAGCTAATCTGGTGCAATGGGATTCCTTATAATGTTTTAGTGGTTTGGTTGCTGTTGTTGTATATGTTGAACTCTTGCTGTTTGAGTTGTATGTTTAAGGACTCTAGCAAAGACGTTGAGATGTACATGGTAGTGTTCATGTTTTCCCTTTTTCTTTTCTATGAAAGGGGCAAAAAAAAAAAAAAAACCACCACCCACCACAAAATTACAACATCTTCAAAAAGATATTTCAAGGAAATATTTTATGATCCCAGCTAATATATCTGAGGAAGTATGGACAAAAACACGGGATGATATAAAAATTATAATATAAAACGATCGATACGACATTGGTATAACATGAGTATGACCACAGATATGATATCAGTATGACACTAATACGACACTCTAAATGAAGTGTTTGTATTTCTTAGAATATATCATAATTATTATACTTTAGAATATATTGTATATATTTTGTTTTGTTGTTTCCAACAAAATTGATGATAGATTTAAATGGAACCATATATGTATACCTCTAGGCTCTCCAATCATACACAGTGAAACAGTAGAAAGTGTTACCGGTACTGATCAGGATCCGACGTACCCTTAACGTACAAGACTCTTCCTTTTGAAGATAAGTTGGAATATTATAATCTCACCCTAACATGGTGTTAATTTAACCATAGACCAAGGTTTCTATATAATCCCCATGCTTGAATACTCCCAAAACATACCGCAAAAGCAGCCCTCTAAACTAGTTAATTGTCTCACAGCTACAGCTACCTATTTCCCAAATTCCCTTTTTGACAACATGGGACGTATACCTTTTAATGCAGTGACCAACTACAAGCCTTTGCCCCCAACTAATGAAAAGCAATTACGGGATACATTCCAAAAATACGATAGTAATGGTGACGGTCTTCTCAGCAAGGCAGAGTTAGAGAATGCCTTCAAATCCCTCGGCTCCCACATGCCCAACTGGAGAGCCCGCCGTGCGCTGAACCATGCTGATGCCAACGGAGACAAATTCATCAGCCAGGAGGAGCTCGACGAGGTTGTAAAATACGCTGCCAAACATGGATATGTCCTTGGAAAATAATGTGTACGTACGTGCTTGTATCAAAGTGTCTGATACATCATGTTACACCAAGTATGCTATGTAAGTAATTATCCTCCGCAGGTTTCACCTTCTCTTCTATGATGTAGAATCTAAATATTGCGGCCTGATCCTGATGTAAAACCTGTAACAGAGGATGCAGTGCCTGTATGTGTGTACTTTTGATTTATGAATCTAATGTATTTCCTAATGTTTTTGTTTCAGTCCCCCCCACCCACCCGGCACAATTTTATCATTTCACATAATAGTAAATCTTACTTATTAAAATTTCAGATTTTTTTTTCTAACGACAATATTGAATCATTTCGGCTAGTTTAGTTCTCAATCCAAATTTAGCCAACTAGGAGAAATTCAAAGACCATAAAAGGAAAATAAAAATTAGGATAATTGGAGCTCTTGATAAAACCTTTGTTGGGGGTGCATAGGCACCAATGTTTCAGTAATTACTAGCTAGGGATGGAAAAATTTTCCGACCATGTACCTCCTTGTCCCACGTGAGTTTAATTCCCAGCTCCAATTAAGGAGAAAAAAGGATGGGGATGGATTTTACTGTCTCACCCTGCCTCAAATGAATATGCATGTTAATATATATAAACTAACTTCCAAAACACTAGCTCTTTCTCTTAATACTCTTAGCATTGCCTTCCGTCTTATCTCTCATCTATATTACTCCCATAAGTCTCGCGACGACTTCATTTAAAGTTGGTAAAATGCCTTTGCTTCTGTAGATTGAGTAGGTTTTTCCAAGTTTCGGAGAGAGAGGATAGGGTAAGGACATGGGCACCCATGATTCAAACTTATGTCTTCCAATTGCCATTCCTACCTCATACCAAATAAAAGCTCTTAAATGAGCTTGTCCACCAAGTCACCAATTGAGCTGACGAGGAGAAAAAAGGATAAACAATTGTTTTTTTCTGTATAAACAACAAGCTATGAGAGAGAGAAAATATTCTACAAGCTATATGTATGTGAACAGAAAAAGAAATGCAGTGTGTTGTGTGGAAAAAAAAAAAAAAAAAGAAAAAGAAAAAAGAGAGAAAGTTGTAAGACACATAATAAAAAAAAAAAATTTTAGAAAAAATTAGGATTTTTCAAGTTAAAAGGGTTTTTCACCTAAAGCTCTATATTCACGGCATGTGATGGGTTAAAATTATTTATTGAAAAATTTTAATTCACGTAATACTAGTTTGTGATCTGACAAACTTCTCCCTTCCCTCATGCCACCCAAACAAAACGTGAGAAATGAAATGGTAGCATATTGACCCAAATCCATGATCTTAAACGTTTAGCCGTTTTAAGATAAGACAAACCAGTTAAAAAAAAAAAAAAAACCTTATTTGATTAAATAAATAAATAAAATTAGACTATCTATCCATTAGTATCTAGTAATCCTATGCTTGACGTTGTATCCTTGTCCTAAGCTTAGACAATATATAGAACCTTGGCATGCCATCAATCGTGATTCATCTTAAGTTATAATCACATTTGACTGGTCCAAATCCTAAGAATGCATATTGATTGCTAAATCATGATTCAACTATTACTTTTAATCCGGTTGTTCGATTTAAGCATATGAAATGTCGTTTTGATTGTTGAATTTTTAGACTTATTTTAAATAAAATATTACAATATTAAATGGTTAAAATTATGATTCTACCTTTACACTATGAATGACGGTATTACATTCGTATGGAATGAGATTAAATGGAGGTTGCAAATATATATATATATATATATGTGTGTGTGTGTGGTATTCTAACAAACAAAAAAACAAACAAAGATATATATGACAACAAGATTAACAAATAAGTTAAGAAGATAATCTTTCATGTTAATGAATCAGTTTAATCGTTAAACTTGAAACAAAATGAATTAAAGAAAAAGATGGAGTTAGCTAGTTCAATTGCTATCATTTAATAAAAAAATTTAGATTGTTGGATAATTAAAATATTTTAGTTATTTATGTCCTAATTCATACATTAGTAAATATTTTAATTCTTCTTCTAACTATTTACATTTGAATTTACACATTTATGTTATGGGGGAATACTTCTTAATTTTAAAGCGATCTACTATTTGCAAATCTAGGATAAGGAGAAAAGAAGACAAAAGCCTCGTAACATAGTGACATTTATCTAGTCTTGAACTTAAAATTTTTTTTCCTAGATTCCCAACTACAAAAAGATAAGGAGAAAAGAAATCCAAAAATTGAAAGAGAATCACTTGCTTTGAATGCTTTCAAGTTGGGCCCTAGAAGAGGAATCACTACTTATTAAATTTTTTATCTGCCTTGAAATTAATTTTTTTTGTAGATTCCCAACTATATATCCATATTATAAAATTTATTCTCTATCCAAATTATAGGGACCAAAAAGTTAAGAGACAGCCCTTCCATAAAAATAAATCTTCCTGTACTTTTAGAGGGAAATGTATTTAAAAAATACAATAAGTAGAGAGCTTGAGAAAAAGTAGTTCTTGTTTATATATATATATATATATATATATATATATATATATATATTTAAGTTGACAATTACAACAATGAAAGAGAGAATTTGAACTCTGGACTTTTTTGTTAGAAACACCAAGAAGTATCAATTGACCACAAAATTAGACCACTTTGAAGATACTACAATATGATACCATGGGATATATTTTCAACAAATTGATCCTTTTGTGCTTGATTGTGACATTTTTTTTAAACATTTATGTGAATTTTCATGGAAAGAAATAATAAATTAGCAACAGTTGCATGAAATATTGTTAGGAGAATGAAATATGAATTATGTCTTAGTCAAATATATTCGAGCCAGCTTCTAGCTTGAGCGATCACAGGCACCATGGTGACACTTCTCTATTAAAAAAATCTAGAACATATCTTTTGTAAGCGTGAACAAATACAAGATCTTTATATTGAAATTGTGATTACATGATCAAATTTATTATTTTTAATAATTTAAATTTTTGGAACTATTGATAATTTATCATGTTATTTAACACTTCCCTTACACGTGGGTCCAAATTCTTCTAACACGTGAGAATCTAAATTTTTTAGATGAAAGTGGACTGAAAATAAGATTCGAACTCATCAAATTCAGCACCACTTGATACCATGATAATTTGAAATTGTTCCAAAAGTTAATTTATAACATTATATATACCCATGGCTTCAATACTCCATAATCAAACTACACCAGAAGGTTTCTCAAAAATTTGCCTAAGGCCTCGTTTTGCCACCCCACTCTCCATCGTCCAAAGTCCTGTCAGACAACATGGGTCGTATTGTGAAAGATCAGACAGATACCAAGACCCTCAAGCCTATGAAGCTAACGGAAGATCAGATAAAGAAAATTTTCAAGAAATACGACGTCAATAATGACAATCAGCTCAGCAAGGAAGAGCTAAAGAAAGCCTTTCATTACCTGGGCTCAATTATCCCTGGCATTCGTGCCAACCGCGGCCTCCACCACGCCGATGCCAATAGAGACGGAGTAGTTGATGAAGGGGAGATGAACGAACTCGTGAAATATGCTGTGGGACTTGGATTTAAAGTTAAGGCGTAGAAATCCTTAATTAGGTACTTAACAATAACTTTTCAGATATGATGTACTAATAATATGTGTGCTTTGTACTTGCAAGCTTCAGCATCTTCTATGATGTAGAAGCGAGAAAAAGCTAGACCTTCCGCAATGATTACTATAAAAATTTAAATAAGGAGGCAATGCGGTTGTGTTCGTTTCATGTTTACTTCTCTTTTTCTTTCCTTTCTGGTCGTGCTTGTATTTTCTTGTCATGGTAATAGCAAAGAATATTGTCTGCTCACTATGTTTGCATGGTGGAAGCAGAATTTATATGGTCTATTACTTGAAATCAGTACCATTACCGCTCCTTTGTTTTTCTTTTTTCTTCTTCTTTTCTAAATTATTTTGCAGCATCATCATAGTTAAAAAAAAAAAAAAAAAAAAAAAAGGAACAAAGTTATTGGTTTTGAAGGTGGCAATTCATACAAATTATGAGTCGTGTTGAAAGAAAAGGGTATTTGAATATTTAGCTTGACCCTTACCCAACATAATACAATCCATTTATTAAATGAGTTGATAACTTGACATAACACAACCATTTTTGACCTGTTTAATGCATAATATAAGAAAAATAAAGCGAAAATGATATATATATATATATATATATAGATTTTGTTTTGGGTAAAAATGTTAGAGACTTTAAATTTTCAATGTAGAATTTATCAATATAACAACTGAAATTCTTCTAATTACTCAATTATACTTATAATTTAAATTTATGTTAGATAAAAATGACATTGATTTATATAAAGTAGGTCATTTCGGGTTGATTACGAGTTAAGCTGGCCAACACAAAACTTACCCATTTATTATATGAATCATATTAGTGTGTGTTGACTTACTTTGACATGAATCAATATATACTAAATACTAACCTGTAAAAACTTGCATCGTGTTTGCGGGCTATGTCAAACATGATCACATCTAATTTTGTCCAATCTTCACCCTTTTTAATTATCAAAAATATTTTTACTTATCAAAAAAAAAAAAAAAAAAAACTTATTACATCGATTAGTAAAACAAGTACATTGAACTAGAGAATTTTAGTCTCAAATAAAAAGCTATCATTTAATACTTAAAATTCTTCAACGAGCGGTCAAGAGCACCTTTTATCTCAATGGTATTATCTGCCCTTCTTTACAATGAGAACAAAAATTCAAGTCTCCCATCTCATATTATTATAACTATTAGATTATCAAAATAAAAAATTCTTGATAAGTGTAACAAGCAAAAGCAACATGGCATAGTATTTCTTTTTTTTTTTTTTCAATGTGGAACTTTCTGTACGTCTTTATCACAAAATAACAAATCTAAAATTTAACATTTTTACTTACAATTATTATTTCTTCCCATTTGTCTTTCATTCTTCAGGGGCGCAAAACTTTCAAATCGAAAATTCATATAATACTTGACAATAAAGTGTTTGAAAATCTCTCTCTTAAATTCAATATGAAGTAGTATTTCCCAAAATATTTTGGCTAGCTAGTAAATAAGTTTAGTAACCATTTTTTTTTTTTTTTTTTGGTTGAGATAGTAATAATATGGTGCTAACTCCACAACTTCAAACCTAATTGAATCCCATTCAATCACAAATTTAGGAACCAACTCTTTTCTCGATTCTTTGTTTAGTTTAGGATTTTAAATCTGGAGCATCATCGGTAAAATAAAAAACCCTGGAGCATCATCCATTAATTACATCTAAGATTTTTATTAAATCAACAAGAAAATTGATAATATTGTTTTCTTTCCACATAATGACCATGTATATATGATATGACAAGAATAAAATATCTTAAAGATGTACCAAAACACTTACTTGACTTCTCCCCTCTCCCGTGTGTGTGTTAAAAATACTTAGTATTCTAAAAAAAAAAAAAAAACACTTACTTGCCGCCATGGAAAGCATCAAAATGGTGAATATTTAATTGTTGGAAGGAGGATTTCTATCTACTTTTCCATTGGGACTACAAACAACATATCATCACATTTATATAATTATTATATGAATAAAAATATTGTATCATTTTCATTTTATATTTCACCAATCATAATTTCTTATATACCTTTTTTTTCTTTATAAAATTACTAAATTTTAAAATAAAAATTTATAGACGCACAACATATTATAGTTGGTAGAGTATAAAATAACACCAAGTGAGGCAAAATATTTTTATACCAGATACACCAAGTATCAGGTAATGGTTTTTTACTTTCGAATTATGTTCCTAATTAATCTAGAAATGATAGTATTCGCATTTTGCTTTAACTAAGGATTCTATCCTAAGAAAAGAGTAGCATGCACGAGTTATGATACTTAGGGGACAACACACGTGTGAGACCTTAAACGTTATCCAATGAGCTTCTTAATCTAAATGCAGTTAGATCGAAATGTAAAGTTAAACTAAAAAAAAAAAATTATCAGAGGAGTTTTATAATTCAATAATATTGCTATAAAGCTAATAAATTTTACTCGGTACAATTTTCCCTCTTTTGTATGGGATTTCTTTGCCCAAAACATAATAAAGATGATGATGATGATGAGAACTACTGCACTTATTCATGACAAGCATTGGGGAATAGTTTTTACTTTTGGACTGGTGATTCTATTATGTGAGAGTGGATAGATTTCGCTTCCACTTTCGGCTGAGGATTCTATTTTGAGGAAGTCTGAAGTTGTAGGGGCCCTAGGGTGAACCACACTAGTTAGTGCTGGGTTACAAGTCTGATGATATCATACTTGGGACGACATTGATGCTTTTGAGGTGACATTTGAGTCCAACAGAACTCAAAATAACCCACTTGGCTTCCAAATTCCATTCCCACAAATTCTTGGACCGGCCATGAATGTTATCTGATGAGCATCTTAATCCAAAAACAGTTTCGCACAAAAGGTTACAGTTAAAAGCCATCGACTTTTGACTCACATGTGAACTATTTTATTCTTTTTAATTGTGGTGATTAATGGGCTAACATGATTGTCTCAGATATTGGGTTAGATACGTGCGAAGGGAGAGGTGAAGGGTGGAGGTCTTAAAAATGGAAATGAATCAGCCTCTTAGATTCTTCTACTTGACAGCCCATTCAAAATAATTATCATATCCGTTGGTGAGTAAATGACCCGAATTAATACTCCATTTTTATTATGAAAAATGAAGAGCCATTAACTCACTTAATGGACCATCCGTTTGGGCCTTTTCATTCTTCAGAAACTCCTTATCACCATTAATTGTGTAACTCCAGCCCATCAGATTAATATCCAACAATTAATCTTGTAACACTCACTACATCATAATAATGGACCTAATTAATCAGATTAATTTGGGTAGTAATTTTGTGAGGCTCATTGAGCTTATAAATAGACTCATTCAGACCTAATCTAAGTTACTGCAATATACACTAAAAAAAAAAAAAAAAAGAGGTTCTTGGCAAGGAAGGGTGTTTTTTCTGGTGGAGTTTTGGGCTTGAACATTTTGTGCAGAGGTTGTTCTACCCATACGACACTTGTCGGGCTGCTGTATCCTAGGAGAGACAAGTCAGAGATGGTCTGCACCAGTTACAAAGTTTAGCCAACCAAGGGCTTCAATCTCCTTAAAGAGAGTGAGTGCCAAATAGTGTTGTGTAATTTTTCCCTTTACATTAATAATATTCAGAAGTATTATTTAGTTTCACGTTGTGTTATTTCCATTATTATTGTGTTTGCACCAACAATTTTAAGGAAATTCAAACACATGGAGCCTACACAAGAGAAACCAAATGAGCTTGTTAAAGATCTCAACAAGCCCTTTCGCTTTAAGGGAGCCCACTTCAAGAGGTGGAAAGGAAATGTCCTCTTCTACTTGAGTCTTCTTAAGGTCGCCTATATTCTAACTGATAAGAATCCATCAAAAGTTTCTACAGATGACATGAGTGAGGAAGAATATATTCTCCATCAAGAAAGAATAGATAAGTGTACAAAATATTAATATAATTGTCGCTCTTATCTATTGAATTGTTTTGCCGATCATTTCTATGATTATTATGATACAACTTACAATTCTACCAAAAAAATTTGTAAAGCTTTACAAAGCAAGTATGATACCGAGGAGGTAGGTGCAAAGAAGTATGCTACTAGTAGATTTTTCCGTTACCAAATGGTGGATGAAAAATCAGTGGTGGATCAAGCACAAGACTTCCAAATGATCGTTGTAGAATTGAGATTCGAAGGCTTAAAGATTGGAGACAATTTGGTGGGGAGCTGGCATAATTGACAAACTACCACAATCTTGGAGAGAGTTCCAAAAGACTTCGCGGCACAAACAAAAGGAGACATCCTTGAAGACTTTGATCACACGCAGCCGTGTAAAGAAGGAGGCTAGAGGACAAGATGCACTTATGACACAAGAGAGCAATAGTAATTCCACCATAAAGATAAACCTTATTTCAACCAATAATAATATGTCCAAAAATCATTTTCCTAGAAATGGTCAATTGAAGCCTAAAAAGAGAGCCTTTAAAAATAATAATAGATCTCAAGAAAGGGCAAACCTGAATGAAAAGTACAATAAGAATTAAAGACCCCCTTCACAAGATCAATTTAATAGATCCTATTTTGTTTGTGGCAAGAGCGGGCATATTGCTCGATTTTGCAAATTTTGAAAATGTGAATCTGTCTCGCAGGCTAACGTAATTGAAGAGCCTTTAAAGGCTATAATTACAGACATCAATATGGTGCAATAGGTTGAAGGTTGGTGGGCAGATTCTGGTGCTAATAGGCACGTTTGCTATGACAAAAATTGGTTCAAATTGTACACTCCTTTTGAAGAAGAAAAAACTGTTATGCTTGGTGACTCTAGCAAAACCAAGGTTCTTAGGAGTGGTGAGGTTGAATTGAAATTCACTTCTGGACGTGTGCTAACATTGAAAGATGTACTTTATACTCCGTCCATAAGGAAGAATTTGATGTTAAGCTTTTTGCTTAACAAGGCTAGCTTCAAGCAAACTATAGAATCTGATAATTATGTAATCACTAAAAAGGGATTATTTGTGGGCAAAAGTTATGCTTATGCTGGAATGTTTAAATTGAATGCTGAGAATAATAAAACATCTATCAGTTTTGTTTATATGCTTTCTTCTATTAATTTTTGGCATGCTCGTTTGTGTCATATAAATAGTAGATATGTGGGAATCATGAGTAGTTTAGGATTAATTCTAAGATTGTCAAAAGATTTTGAAAAATGTGAAACTTGTAGTCAAACTAAGATTACAAAAAAGCCTCATAAAAGTGTTGTAAGAAATACCAAACTGCTTGAGTTAATTCACTCCGATTTATGTGAATTTTAGGGAATTTTAACTCGTGGAGGAAATAGATATATTATTGTATGGCACTATGATACCTAGGCCTGTTTGGGCCATGAGTTGCCATGATGTGGGCCTCGAGCTCCTGCCCGACATTTAGTCCATATCGCCCCTTGGCCCGGGCCTTAGGCCACTCTAAAGCCCATTGGGCAAACAATCTTCATCAGCACATGCTATGCCGTGTCACCTAGATCACACTCGGTGAACCTCTCCCCGAGCAAATAGACAATTGCCTGAGAGTAACATCCTCCGGCCGCCCAGCAGTGTCTCAAGGCGTATCACTGTCGAACAACTCTATTGAAGTGGGAACCAATTCCAAGGCCACTCATACCACCCCCTACTCCCACCTAAACACCCACATAGGGTTAATGACATTAGACCTCCTCTCCCACTAGCCATAAGAGTAATCATTATTTCTCCACTAATTTTAAGCTATAAATATGAGAAACTGAGGAAGGAAAAGGGGTTGTTGGAGGGTTCAGAAAGTTTAGAGTGAAAATCCAGAGAGTCAAAAAAGGGGGGAGGAATAAATACGAAGGTGAGAGAGACATCGTTGAGTCTATAAGTCAGAATCACCTAAAGTAGGAAATCCAAAGCCCATATTACAAATAGATTGTGAGCCCAAAAGAAAGTTAGCCTGTTAAGCTCGTTTTGGGTGCACATAATTGGCGCCGTCTATGGGAATCTCCTACAAAGCCATGGTTCGGTCGAGACTCATGCCCAGAAGATGTCCGGGAGACATTCAGAAGGTTCTGCTGAAATTGGTTCAGTGGGATCATCTTGGGGATCCACATGGCAAGAGCGAAGGCAAAAAAGGCGTGAAGATAAGGAGCTTAAACACGAGGAAGAACAGTCTGGCCTTAGAGAGGGGTTATACCAAACAAACCAGACAATATTGGATGCTTCAGGGCACAAGCAATTAGATGAGAGAGATGAAGAGCTTGAATGGTTGCATAGACTGGTAAGAGACTTGGAGTAGGAGGCAAGGGGTAGACACCAGAAAAGGGATTGAGATAACTAAGCAAAGGGATTTGAGAGTGGAGGGGATCACTACGATACAGGGTCCAATCGGTTAGGTCCCCATCGACATCGGGACCGTTCACACTCACGAGAGTCCCGTCGACATCGGGAACACTCACGTTCACGGGAGTATGCAGATCGAGGTTCATATTCCCCGGAGGAGCGACAGCCCCGTAATGCCGCCATGGATGCTATGAGTCGTGCCTTGCAAAGTGCTACTCGGTTGCCATTCTCAGATGACATTGAACGGGCCCCAATGTCAAATAGGTTTACCCAACCACCATTCAATTCCTATGATGGGAAAACGAACCTGGTGGAGCACGTCAGCCATTATATCTAAATGATGTCTCTACACACACACAATAATGCACTAATGTGTAAGGTTTTTCTTTCAAGCCTTGGGCCTTTAGTGTTGAGGTGGTTTAATGGGTTATGGAAGGGTTACATTCACAGTTTTGCCAAGTTAATACAAGAATTTGGTTTTCGGTTTGTAACTTGCAGCTGGGTACCACAATCGGTGGACGTGTTACTTTCTATGAAAATGAGGGTTGGGGAAACCGTTCGCAGTTATGTCAGCAGGTATTGGGAGTTTTACAATGAGATAGGTGGAGGCAACGAAAAGATTGCAGCGAGCACCTTTAGGATGGGGCTCCCTAAGGACTCTGAGCTACAAGAATCATTGACGAAGAAGCCTTCTGAGGGTATGAGGATGCTCATGAGGCGCATCAAAGAGTATAAATGTCTTGAGGATGATTGGCTACAGAGTAAGGGTAAAGCCCCACTAGTGAATCGCCCTCGGTAGCCCGATTTTTAGCCTCGGCCCCAAAAGGATCTAAGAATACAAGAGCCAGAGGTGCAAATGGGAGAGGTGAATGTGACGTTCAAAGAGCCGGTGCACAAGATTCGTAGACCGAATTAAGCACGAGCCGTACTTCGTATGTCCGAATAAGATGGGGGGTGACCCGTCTCGGAGGAACCAAATCTTGTATTATACGTATCATAAGGATAAAGGGCATACCACCGAGTAATGTCGGGTGTTAAAAGATCATCTAGGGCAGCTAGTGAAAACAGGATATCTAAAGGAATTTATGGTGGATATCGGAAACCGGGGTACCGCCAGGCTATTCAACAAAGGGGAAACCCTCCCCTACCACCATTAGGAGTGATTGAAGTCATCCACGTAGCCCTAGGGGTTACGGCTATAGCCAGAAGAGAAGTGTTGACCGTAGTACCCATGGGAGACTTCCCGGGAGCGCAATTACCTGAGAAGAAGATGAAGACTGGTCGGGAACCCATCGCTTTTGACGATGATGATTTAGAAGGAATGGTCCAACCACACGATGACGCCTTGGTAGTCACGGCTCGAATAAGCAGTTTTGAAGTCAAAAGAGTAATGTTCGACCAAGGAAGCGGGGCCGACGTGATGTACCCGGACCTATTCAAAAGGCTCGGGTTAAAGAGCCGAGACCTATCGAAGTATGATACAACGTTGGTCGGGTTTGATGGCAGGGTGGTCATTCCTAAGGGTCAAATCTCTCTTCTCGTAAATATGGAAGGTAAGGAGGTGATGGTGGCATTCATAGTGGTCAATTTTTTTTCTCCATACACGGTGATTCTAGGAAGGCCGTGGATCCACGCAATGGGGGCTGTTCCGTCCACCTTGCATGTAAAGGTTAAATTTCCCACCGAACAGGGCATTGCAGTAGTAAAGGGGAGCAAGCAGGTGGCTAGGCAATGCCTAGTGTCCGCGGTTAATCTGAAGAATGAGCAGGCTGAGTAGAAGGAAACTGTTGAGGAAGCCCCTTCATAGCAATTACAGAATCCTCGGGAGGGAGTGGGGGCTAGTTGTGCCGAACAATTAATCAGAGTGAAGATACTACCGGATGTTGACCGGTATTTTCATATAGGGGAAAGTATGAAGGATGAGGATAAGGTAAGAATGTTGTTGTTTCTAATACAAAATGTAGACGTGTTTGCATGGAGCCCATATGAGGTGCCCAAGGTTGATCCCAAGTTCATCGTTCATAAGCTTAACGTAGACCTGTTATTTCCTCCAAAAACGCAGAAGCCAAGAAGGTCAGCTAAGGAACATGTTGAGGCAGTAAGGCAAGAGGTCAGGAAGTTGACAAAGGTCGGGGCGATAAGGGAAATCTTCTTCCTAGAATAGCTAGCAAATACCGTGGTGGTTAGGAAAAAGAATGGCAAACAGAGAGTATGTGTAGACTTCACGGATTTGAATTGAGCCTGCTTAAAGGACCTATTCCCTATGCCGAAGATAGATCAATTGGTAGACGCTACCTATAGGCACCCGAGGATGAGATTTTTGGATGCCTTTCAAGGCTATCATCAGATCGCCTTAGTCGCGGAGGATCAGGAGAAGACGGCATTCATCTCACTAGACGTAAACTACCATTACACCGAAATGTCCTTTAGGTTGAAGAACGCCGGGGCAACATACCAACGAATGATGACTAGAATGTTTTGGGACAAGATTGGGCGTGCGGTCGAGGTATATATGGACAACATGGTGGTGAAAAGCAAGCAGGAGGCAAGGCATATAGAGGATCTTCAAGGGGTATTTGAAGTGCTTCGGCAACATAAGCTGTGCCTAAACGTGGACAAGTGTGCCTTCGGGGTGGGAGCGGGCAAGTTCCTCGATTACCTAATCACTTACCATGGGATAGAGGTCAACCTCGATTATATCGCCTTAAGCCATCGAGTAATCCAAATGAGGTACAAATCTTGACTGGAATGTTAGCCACTCTTAACCGGTTCATTTCTAAGTTTGCTGATCGTTGCCATCCATTCTACCAACTCTGAAGAAATGGAGGGGATTTCAATGGAGTGAGGAGTGTGAAAGAGCTTTCCAAGACTTAAAGGAGTATTTAACGCGGGCACCCATATTAGCAGCCCCAAAGCCTGGGGAGGACTTGTTCATGTACCTCTCGGTATTTGATCATGCCATAAGTGCCGTGCTTTTAAGGGACCAGGGGACGCAGCAACCTGTGTACTACATTAGCAAGATTATGGTCGATGTCGAGACGAGATACTTACCCCTGGAGAAGTTAGTGTTAGCATTAGTGCATGCTACGAGGAAGTTGCCTCACTATTTTCAAGCCCATACCATCTATGTCCTGACCGAGTATCCTTTGCAGTTGTTGTTGAAGATATCCGACTTTACGGGCCGGATAGCTAAATGGGGGACCCAGCTAGGGTCCTTTGATATAAGGTACAGGCCAAGGAGTTCAGTGAAGGGCCAAGTTCTTGCTGACTTTGTTGCAGAGTTTTCACCAAAGAACGAGGGGGAAGTGGTTTGTCATGTAGAATGTCACCCATGGAAGGTATTTGTGGATGGAGTATCAAGTGCTACGGGGGCTGGCGCCGGGATTGTCATTATCACCTCGGAAGGAGTGCGATTGGAGCATTCTTTTAGGTTCAGGTTCAGGGCCTCTAACAATGAAACTGAGTACGAGGCTTGCTCATTGGATTGAGAATTGTTTTAGATATGGGTGCCCGGGATGTAGAGGTTTATTCAGATTCACGACTGATGGTTAACTAGGTGCAGGGTAGCTTTGAAGCCCAGGATTCTCGAATGAAAGAGTACTTACAGGTGGCAAATCAAATTTTAAGTAAGTTTTGTATGGTAAAGGTGACGCAAGTGGCTCGGGGGCAGAACAGATATACTGACTCACTAGCTGCATTAGCATCGGCGATGACAGAGGATGTGCCCAGGTTAATCAAGGTGGAGCCCATAATGAAGCCGAGTATTAATACAGCCATTAATGATGGTGTTGCCAGAGTTGGTGTTACAGTGATTTCAACAGCCGGGCCATGTTGGATGGACCCGATCATTGATTTCTTAGTTGAGGATCGGGTCCCAGACAATGAAAATGAGGCTAGTAGGGTTCACCGAATAGCCGCTCAGTATTGGTTGTCGGCAAACCGAAAGCTGTACCAGAGGTCCTTTGGGGGGTTGTACCTTTTATGCTTACACCCCGAGAAAGTAAATGAACTCTTGGCCGAACTACATGACGGAGTGTGTGGCAATCATGTGGGGGGGGGGTCATTGGCCCACTGAGCAATGACTTAGGGGTTCTGGTGGCCATAGATGCAGAAGGACACCGCCGAGTATGTTTGTAAGTGTGAGCAGTGCCAAAAGCATGCCCCTTTGATCCACTAGCCAGCAGGACATCTAAATCCGATCAGCAGCCTTTGGCCCTTCGCACGTTGAGGGTTGGATATTCACGGTCCGTTTCCCTGGACAACTGGCAACCAGAAGTTCGTTTTAGTTGCTGTTGATTACTTCACCAAGTGGGCGGAGGCAGAGGCACTAGCCAATATTCGAGACGTAGATGTTAAGAAGTTCGTGTGGAAGAATATAGTCATGAGATTTTGGGTACTAGACTCTCTTATATCCGACAACGGACTACAGTTTGATAGCAGAGCCTTTTGTGAGTTTTGCAGTGATCTTGGCATAAAAAATAGGTATTCCACCTCGGCGTATCCCCAGGGCAATGGCCAGGCTGAAACCGTCAACAAGGCAATTGTGAATGGGCTGAAGAAAAGATTGGACGGTGCAAAGGGTAGGTAGGCAGAAGAGCTGCCCAACGTTTTGTGGGCATACCGAACAACTCCCAGGAGATCAACAGGAGAAACCCCGTTCTCCTTGACGTACGGGGCAGAAGCCATGATACCGGCCGAGGTAAACTTATGCAGTGCACAGGTTGAAGGATTTGCTCCGACCTGGAAAGATGGGTTGATGGTGAAGCGTTTGGATTTATTAGAAGAGTACCGAGAAGCAGCGACTATACGGCTAGCAGAATACCAATAGAAACTCACGCGGCGCTATAACCGATGTGTAAGAACACAGGAATTTGGTGCTAGTGACCTAGTGCTACGAAAAGCAGTAGGGAACGCGCGAGATATGAATGTTGGGAAACTGGCCCTTACTTGGGAAGGGCACTGCTATCGCAGGAGCAGGAGCTTATTACTTGGAGGATCTAGATGAAAGACCACTTCCCCGACCATGGAATGTTCACAACTTGAAGAAGTTCTACCACTGATCGGTTTCACACGGGGGTGTAAATTGAATGAAACATTGTATATATGCTCTATTAAGTGATGTTAAGATGGTATTTACTCGTGCAGATGCATTTAGTTCCACTGTTGTTTATTTGTTAGCACCAGTCAACAGACATATTAAAAAAAAAAAAAAAAGACCAAGGCAACGTGTTTTATGCTAAGGACATAAGCCTACTTCTCAATTCGATCAATATCACCAAGTAGGTGAAAACCTTACGCTAAAAAATATGCTAAGGACGGAAGCCTGCTTTTCGGTTCGATCAATATCACTGTGCAGGTGAAAACCTTACGCTAAAAAATATGCTAAAGACAGAAGCCTGCTTCTCGGTTCGATCAATATCATCGAGTAAGTGAAAACCTTACGCTAAAGATTTTCAAGGACAGAAGCCTACTTCTCGGTTCGATCAATATCACCGAGCAAGCGAAAACCTTAAGCTAAAGATTTTCCAAGGACAGAACCCTACTTCTCGGTTCGATCAATATCATCGAGCAGGTGAAAATCTTACTGTAATACCCCAATTTTGATTTTATGATTATCACTGTACCTTGTCAATTTTAATATAAAGTTGAGGTACTGTATGTGTAACGACCTAAGGAAAAACGCTAGCCACATTTGCGCTATACCTTAAAAGTACTAGTCACAATTGAGGCTCCTTGTACTTGTTAATAAAGCCTAGTTCAACTCAGTAAATACCCAATGTGAGACTCATCACATACCCACACACATCATACAACCAATCAAATTGGGGCATCACAATATATGTAACATCCCAAGGAAAAGTGAAAGCCACATCTGCGTTATATCTCAAAAGGACTTGTCACAATTGAGACTTCTTGCAATTGTTAATAAAGCCCAGTTCAACCTAGTAAATACCTGATATGGGACACATCACACACCCACACACATCACACAATCAATCAAATTGGGGCATCACAGTCTCCCCCACTTAAATCCCTAACGTCCTAATTAGGGCCCACTTTGTGGAGTAGTGTCTCCAAGCACACACGGGATTACTAGGCCGGCTCTGATACCATATGTAAAAGCTCAAGGAAAAGCGCTAGTCATATCTGCACTTTATCTCAAAAAGACTAGTCACAATTGAGACTCCTTGCAGTTGTTAATAAGGCCCAGTTCAATCCAGTAAATATCCGATGTGGAACTCATCACACATCCACACACATCACACAATCAATTAAATTGGGGCATCACAATATATGTAATGACTTAAGGAAAAGTACTAGTCACATCTATGTTATATCTCAAAAGGACTAGTCACAATTGAGGCTCCTTGCAGTTGTTAATAAAGCTCAGTTCAACCCAGTAAAGACCCGATGTGGGACTCATCACACACCCACACACATCACACAATCAATCAAATTGGGGCATCACAGTATGCGTGTGCACAATAAGATGGGAGTAGACAATTTTGTGATGCTACAAATAGGTGAGAAAATTAAAGTTTTAGTGCATACAATTTGGTGTAGCAATTAAAATAAAAAATAAAATAAAAGATGAAGATGTTTTGTGGGCTTCTTGGAGACTAAAGAGATAAGCTCAAGTGGATTTTAAACTCCAGCCCACTACCCCACCAAGTCCACATCTCTGATGTGTTAAAATATAAGTTTGAGGAAAAGATAAATTAGGGTTTTCATTGGAAGGGTTTTATCAAGGAGGCTAAGAGGTGTTTTTCCTTGGAGTTAGAGCACATAAAATTGAAGAGACAATCAGATTGTTCAAGATATGATTTCTCTCTATTAGAAACAAAGAATTAAACAAGTTAGAATCTTATCATGGAATTTCAAATCTTAATTATGAATATGGCTTTAACGTTTGGGGTTATATATATTAGGTAGATTTATCATTTTTCTTGGGTTATATATATATATATATATATATATATATATATATACACTAGTCGCTAACCCGTGCGATGCATAGGAAAGCTATTGATAACTTCCCTAATATGAAAAAAAAAAAAAAAAAATCAATATCATGGTATAAATTATATACCAAACTAATAAAACCTATCACTTAATAAGTAATAAAATCTATCACATACAATGAGATGTCATGATAACTAAGAGCTTGAGATCATATTTAGAGATATTGTGATAACCAAGAGCTTGAGATCATATTTAGAAAATAAATAACTGATTCAATACAATTAATTACACAAATATTTTTAATTCAATACTCATTCAATCAAATATCTTCATAAATTACATTAATCATTCTTAACGTCCAAGATGTATCTAAATTCTAACATTGCCAGTAAACAAAGATTCTAGACCTCAATGGGATTGAAAAGGAACCATAATGCCAATTTACACAATTGCTGAAATCATCACTTTCCACTATTGAGAGAGAGAGAAAGAGAGAGGTGGCTATTGTGTTGCATCTCTTAAGAAGAATCTACCTTGTACATTTCTTTTTTGATATATAATCGACCCATAACAAAATAGATGTACAACATTCAGAGTATGCATATTTTGGAGAATAAAAGAAAAGGAAAATGAGAAAATGAACCCACCTAAAGTTTTTTGCTCTGCCTCTTGATGTTGACTTTTCCAGCATTATCCAGAATCAAATTTATGTACTCCTCAAAGCCCTGTAAGGAATAAAAATTAGCATTTGAACAAATTTATATGTATTCACTTAAAACTGTGAAAGATGCTAAAAATTAGGTTTATATCAACCTTTTAACCAAAATTCAACAATTTAATGATCGCACATAAATCAGCAATTTTGCTATTGTTAGTTGCAACATATATCTTTTTTATTTGTGACAAATGTGGTGAAATTTTGACAATTAAATTTTACTCAAAAGCCAAGATTAGACAACTTCAATCCTGCATTGCTCTAAGAAATCTGTAGAATCCTTACCCTAAAATAAAAAAGAACATGCCACAACTATAGATAAGAGGCAGAACAATAAAATTGCTTGTTCACAAAGATTTCAAAGTTCTCAAGATGTAAATTGGACAATATCACCCCTAAACTTGCTTAACATACATAACATATAGCAAAAATACTCATTATAAATGTGATTAAAAAACTCAAGCACTAAATTACAACCCTCTGCATATATATATATATATATATATATATATATATATATATATAAAACTATCCTTTACATTTTATCTTCAAAACATTATAACAAGGAATGCTGCAAAAATTTGGACTGATTTACCTATATATAGCTTAATCATACTTGGTACTCCATATAATTCAAATCAAGACGTCTAATTTTTCCCCTCATCACTCAAACAGATGATCAACTAAAATTTTAAGAATAGCATTACATGCAAAACCTAGAAAAGCCCAACATTGAATAGTACGAAATCAATAATTAAAAGTCTCTAAAAAACATTACCACTATCATGCAATATCCAATACAACCACTTGTAATAAGCACTATGAGAAGCAAATATACAACAAAATACCATTAAATAGAATAACACATCATCAAGAAGATACCTTCTTTTCTTTTTAAAACTACACCATCTGGCATCAATGTGGACGCAAGAACTTCTTTGTACACAAATGCAAACGCAAATGCAAGTACAACAAAATGTATTTTCAGTGACAAAAAAATTCGTCACTAAAAGTCCAGTTTTTCATAACTAAGAACCTTTAGTGACGGAATCGGACTTTTAGTGACAAAACTCATTTCGTCGCTGAAACCCCGTCACTAAAAGTCCTAGCGACAAAAAATTTTGTCACTAAAAGTCCGGTTTAATTTTTTTTTTTAAACTTTTAGCGACGAAAACATTTCGTCGCTAAATGTTTTCCTCGCTAAAAACACTATTCAGTGATAAAAATATTTCGTCACTAAAAACACTTTAGTTTATTAAATCATATTTAGTGACAAATAATTTCATCACTAAAACTATGTTTGGATACATATAGTGATGAAAAAGTTTGTCACTAAAACTATTTTTAAGAAAATCCAGATATATATAACGATGAAAATTTTCGTCATTAAAACCATTTCTTACAAAATTTTGCTACATTTAGCGACGAAATATTTCGTCACTAAAAAAATTTTTTGTTGCCACATTTGTGACGAAAAAATTCGTCTCTAAAACTTATTTTCTGTTTTTATTTTTTTCATGGCTTTGATATTAACCTGTAACTTGTCATTACATTATTAAAACCTCACATTTGAATAACAAATTTATTTCAACAACACATTTATAAAAAAAAATCCATACATTCCACAAGTAAAAAATAAAACAAATATCCAATTCAAACTCCTTCCATACAACAATTGTTTGCAACACATACAATAACTCAAGATATTTTATAACAACATAAAAAGTGTAGCATAATATAATTAGAACTAACGGAAGATGTCTTCATATGTCTTCAAGTAATGCCAAAAGTAAATCCTCTAAAAGCCACTAATAAGAAATCTGCACAAATATAAAAACAATACTACATTAAAACCGTAGAGTAAAAATATTAACTATGTTATAAGAAACATTTCTAACAATGCATTAAAAGTAGCCACACCAATGAATTAAAATCACAACTCCTATGTATAAGTTATAGAAAGCAAATATAAATTTTCAAGTGTAACATAATACAATTAGTTTCAAATAATACATAAAAAAAAAGTAGTCACACCATGTAGTGTGGGTCAATTGCTAAAATAAAGTACTAATCAGTGAATACACGTTCCAACCAGATAATCTACCATTTTTTAATAAAGTACTATTAAAATAAATTCATTTAATAGTAATATTCATCACATCTAATTAACAAGTTTCATTCACATTTGCAAGAAACTAAAGACACTCCCAATATGAATTTAAACCACATTATAACACCATGCAAACCATCCACTTGCTCCAACATAATAACCCATCACAAAACTAATCACAAACATCACAAGTACAATGCTTACAAGTATAAAAATTGAATTAAGTAATATTCATCACATCTAATCAATAAGGTGCATTCACATTTGTAAGAAATTAAACACACTCCCAATATGAATTTAAACTACCTTATAACACCATGCAAACCACCCGCTTGCTCTAACATAACAATCCACCACAAAACCAATCACAAACATCACAAGTACAATACTTACAAGTATTAAAAGCAAATAAAGTAATATTCATCGCATCTAATCAACAAGGTCCATTCACATTTGCAAGAAATTAAACACACTCTCAATATGAATTTAAATCACCTTATAACATCATGCAGGCCATCCGCTTGTTCCAACACAACAACCCACCACAAAACTAATTGGAAACATCACAAATACAATGCTTACAAGTAATAAAGTAATATACAAATTAATCCACCAAATAAATTCACCAACTATAATTCCTAAACTCTAATAATCATACAAGTGTTATTTAATTTGCTATAGACATATATGGTTATATATTCTAGAACCGTGCTTATCAAAAACTATATAAGTTTTAGAAAGTCAATTAAGCATTTAAGCATTATGAGAGAAAGGTCCACAAATTGATTGAGCAAAGAGAAGAATCAGTTGACTTTCGGCTTAGAATATATGTTAATTAAACTGGGCCGCCTAGAACTTAGAATAATAGGATCAGGTTCTTCTATTTCAATATTAATAAATTTGCCTAATCAACAAAACACAAATTATATGCAAGAAACGCTCCCACCATCCCTGGAATTTTAGCATAATGGAATAGTAAAATACAAATCCAATGGGTTATGGGACCCACCTTCCCACCATCTTCATGGTTGTCCAATCAGCTACCTCACTTCTTGAAGAGTATTAGAGATTAGCTAGTTCTCTTCCCCCCAGTTAAGCCTATTGTATTCTTTTATTTGTTTATTTTATCTTTCCATCTGTTGAAGCTAGGTACCAGCCTACGCTGGTCCATTTCCTGTCCTAGCTCTTCACACACACTTTTGTATTTCTCTATTCATCAAATATACTTCTATCATTTTTGGTCAAAAAATAAATCAGGCTAAATTTTTTTTTCTCTGAACAATAGGAATTTTTTGTTTGTTTTGGTATTTGCTATTAAATTAAAACGGATAATTTAATTGAGATGATTAATTTCACGAGAAAAGAAATTGTTTTATAGTATATTTACTAATTGTGTGGAGAAGCATACTAAGCAAATCATGGATTCTGAATGAATTGTGATTGCTTGAGACAAACGGCTATTGCTATGCCTTGTCGGGTCTAACATGAGGCTTAGTGGGCCCATTGCCAAAATTCCCCACTAGGGCCGCCACAAAGTTTACACTTGGCCAACTAAACTCCAAATATGTTACTATTTTGGAGCGATGTCATATTAAATTTCATGTTTTGTTTGCTTAATCAGCCTATAATATGTTAATACTATGAGTTAAGGAAAATGATTAAATTCTTAAAATTCGGGAAGATGTGAATATGATTGGTGGTACTTCTCCATAATATATATATATATATATATATATATATGTAAAACTAGGTTGTGGGTTCAAATGGCAGTTCCATAACTTAGCAATAAAAAATAAAAAATAACTGTAAAATGGTTAAATTATTTAAGGAATTGAACCTCAAAGACAACTTTGACTACATAACAACCAAAAGAATCTATGTGTCTCCGATGCCCATAACCAATACTTGTAGTATCTTCGCTAGCTAAATATGAAAATCAGATACTTGCAACCAAACCCAAGCCATCGGGTCTAAACGTATATTAGTTTGAATATAAGAAAAGAAAAAAAAAATGCAATCTTATGTAATGAAGATACTATTTTAGGCAATTTAATTTTTCTGTTGGCATCTATAATAACAGCATTATATATCTACCTTATAAGCTTACATCTTACATTTGTGTACCAAAAGAAATATCAGAGCACCCAAACCTTATTTCAAACCATATCTTCCTTATCTCAGGACAAAACTTTACCTAAGAATTTGGTATCACAAGCAATTCATAAATACTATTGTTATCAAAAAAATTCTTATTGTTAAAAATGGGCATCTATTGTTTAAACATGCAAAAAGATTCATCGCCTAATCAAAAATAAATTGAATCCTTAAGTCGGGCAATGGGTAAGTAAAAATTTCTAAAAGCACACAGAGAGAAAAAAAGAAATACAAAAATAAAGAATTTAGCCACTAATGGCATGAGTTATAATCAAAGAGGGAAATAAATTGCAGCCTTGATCAGAAGTTGACATAACAAAATTGGTTAACTTACTCTTTGGTGCATGGAGAAACTCTGCATATTCTTGCCCCCCTTCTGTCTTATGAACTTGCAACACTAACGGCCTCCGCGTAACAATACCTTACAATCAAAGAACAATAAATAAGATCAAAACATTCTTCCTTGTCAAAAAAAAAAAAAAAAAAAAATCAACAATATGTTAATGGCATAAGTAAAATTAATGAAGTGATGGTGACCATTCTAACTCAAAATAGAAAGAAAGAGATCATGGCCAACTGAACATGACTGATGGGCATTAAATGTTCAACTGAACGAATATTTAATTTAATATTCGTGTCTATAATAGCAAAAACAAAAGGCACCCATTTCACCAAAACAATAGGAAACACCAACTTTTCAATTGAAAAAGGGTATATTGTCCTTCACTTTCTCTAACTTTCCTTCATTTTCTCACCATCCAAACAGAGGCCAAATAGTATTTTAAAAATTAAAAAACACACACAGACATACAAGAAAGTTAGAGAAAAGAGAAAGTAAAGTGTAGAGAAAAGAATGGGACCTCAATGCTTTTCACTGCAGGCTTGTTCAAGCGGTTCAAATGCTTCTGGACCTCAAGTTTCTTCCTTGAAGCACTCAATCTAGCTGCACAACACATTGAGATCAAACCCCACAAGCAGAAAATCACTATCAAGGCTCTACTTGTTCTCCCTCTACTACTAAACTGAGAAAGACCTTTTTTTTTTCTCAACACCACCTCTAAAGTTAGTAGCTTTCTCACACTATACACAAGCTCAAAACCAGTGTAGTTTGAAGCAAAGGCTTTGTTGCTACTAGTTGTTACACAACCACTACAACCTTAAGCTAATAAGAAGAAGCTCTCTCCCTCTTTGTTTATCTCACCAAACCTCAAAAGCCCACAACTTTGGCAGTGGGACTGGTTCTTATTCCAAAAAAAAAACCCAATAAAAACAAAACCCCAATAGTGCTCAGTGCAAAGGGGTAACTTTGTCATCTCATCTCTCTCTTCTCCCGTATCTACGTTTATTTTTTTGGAGTTGCAGACAACCTTGAAAAAGTGGGTTTATAATTATAGTAATTAGAATTTTCGAATTTCAGCTCAAAAAAAGAAAAAAGAAAAAAGAAGCACAAAAAATAATTCAAATTCTCACCACTTTTTCTTCAACTTCACATAGTATTAGAAACCCAATACGCCATGTTTGTTTTCTCAGAAAAAAAAAAAAAATCATTATTTTAAAGCTAACCCAAAGTAAAAATTCAACAAAATTTAACAAGAAGTTGCAAGATCCATCTCGATCCATTTAACAAGAAGTTGCAAAATTTACAATATATATTCAAAATTCAGTATTTCCTATCTCAACAAAAAACAGTTGCATTACTTATGCCACACTTTCTCAACAAACAAACGGTGCAGAAACCAAATTTATTAAAAAGTTGAATTACATTAAATCAATTTAAGCACACCTCCCATAAGCCATAAATAAACACAACCTTATCTATTCCCCACACTATCTCAGCAACCAGATAGAGCAAAAGTCCCCAAATTCACAAAAACAATTCAAAATTCAATGTTTCCATTACATTTCACGGTTCAGCCTAATCAGCCCAAATACTTGTATAGACCTAGACATGGCAAAACGGGCGGGGCGGGTCGGGTCAATCGGGTTGCGGGTCAAACGGGTCACAGGTAAAAACGGGTCATTTTAAGCGGGTCAAAATCGGGTTCGGGTCAATCGGGTCGGGTCGGGTCGGGTTGACCCGTATTTTTCACATGAAATTTTTTATTTTTTATTTTTATAAAGAAAACAATATGTATCTATCATTTGGAAAGTTATACAACAAATTACTTGGTGTAAAATGCATTATTTTGAATTCACCACTTATATCAAGCATGAACTCAATTAAACTTATTAATACTTATTCAATAATTTTAAAATTATACAAATTATAACATTACTATTTAAAACAAAATAACACAAAGAAAAGTAAAACAAGTACACAAGTTTTATTTCTACACATTATCAACATTTCAAAATATAAAACAAAATTACAAATGACTTATTGGATAACTCATTTGATAAAAAATAAAAACATATAAGAAATTTACAATCTTAAAAATTAATTTTATAATCTATTATCAGTTGTAGTTGACACTTTATTTCAATTTGAGATATACTTTAAAATTTGATTGCTTACTTATTTATACATGGCCTCTTTTATGAATATTATATTATTGTTAAGCAACACACACTCTAGAAAATATCATAATTTATTTTGAAAAGCCGTTTATTTTGGACATAAATTATTAAAAAATAGGTCTAAGTATTCATAATTTATGCTAATTTGATATTTTAGCTTCACTATTTTCACACTTGTGAATGTTTCTCACATGTCTACAATTTTAAATTTATGTTTTTAACTCTACTGTAACTAAATTATCTTGGCATGTACTTTGCTATTTGATATTTAAAAATATTTACTCATTACAGAATGTTCAACCATTTATCTTTCAATTAATTTGCATGTAGTTATGTAAATGTATCAATTGTTTCCTTAAAGTTCACAATAAACAATTAAACAAATATTGTCTTAGTTTTACTATTTTTTTTACCAAAAAAAAAAGTTTTAAAAAATGGTTCGAGTTCGGGTCGGGTCGGGTCGGGTTGACCCGCAAAAAACACGGGTCGTGTCATGGGTCAACCCGTTTTTGCTTCGGGTAAAAAAATCGGGTTCGGGTTGAGTATTTTTCGGGTCGGGTCGGGTCGGGTCAGAAAATTCTGACCCGTTTTGCCATGTCTATATAGACCCAGCAGAGTAAAACCAACCAAAAATCATAAAACAACACAAAAGTCGTATCTTTTTTTCCCTACACCCAAAAAGACCAAAAGACCAAAAATTTAGTCTTAGCGACGAAATGTTAGCGACGAAATGTTTTGTCTCTATTAGGTTCTTTTAGTGACGACATTTGTTTCGTCGCTGATATTCTCCCAGTAAAATCTACAGCGACGAAATTATTTCGTCGCAAAAAACTTAAAGTTTCAACGACGAAAAATTTCCTCACTGTAGACTTATTAAATTTGTGCCATACTTTTTCCTTTTGGCGCCCTTGTTTCAAATCAACAAATAGCGACGAAATTTCAATTTTGTCACTAAAAGTCCTTATTTTTTCATTTTTAGCTACGAAATTCAAATTTCGTCGCTAAAGGTTATATTTTTTGTGACGAAATTCAAATTTCGTCGCTAAATGTAAGTTTTCAGTGACGAAAGATTTTTCCTCACTAAAATTCGTCACTAAAAATACATTTTGTTGTAGACGCGATCTCGGCGACGTGATCTCAGACCGGCAATTATAAGTTGAAGGAGACAAAATGGTTAATAACTATGTAGGTTGTCAAACATGATCAATTGAAAGCATTAGAATATGTGTTTTAAGGGTAACAATTCCTCAAATTCAATTTGTTCAAGGAACCTATAGAATCAAAGAGCAGTCCTACAGATTATAAAGAAAATTAAAATAAAAGACATCGCAATGGCAAGTTATGTCTTTGAGTCTTGAAATCAACCTAACTCACCTCTCCCAAGCCTTTTTTTTTTTTTTTTTTTTTTTTTTAAATTTAAATAGTAAATATCTACTACACCAGTAACATTAATCATATATAAAAATATGGAATGATATTCTTACCAAATGAGTTAATATCTCCATGACGGAATTCGGCTTTGACCCTATTCTTCCTCAACCTCTCCCAATTGAGATATTGCATTTTCTTTGCAGTAAAAAATATACAGTATGTAAACAGAAGTTAAAGAGAGACAAAAGCATTAAGAGAATTGAATAAACAACCTTGTATCATTGAGGAACACCAAAATATCTTGCAATGAAAAGCAAGCATACCTGTACCAAAACCACCACAATGATATTGATTTGCAAAGGAAGCTTATAAAGGTCTTAATATCATCCAACAATATTCCCCAACTATCTTTCTTCACTTAGACGCCAATACCAATATTAATAGTTTAATACAAACTTGAAGTCTCCTTCCACTTTTCTTGGGTTATAGTAATTCCTTTACTTGTTGGATTACCCAAAGAAGTGATCTAGTCGGTCCAGATTTTATTTGCTTTTTGCTCCAATCCCTCGTTCATCAAACACAATTCTTGGGTTATAGTGTTTTTAATTTTATTTGCTTTGTCCTTTCATGTAATACCTAAGCAGTAAAACAGACGTCCATAACATAACCAATTACAACAAAACTTAAATCTCACCATAAAACCATAATAGAACCAACCAAAAAAAAACGGAAAATTAAACATGCATAACAGAATGAACAACACATATTCATTACAGAGCAAACAAAAAATAAAAATTAAATTGCTGAAAAACCATAACAGAACAAAAGGGCCTAAAACAAAATTGGAACAGAAAATTAGTAATTTCGTAAGACCCAAAACTGTAAGCAATCTTTTTTGTAATTTTCATAATCTATAAAATAGCTTGACTTGACTATGAAAAGAGAGAAACAAAAAATCATATGAATTCAACATGTTCTCCAGAACCAAATAGGATTATGAAAACATACCAAGCTTTAGAGGCCAAGACCTGAGCCAGCAAAGGCTACGAATAGAGAGAGCAAGACTAAGAGAAGAGGGATGCTCTGCGTTTACGCCAAAGAGAAATGGATGAGGGGGAGCGTGAAGGGAGAAGAGAAAACCTGCGTACTGAGTTTGTGTTTGTGTCTATTCAGTTTTGTTTATTTTAAAGAAGTATCAGGTTTTAACCTTAAAAAAAAAATAAAAAAAAATAAAAAAAAAAAAAAAAAGAAGAAGAAGAAGAAGTACCTAGTTTTGTTTTGGTGAGAAAAAAGTGATTTTATTTTTATTTTTTAAATTTTGTGCTAATGTGGAAAAATGTGGAAGCTTTAAAGGCTTCGGTTCTATATATATATATATATATATATATATATATTGATTTGAGGATGGCTTTAAAGACCTCAATAAGGTTAATCCAAAAGCTACCGTATCTTTAGAGATAGTTGCAATTTGGAAAAAAAAAAGGATGGCTTTAACATTGTTTCATATATATATATATATATATATATTAGAGGATGGCTTTAAAGACCTTAATAAGGTTAATCCAAAAGCTGCCGAGTCTTTAGAGATAGTTGCAATTTGGAAAAAAAAAAAAGGATGGCTTTAACGTTGTTTCATTGATATATATATATATATATATATATATATAGAGAGAGAGAGAGAGAGAGAGAGAGAGAGAGAGAGAGAGAGAGAGAGAGATAAATAATCCTAGAATTGAGCCACGAAACTTCAAGGATCTATGGTTATGGCATATGTTTTCCTTTGGATATATATATATATATATATATATATATATATATATATATATATATATATATATATATAATATATTGGAAGTCAATGATTTTGCCACTGTTCGGACCTTAGAACAAAAGCCGAAATTGTTAAATCTTTATATTAAATTCTAAAGTGTTGCTACTGCATTCCTCATGGTTAAATGAGTTTCGATTAATGCAAGGATGTACTATTGATTAGAATACCATCGGTTAAAAAAATGTTAATTTAGTGCTGAAAGTGTTATTAGTTCAGCAAAGTATAATCCTAGTGAGTCCATTTGTATAGTTCTATAAGCTTTGTATTTTGTAGAGGATATTAAGAAATTTCTATGATTGAATATAGGTCTTATTTAAGAGTGTTTTGAGGCTTTTTGGAGGTTGTTTAGGCTGGATTGTCAGAGTGATTCAAGTGCTGTAAGTAATTATGCATAATATGCACAAGTTTTGTCCATTAGGTTCTTAAAAGTTAAAAGTTTTCAAAAGTTTTGTGTTTCAAACTTATATTTTCTAAAGTTTGTCAAAAGTATTTTTGCATCATTGAAAGAGAAATTTCGACTATTAAATAATGTTTTTAAGAGATACTTTGAATTTTAAATAACATTTTGAACGACCGAATCTCATTTAAAAGATGAGTTCTAAACTAACCTATTTTCATAAAATAATTGAGTTTCAAATTAAGTTTTCTAAAAAGATTCTTGTTCATTAAATTTTGTTAAAACTAAGTGATTTCAAAGTCATATTCTTATTCTCCAAATGGTATTTAAAATGTTTCTTTTAGCAAATTAAATTTTCAGATTTACTCAAGAATTATAATATATTTATATAAACTCCTCAGTTTTTATTCATTCCCCAAGAGAGTCAAGCATCCTTTGATTTATGTTCTATTCGATATTGTGATCTTGATATGCCTCTGAATTTGGAATAATTGTTAATATCAAGTAAATCATTATATTTTGTATAAACTTTGCTTTTGTGATATGTGACTTAAAATAAGTGTTCTTTTTTTAGAATTGATCAGATATAACAGATATATGTGTAAATCCGCTCACAGGATTGTATGTGAGAATATGTGTTGATCTCTCACCAGCAGGGGTTAGATGTTGGTATCCGGTCACAGGATTGTATGTGAGAATATGTGATGTGTATATGTGACACTATGCTCTGATCAATTATATGTATGTGATTTCTAATGATTTTAAGATGTAATTACATATGTATTAAGTGATTCATTATATGTTTTGGAATAATTATTTTGACATCATTAAATGAGTTTTGTGAAAAATCAAAATACTCGTGCATTGCTTGAATCTATTCCGTTGTGTATTCTGTATAATTACTTACTAGATGTGTGGTTCACCTTATCAATTACAATTTTCATATTAAAGTTTAGTTGGGAACAGAACCTTTGGATTGCTTCGTAAGGTGCAAGGTAGAGCGTGGGAGTTTTAGGCAAAGTCAATAATACTTGAAGTCTTAAAAGATTATTAGTTATTTTTTTTTTATTCCGCTGTAGATTTCACAGTATTTTCGATATTATTCTAAATTTGTGGATTTTAGTTATTGTAAGAGATTTATCAATAGCATTGTTTATTTGGAGTTTTGAATTATGTTTTAATTAATTATGTTCATTGAGTTATATAAGTTCAGTAGGTTAGTCATGCATTTAAATCCATGTTCCATGGATTTGGGTCGTGACACTTACGCTAAAGATTTTCCAAGGATAGAACCCTTCTTCTCGGTTCGATCAATACCACTGAGTAGGTGAAAACCTTACGCTAAAGATTTTCCAAGGACAGAACCCTGCTTCTCGGTTTGATCAATATCACCGAGTAGGTGAAAACCCTATGCTAAAGGTTCTCTAGGGACAGAAACCTACTCTCGGCTAGATTTTATCGCCGAGCAAGAAGAAACTCTAATTTCTCCCGAAAACGGAAACCTATCCAAGGTTCAATTCTCATCACCGAACAAGAGGGAATCTATTCTCAAAATTCATCTAAGTATAGAGGGATTAACGTGTGTCAAATTTTGTTGTTACTGCTGAGGAGCCAATTCTTTCTAGCTAAAGGTGACACCGTCCAAAGCAACCCAGGTCACTACGAATGGCCATCAATCACCTGGCCTTCTACGATTAGAAAAGAAGGCAACCGCAATCGCCGTGCATAAAAAAAATCAAAGAACATGATAGGAATGATAATAGCAAACATTCATAAGTGTAATCAAAACCAACATATAAAAACTAAACCAATGTTTGGTTACCATAACTCGGTAACTAGCAAAAAGTTAAACCCCGAAGAAATAATTGTTCTATCACCACAACCCAGTGACATAGGCAAACTTAGTGAAAAGGAAAACTATTCAAACAGAAGAAAAATAAAGTAGATAGGAGAAATCCGGTTTGGCAATCAACTTATAGGATCTGCAGGTTGAAAATGGGCAACGTCCTTGGGAGGCTGCTGAGCTGCAAGAGGCGATTATAGCTGAACATTCGCACTGAGTTGATTACCAGCATGAGGGTTGCTAGTGGCTTCTAGGTCAACTGGCTCTACGTGGGAGTCAATTGCCTCCACCAACTCCCTCATACTAGTGGTTTCTTCTTCATCAATTGCTCTCGGGGTGTCCTGCACGATAGTTGGAAGATTAGGGAAATGGATTTGCTCGGGGTTCCTCAAAGGAGAATTCTTGATGACACCTATAGCTTGAAGGGTAGCCAACCACCCTTCCTCGAATTTGAGCTTCTAGGCTTGGTGGATAACTGGCTCTGCAGAATTCTCGGCATCAGCAAACCCCTCGTTGTACCACTTGTTTTCACAAGCTTCCAACACCACCCTTAGATCAGCCAATTCTTCTACTAGAGCGGTGTTCATACTTTGGGCCTCCGCTAACTTAAGCTCGATACCTCCCAGCTGCACTTCCTACTTCGCGAACTTGCCCTCAGTAGCCTCGGCAACATCCTTAAATGCCTTTTCCCGCTTGGCATCTTCAGCAAGTTCCTTCATCCTTTCATCGACGATATGAGATAGTTGCGCGGCCTGACCAAGCAATGATGATGAGTATGAAAACGAAGAGAATATGCACATATAAAAACAAATAGAAAACTAGGGATAAGAGATTACTGCTACGGTGTGCCATTGCAACCGCCTGCGTAATGACTCATCCATCCCGTCCTCAAATGCATGCACATCCTTGGGCAAGAGGAGGCCGTGGAACCAAACTCTGGGCAACACAACCCCTTAAGCCCTTATCCCATACTCTTACACTAGCGGACGCGAGAAGAGGTTTACCATCAAGCTGGAAGGTAGTCTGCCATTCCACCATTGCCCAGGAGGTGGATGCCACGTTCATTCTAGTTTGTGCAGTTGGCTCCTAGATGACAATGCCCATCGATGGTCGGGGAGGAGTTTTTGAGGGTGCGTTACCCGAGCTGGTATGTTTCTGTTCAGCCGTGCGCTGCCTTTTCCGAGAACGGCTTGAAGGAGTGGGAAGAGGTGGAGGATCTTGGCCTAGAGGTTCTTGCTGCTAAGTGGCTGGCCGAGCACCAGGCACAAAACGATTGATCGTCATTATCTTTCTTGTCACCATGGCGTGACCTTAATCAGATTCTGTTTCTGAGGAGCTAACTGATTCAACGGTTGCCCCCTCGGCTTCCTGAACGGGAGCCTCAAAGTCTGCGGGAGCCTCGAGTTAAGCGTGGTCCTCGAGCTGAACCGGCACGTAAGCTTGCTCTCGGCGATGTCGAGACACATGTTCGGCCAACTCGTCGTGTATGGGTGCAAGCTCGTCTGAGCAAGTGTACCAAGGACCAAGATCACGAGCTTTGCCTACCATAAATCTTGGAGGGAGGAAATTTGCGTGCTATACGTCTATGTAGGAGAGGAGGGGACTATCAACTAACAGAGCATGGCTGAATGCTTGCCAAGTGGAATACATGGGTTCAACGCCAAGGATTAAATGGGAAGCTTGGAGTTGTCCATCCCAATGAACAAAAATTTCTGACCTAAGCACAAAATTTAGGTCTCGAATATGTACTACTTTAAGATCCAGCTTAAACCTTTTGCTCTCTGCACAGAAGCAACATTAAAATTGGTTAGTAGTTAATCAAATCAAAATCAATAAAGTGCAGTTAATAAAGTATGTTCGAAACTAACCAACATCACGAGGTGAGAATGCGCAGGGGAGCTCCTCAGCAAACCAATTGCCGCTCACCCGTACAAACTCTCTAGCCGAGTTCCTATTTGAGTCAGGTAGGCATGAAATGAGCTGTACCCTCATATCTCTAGTTTTTAAGTAATAATCTAAATTGATATTGCCGCATAAACTATACATGAAATTAGTGTCATGGTAATTCAGTTGCAACCCGTACAACTGGTTCAACCTACTGACACAACTCACCACTCGGTAAAAGTTAGAGGGGAGTTAGTCGGGACAAAGACCATAAAATCTAAGAGTACCTAAGATGAAGGGGTCAACGGGGAACCTAACCCCACCTTTAAGAGTAGCCATCAAGAGAAAGAAAACCGTATTTACACCACGGTGCCTTTGGATGTCGATATCGCCCTCGTGGTAGTAGGCAATATCAACATCCTCAGGGACGTTGTAAGTAGCCCTAAAGGTAGCCAAAGTGACTTCTGAAGAAAGGAGATGAGAATAGCCCATTCTCTAAGCTAGGAACCCTAGTAATATGATTATGATAGAATAGAACGAAGTAGAAAAAACAGGAAGAAGAGGAGAAGGAACTTACTTTGGGCTCTAAGGAGGAAAGATATTCTGGGCTAGGAGATGAATGCACGAAAAGTGTATACTCGGCAGAGTGAAAGTTTGAAGGATGAAGAATGCAAAAGTGATGGAAAGAGTCAGAGATGACTATTTATAGGAGATAAAGGGAAAATAAATGGCATTTAATAATTAAGGGGTGGGAAACCTTGCGAATCCCCACCTTAACTATCACACACGCGTCGCCTCAGTTCACGAACCGTCAAACAATGATGACAGCTAAGCCAATAGTCAGATAAAAAGCACCTTTTAAGAGCACATTAATGGGTTTCTCAACCACCCAATATCTACCCTTTTAGCTTCCTAGATGGTTATTGCCTCTTGGGCCCCTTGATTCATCCCCGAGAATGGAGCACGAATCAAGGAGGGGGGGGGGTGGGGCTTATGTATGGCACTATGATACCCAGGCCTGTTTGGGCCTTGAGCTGCCATGATGTCCAGGCCCATTTGGGCCTTGAGCTCCAGCCTGACATTTAGTCTATATTGCCCCTTAGCTCGGGCCTTAGGCCACCCTAAAGCCCATTAGGCAAACGATCTTCATTAGCATATGCTACGCCGCGTCACTTGGATCATGCTCGGTGAACCTCTCCCCGAGCAAAGAGACAATTGCCCGGGAGTAACATCCTCCGGCCGCCCAGCAGTGTCTCAGGATGTATCACTACCAAACAACTCTACTGAAGTGGGAACCAGTTCCAAGGCCACTCATGCCATACCCTACTCCCACCTAAACACCCACATAGGGTTAATGACATTGGACCTCCTCTCCCACTAGCCATAAGAGTAATCATGATTCCTCTACTAATTTTAGGCTACAAATATAAGAAATTGAGGAAGGAAAAGGGGTTGTTGGAGGGTTCAGAAAGTTTAGAGTGAAAAGCCAAAGAGTCAAAAAAGGGGAAAGGAAGAAATACGAAGGTGAGAGAGACATTTTTGAGTCTATAAGTCAGAATTATCCAAAGTAGGAAATCCAAAGCCTACATTACAAATAGATTGTGAGCCCAAAAGAAAGTTAGTATGTTAAGCTCGTTTTGGGTGCACACAATTATCACTTTTATTGATGATTTCTCAAAATATACAACTATTTATTTGTTGAAAAATAAAAGTGGTGCTTTTGAAAAATTTCAAGATTTTTTAAAAGAAGTTGAAAATCAATTTGGTAGAAAAATAAAAAAGAATAAGAAGTGATAGAAGCCGTGAGTATGAATCAAGTGCATTTAACTCATTTGTTCAGTCTTTGGGAATTATCCATGAAATTACTACACCATATTCACCTACTTCTAATGGTGTGGCTGAAAGAAAAAATAGAACTTTAATTGAGTTAACAAATGCCATGTTAATTGAATCTGGTGCACCTTTACATTCTTGGGGTGAAGCTATTTTAACTGCATGTCATGTTTTGAATAGGGTGCCACATAAAAAGTCACACACCACACCTTTTGAGATGTGGAAAGGACATAAGCCAAATTTGGGATATTTGAGAGTATGGGGTTGTCTTGCTTATGTAAGGCTAACTGATCCTAAAATACCTAAATTAGTTATAAGAGCTACTACTTGTTTTTTTTTTTTTTTCTTGGTTATGCGATTAATAGTGCAGTCTATAGATTTCTTGATCTTGAAAACAAAATAATTTTTGAATTTGGTGATGCAATTTTTCATGAAGAAAAATTTCCTTTTGAATTGAAAAATAGTGGGGTGAAGAAAATATTTTGTCACAACCTAATTCTTCTACTTCACATTTACAAAATCAAGAAAATTTTGAAATGGAACCTAGAAGGAGTAAAAGAGCTAAAGTTGAAAAGGATTTTGGTCCTGATTATTATATTTTTAACATTGAGGAATATCCCCCAAATTTAAAAGAGGCTTTAACATCACCTGATGCTATATTTTGGAAAGAGGCTCTAAATAATGAGATGTAATCTCTAATTTCCAATAGAACTTGGAAATTAGTAGATCTTCCACCGGGTTGTAAGACCATAGTTTGATTCCTGCATGATTGAGAATGGTTATATATCAAATGAATATGATAAATGTATTTATTCTAAATCATGGAATAATTTAGATGTTATTATTAGCCTCTACGTGGATGATATGTTAATTTTTGGCTCAAATATGCATGTTATAAATGAGACAAAAAATATGCTTAAAAGCCATTTTGATATGAAAGATCTTGGTGATGCTAATTTTATTTTGGGCTTGAAAATTACAAAAGCATGTGAGGGAATATATCTTGATCAATCACATTATGTTGAGAAAATATAATTATCATGATCACAAAAGTGTAGCTACTCCTTTTGATTCTAGTGTTCATTTATTTCCTGTGAATAATGATGATGAGATTTTTAATCAAAAGGATTATACTAGTATCATTGGTAGTTTGCGTTATGCTACTGATTGTACTAGACCTAACATTGCATATGTAGTAGAAGTGCTTAGCAGATTTACTAGCAAGCCTAGTAAAGATCATTGGGTAGCTATTGAGCGAGTCATAAGATATTTAATTGATACCAAGAGCTATGGCTTATTTTATAAAAAGTACCCTGCTATGATTGAAGGTTTTAGTGATGCTGATTAGAATACTTTGTCAGGTGATTCTCTTTCTACCACTGGTTATATTTTTACCTTAGGTAGTGGTGCTATTTGTTGGAAATCTAAAAAGTAAACAATAGTTGCTAATTCAACAATGGAAGCTGATTTAATAGCATTAGCTTCAGCTAGTGAAGAGGCAAATTGGCTTAGAGATTTGTTATATAAAATTCCACTTTGGGAAAAGCCAATTCCACCTATATTAATTCAATGTGATAGCACTACCACAATTGGTAAAGTTAAAAACTGTTACTACAATGGTAAATCCAGACCTATAAGAAAAAAGCACAGTACCGTACGATCTTATTTGAGTAGTGGCATCATAACTATGGATTATATTAAATCTAATGATAATCTTGCTGATCCATTTGCTAATGCCTTGGCAAAAGATAGAGTCTGGAATACATCAAGGGGGATGGGACTAAAGTCCATACATTTCATAAGCCATGTATGAGGATACCCAACTTAAGGACTAGAGTTCCTAAGAATTGGGTTCAATGGGAAAAATGAATCACACGATGGTCATAAGAAATGCACAATTTATTTTTTTAATTATTTATTTTGTAAATAATTTTTTAATTGTTCATCCCTATGATGTAAGTGCATTTATCCTATAATGTGGAGAGGTTGAGTAAAAAACTGTTAATGAAATTTGTAGCTAGTATGAGTGGGGTGTCAGAATTACAGGAGCACCCTTGACAAAATTTCACCTATGTGAGTGTGGGGGTGGGGCCGCTCCCTATGAGATTTAGACTTAATCTCAAATACACTCATGAAATTGGGATTAGCACCCGGCCGTAAAGTGCTAACTATAAAAGCTCATGTCAACACCTGAGTTGTTATGTGTAAGCAATGACGCTTAATTTCTCTAAAGTAGTCTTAGTTCAAGTCGGAGACCACTACGACTCTGGAGTTGAGATTGCTGTTTTACTAAGTGAAGGTTCAATGCAGAGCACACCTTCATGATGCATAGTGACCCATCTTTGCCTGGTAATCTCTCTTTAACTAAAAAAATTTAATATTAAAATGAGTGGGGGATTGTTGGAGCATTTTAATATTAAATAATTAAAATGATATATTACAACATAAATGTAAAGATGTGAGAGTGAATATGAAAGATAAGGAGTTAGTGAAAATGTTTAATCCCGCATTAAAAAGGAGAAAAACTGTTTTATTATTTTTAATTGTGGTGATTAGTGGGCTAACATGAATTGTCTCGAATATTGGGATAGATACGTGATCAAGGGGGAGGTGAAGGGTGGAGGTATCAAAAATAGAAATGAATCAGCCTCTTGGATCCTCCTACTTGACAGCTCATTCAGAATAATTACCATATCCATTGGTGAGTAAATGGCCCGAATTAATACTCCATTTTTATTATGAAAAATAAAGAGCCATTAACCCACTTAATGGACTATCCGTTTGGGCCTTTTCATTCTTCAGAAACTCCTTATCACCATTAATTGTGTAACTCCAGCCCATCAGGTTAATATCCAACAATTAATCTTGTAACACCCACTACATCATAATAATGGACATAATTAATTAGATTAATTTGGGTAGTAATTTTGTGAGGCCCATTGAGCTTATATATAGACTCATTCAGACCCAATTCAAGTTACTGCAATATATACTAAAAAAAAATAGAGAGGTTCTTGGCAATGAAATGTGTTTTTTTCTAGTGGAGTTTTGGGCTTGAACACTTTGTGCAGAAGTTGTTTTAGCCATATGACACTTGTTGGGTTGCTGTATCTTAGGGGAGACAAGTCAGAGACGGTTCACACCGGCTACAAAGTTTAGCCAACCAATGGCATGAATCTCCTTAAAGAGAGCGAATGCAGCGTCTTAGTCCAAATAGTATTGTGTAATTTTTCCCTTTACATTAATAATATTCAGAAGTATTATTCAGTTTCTCATTGTGTTATTTCCATTATTATTGTGTTTGCACCAACAGTTAAGAAAAAGGCCTTATTCTTATTACCATCTTAAAGGCTTCGACTTTCTTATCAAGTTGCTTTTATACCACACATATATGCTAAATAGTTGGACCACTTTGCGGATGCTACAATTTGATACCATGAGATACTTTCGGCAATTTGATTCTTTTGTGTTTGATTGTGAAATTAATGTTTTCTTTTCATTTGAATGAATTTGCACAGAAAGAAACAACATTATCAAAACTTGATATAGTTCCTTACAGTAAAAAATATTCGACAGTGACATTTCCCAATCAAGAAAACTTGGAATGGATCTCTTGTGTAGAGAAATAGAGACGAGGTTCAATATATATACCCCAAGGCTTCAATACCCCAAACTCAAACCACATAGGAATTAAGGTTCTTATAAAATTTACCTAAGGTTCTCAATCCTCCAAGTCTCTCCATAACATGGGCCGTGCAATAGTACTTGATAGTCTTGATCATAAGACTCTGCCCCCAACGGAGGATCAGCTAAGGCAAATTTTCAAGAAATACGACACCAACAATGACAATCTGCTCAGCAGGGAAGAGCTAAAGAAAGCCTTTAACTACCTCGGCTCAGTTATCCCTGGCATTCGTGCCAACCGCGGCCTCCACCATGCTGATGCCAATAAAGACGGATTTGTCAACGAAAGGGAGATGGATGAACTCGTCAAATATGCTGTGCGAGCTGGATTCAGCGTTAAGGCGTAGAAATCCTTAACTACTTATCAATAACTTGTCAGATATCATGTACTAGCTAATAATATGTGTGCTTTGTGCTTGCAAGCTTAATTTACAGCTTCTTCTATATGACTAGACCTTCCGTAATGTTTCCTATAAAAATTTATATGAGGAGGAAAGGCAGTTGTCTTGGTTTGCTGATCACTTTTTCCTTTCCTTTCTGATCATGCTTGTATTTTCTTCAGCTATGTAATATCCAAGTGGTAATAACAAGGAATATTGTCTGCTCACCATGTTCACGTGGCGGAAGAAAAATTTTTATGGTCTAACATGAAATCGTATACACTTGCAGAATTTGTAATCTGTATTATTATCGCTACCAAATTCCAATCCTATTTTATAATCATAATAGTCAAAGCTTGATTTCTTCGATGTTTCTTCTTTACTCAATACAAAAACAAATTACTTAAATACAACCCACGTTAACACTTGTTTTGTTACAATAATTAGCCAACACAAACGTTTAGAATTAAGATTAAAAAAAATTTTAATATCAAAAACTAATATTAAATTCACCCAAACTTAACAGGTTGTAATTTGCATTTTAGTTAAAAGGAAAAAGAAAATGAAATGATCTAAAGTCGTATATGCTGTTTTAATAAGGGATCGATTCATGGACAAAATGGGCTTTTGCCATTTTCGGGCAAATTAATTAGCTTTATACCCAATTTTCCAAACTAAGTAGGGAAATGCCCATTTTTTAAAACTCGATTTATGATAAATCGAGTTAGAAAATTTTTTTTTTTCTAAAGTCCTATAGTGGCGTTTTAATGAGCCTATAGTGATGTTTTTAAGACCTATAGTGACGTTTTTTAACTCAACTTTAATGAAATCAAGTTAGAGGCAATTTTTTTACCTATAACTCGATTTCATTGAGGTCGAGTTAAAAAACACCACTATAGGTCTTAAAAAATGTCACTATAAGCTCTTTAAAACGCCACTATAAGACCTAACTCGATTTATCATAAATCAAGTTTTAAAAAAGGGACATTTCCCTACTTAGTTTGGGAAAGGGGGTATAAAACTAATTAATTTTCCCGAAAAGGGCAAAAGCCCATTTTGTCCTTCGATTCAATGATAAGGCCAATCAAGTTTAATGTTCCTTTTTATTTTATTTTATTTTATTTTTTGTGTTTTATGAAGCATCATTATTGTTTTAAAAATCAAATAGCTGAACCAAATCATAACTAGTTGTGACCAATTTTTACCTTTTTTAATTACCAAAAAAAGCTACCATTTAATACTTAAAATTCTTAATCAAGTGACTAAGAGTATCGCTTGTATCTCAGTGGTATTATTTGCTCTTCTTTATAAGGAGAACCCAAATTGAAATTCTCCTTCTCATTGTTGTAACTATAGCAAAAGCTATATAGTAATGGAGTCAATCTCGTATTGGAGGCTATACCGGTTTGATTAGCAGAACGATATATTTCGGTACTGGTCAATACTGGTGTACCGTTTCGGGTTTACCACTATTTTATATATTTAATATATATTATAAATGTGCTACGTCCACAATATTTTCTTAACACTTTTACAACAAATCATATGTGGCTATTTTTTATTAGTTCTAATTTGAACTTACCACTAAAATAACTTTTTTGCCCCACCAATAAAAACTCATAACACTTAAAATTTAAAACTTATTGTGAAAGTGTTGTAAAAATATTGTAAAGATTTTTTTTTGGTACACGTATCTCAATTTTCCACTACCCTCTGCCAACAATTTTTTTTTAATAACTCATTACTTTTACAATTTATCTTTCTTTATTTTTATCTTGATTTTATCTCCTCCACATGTTTACCTCCACTGGGTCTTGTCTCATTTCCAATTTCAAAAAGCTAGTCTTATCTCCTTACCTTTTGTCCGTCATCATGTGGGCACCCAAAGCAAGACTCTCTAAGAAACACTTAAGACATAAAAAAGCAAAGAAGAACAAGAAGATTAGAGGAACACAGAGTCACAGACATTGCAGAGACCACAAAGAAAAATGGAAAGCTAAGCAGAAAAGAGACCGAGATACAAGAGAGATGCATCAGATCATGAAATTTGTTAAGAAATTAACTTAGGTGAGTGAAAAACTACAAAGAAATGTGTTTTTGTTTCGGGCCGGTATCCATTTTCCAGCCAAAATCCGGTATTTCTGCCGGTATAGCCAAAACGCTCTCGGTACTGCCGGTATTTAAACCAGTACAAAATGAGGATGTTTTTGTACCGTTTCAGGCACCGGTATAGAAAATATCGGCCGTATTGGTACGGTATGAAACTGACTACCTTGCTATATAGCACTCTTTTTATGTGGGACTTTTTGCATGTCTTTCTTAAACAAGTCTCAAATTTAACAACAGATGGATATTAACAACATTTTTACTTATAATTAGTCATATTTCCTATTTGTCTTCCATTTTTTAAATGCACAACTCTCACACCAAAAATTCATATAATACTTGACAATAAGTCTTTATAAATCTCTCTTAATTTCAAAATGAAGAATTATTTTTAAAAATATTTTGGCTAACTAGTTAATAAGTTCAGTAAAATAATTAACTAAAATGTTTAGTATTATTTATGCATAGACCACTAATTGAACCCTATTCAACTACAATTCCGGAACTAATTCTTTTCGTGAGAGGAGCCCTCCGTCCTCTGTCCTCTCTCTTGAGAGGAGGAAGCAAAATTCCACCCGTAGGAATGAAAAATTTTCTCATTTTTTCTATTGTTTGTTTAGTTTAGATTTTAAAACTTGATTTATTAAATTGATAAGAAATAATTTGATAAGATTGTTATTCCTTCCATATAGGATAAAGACAAAAATGAAGCATCTAAAAGTCCAAAACACTTACTTGCCGACATGGAAAGCATAAAAATGGCAAATATTAATTGTTGGAAGGTGAACATATCCCAATTTTTATCTGCTTTTCCAACGAGAACAGCACATCACCACATTTATATATAAAATAATAATAATAATCTTATGTCCCTTTTATTTTTATATTTCACCAACTATAATCTGCTTCTCTCTCTCTTTAAAGTAACCCGAGTTTAATATAAGAAATATTATACACGTGGCATATATTTCAATCAGTGGAGCATGAAATAACACATGTAAAACGAAATAGAAAATTTTATACCAGATGCCAAGTATCGGATAATGGTTTTTTTTACCACGAATGATGTTCCTAATCTGGAATAGATCGATAGTATTCACCTATTGCTTTTAACTTAGGATTCTATTCTGGGGAAAAAGTAGTAGGCAACAACAATCAATGAACTTGACTGCTATCCAATTAATATTTTAGTATATAAAAGTACAATTAGATTGAAAGATGTTTGTTTTTAGACCCTTTAAACACAATCAGATTAACCTAGTTATTTAGCCAAGTGATTAACTTAAGTAAATTATGCAATTCTAAGTTAAGACATATAAATCATATCATGCAAAGTGCGGAAAATAAAGAACACACGATATGATAACCCAGGAAAATCAAACTGGTAAAAAACCTGGGGAGGATTTAACCTAGCTATTCTCAAGGTAAAACCGAATCCACTAATGAAAGAATCGAAGTTTTACAATAGCGGCTTAGATCACTAACATCCTATTGCTACCTACCAGTAGAAAACTTATTGACATGACCATGTGCGAGCTCCGAGACCATGGACTCCTTCTTTTTTGGATTCTCCAGCAAGTACAAACACTCCCGTTTATGTATCTTTAAGCTCTTTAGTGCGGCAATTGAATGATCATCAAGCTCTCAATGAAATCTCCTTCTTGATAATCCTAAGCATGTGTGAAGGCAACCGCCCCTCAGATCTCATAAGAGATTCACACACACAGCAAATAGAACAACATCAAAAACGTGGCTAAGGTTTGCCTTTTATATCTAGGGCAAAACATAAAACCCTACACGTCATATGGGCTTAGGGCTGAATTGGAAATTCTGCAGAAAAAACATTCTGCTCGACTTTCGATCGATCGAGCCAGTCAGAATTGCATGCTCAATTCTGCAGTTAACTCGATTCTAACTTTACATAAACAACATACTTTGAGCAAGTTTAAAACAATACTAAATACCTGTTTTGATCATGGTTTGTCAACAATACAAATTAAAATTTGAATACATTAGTTCCTAAGTACTTAGAACCTAACAAACTCCCCCTTTGGCAATTCGTGACAAAACACAAACACAATGCTCAAAGTTACAAGTAAAAGCCCTTTACAAAAATAATGCCCATTACAAAATAATCCAACCTAACTACTATCTATCAGCTGCAAGTGTAGACAATAGCATGACTAAATCAACCTGTATATTTCTTGAAATACTCAACAAACACATAAACACATGTGTAGAAAATACAAGTAAAACAAAATTAAATTCTTGACTTCACAAAACACAAAACAAAGACATATATCATGAATAACTCATACATATAAATCAATGAGCAGTGAAACAAGAAACATATATAACAATGTATCTCCCCCTAACATGAATAGCCCAAAAACAATACATCAAGAGCCAAAAATGATACATACACAATGAAGCACCTAGATAGAATCTAAACTCCACAAGCTCCAACAAACAAAAATCTCCCCTTAACTACAAAAAATCCTCTACAAATTTCATGATACATGCTCTAATGCATTGATAACAAGTTCAATTTAAATTTAGAATCACAAAATTGGCTTGAGCATAGAGTTTATATCAAAAATTCCAAAATTTTGAAAAAACACTTGTTCAATTTGTATGAAATTGACCAATTGATCATCACACAAGTTAGAAAACAGTTTACAATGATCAAATTAATCAATCCAACAAGCCAATTTCATCAATTAAACTGGATTTGAACAAAATCCCCAATTCGGGTATATTCAAGCCCTAGAATTTTCAATTTCTCACAATTCACCAAATTGATCAAATTAATCACAATAGATCATGTTTATATCATCCAATAACAAAAACCCAGTGATCAATTGTGAAAGAAAGGATCAAAAACACCAAAAACCCAAAATTTTTCATAGGTTCAAAAATATCCCTTAAATGCATAAAAAAAATGCATGAATAATGAAAATAAATGGAAAAAGAAGGGTAAAAGGGTCTTACCAGTGTATGGAGACAAAAACCCTTGAAGAAAATTGAAGGAAAATGACAAAAAACTTTGATTGGAGCCTTGACCGATCGAGTAGAGAGAGAAAGAGTTGAAAACGTTTTGAAAAAGTGGTTGAACACATGAAACTCAAAGTTTAAAAAAAAAACTCTCTACACGATTTTCGATTGATCGAAATTTAGGTTCGATTGATCGAAAATGCTTCGATTGATTAATTATCAATCGAGCATCGATCGAAACAGGCAGAGGCTGACCAAATATTTTAATCACAATTTCGATTGATCGAAAAACAAACTCGATCGATTGAAATTATGGAAAAAACAAATTTTTGAGAAACAAAGAAATTTTGTGCAGAAACTCCTCAAAGGATTGAATTTTCAAAATAAAATGCATGAGTATGAGATGAAATATCTTTCAAAAACACAAGTTTTGAACCCAGTTTTCCCAAAATCAGGATTTTCAATCTATTCTCTTAAATTCTCAAGCATCAAATATGTTTTGCATAAAACTCAAGGAATTTTCAAACATGGTTGGTCAAACCAAAAACACACACAATAACATGTACATAGTTTAGCAAAGAGTAACTTGTGTAGTGTGTGCAACTAGCAAAAGTTTGAGATACATGTGAGGTGATATGTGAATAGAAATCAAACACAAAGTCTACAAAATCTTTTTGTGCATGTGCTACACTTTCTCGAGCACAAAATCTTACGATATGCACTAAGGTGTTCATGATTGGTTAGTGAATAGTGGTGAGATGGTTATTTATACCTTCCTCAAAAGGTTCAAGTCCAACAGTCAAAGACATGTGACTTCAAGATCAAGACAAAGTGATCAAAAACCATAAACATCTTTCCCACACAACATGCACTACAAAGCTTTCACTAGTAAAATGCAATAAATAAGCTCATCCAATCTAAATAAGGTACAAAGACATGTTATGTGAAAATAAATTGACCAACTTTGTTTTCAAAATCAAGAAAATAAATACAAAACACAATTTGCTTCCCTTTTCCCTTTTTTTATTTATTTATTTTGAAAAGAAGAAACGAAAACAGTCTTAGAATGAAATGCATAAATGTTATGCAATGCAAGTCTTAGAAACAAAAAAAAGAAAAAAAAAAAAAAACAATGGTCACAAAGAGTAAAGCAATGAAGCACAAGGACCATATCAGAACTCAATTAGATTGAGCCTTTTGCATCCAAAGCTTTTTAGATGCACCATGAGCGTTGGAGTTTTTATTCGCATGGAAATGATTTCCAACTCCAGGATTGGAATAAAGGTTTAAAGCCTTTACCAATTCACCAATGAGTACCATAGGATCTTGTGCTTAAGGCACAAGTACTTGTGATTTGTTTGCTCTCTTAGTAACTTGCAGCTTGTAACAGTTTGGACGAATGTGTCCAGACTTTCCACAAAAATGACAGACCCAAGCAAGCTTACCATGTAACTTGTCCTTAGAAAGGGTAGACTTCTTAGGTTTAGACTCTTTCAGTTCAACCCTAATCTTCCTAGGAGGTGTGACCTCTATAGGTTTAACAGTCTCACTTACAACCTTACTCACGGGGGTTCAGAGGAAGAAGAAGGAACAAAGTTTATGGAATGGGGTGCAGACACAGAGATGCTTTCAACAAAACCTAATCCAGATTTGTCAGAAAGAGAATTTTGAACACTCAGCATTTGATCAAGTTTGAAACTAGCAGATCTATTAGTTTGTTCTCTAGCAACAAATAGTTCAAGTTCCAAATTCTTAACTTCATCAAGCAAAAGCATATTCTCAGTTTTCACACTGTTCAAAAATTCATTAGCATTAAACAATTTCACAAGAAAAATTTTCTTTTCAAGCTTAAGAGATGCAATTTTCTTTAAGCCTAATTTAACACTCATAGCATCCTTTACAGAAACTTTGCAAAGTTTATTGTAAGTTTCTTGAAGATCTGCATCCTCAAAAAGTTCCCCATCATAAGGGTTCTCTTCAACAGACAAGCTTTCATTGACTACAGCAGTAGCAGTGAAAACAATAAAGTCTCCATCCTCGTCAGAACCAGACTCATCATCGGAAACTTCATTATCACTAAAGGTTATAGCCGTAGCCTTACCCTTAGACCTCAAGTATGTAGGATATTCAAATTTCATGTGACCATACCCTAGACATCCAAAACATTGAGGACCCATAGAATTATTAGAAGATTGACCTACTTTTTCTCTCGATATTTCAATGTTGTTAACCTTAGTGGGATCATTCTTCTGAAAGGTTCGAGGTTCAGCAGTGTTTTTACCTCTTGCCCTTCTGTTGCTATTTCTAAGGAAATTCCTAAAGTTCTTGGCAAGGTAAGAAATCTCTATAGTAGAGAGCTCATCATCAAATCCACCAACATCAACATCATCAATCGACTTAAGGGCCATTGATTTGGATTTGCTTGATTTGGGTAAGTCCAACTCATAGGACTGAAGAGATCCTACAAGTTCATCAACAGGGATGAAGTCCACATCCTTGCTTTCAGTAATGGCAGTCACTTTGAGTCTAGAATCTTCAGTCAAAAATCTAAGAATCTTCTTAACAATTTTAGGTTGATCAAAGATTTCACCAAAGTTGTATGCAGAATTAACAATGCCATTAAGTTTAGCATAAAATTCATTAAAGGATTCATCATCAGACATCATAATGCTTTCAAATCTAGTAGTTAATTGCTGCAACTTATTAATTTTAACTACCTTTGTGCCTTCATGCACAGTTTGAAGGATATTCCAAGTAGTATAAGCAACCTCAACATTAGAGATTCTTTTAAATTCCTCCATAGAAACAGCATTGAAAATAGCATTCATAACTTTGCTATTCAACGCGGCTGCTTCTTTTTTAGAAGTTTGCCACTCACTCACAGGGGTAGGGGGCTTCTCCCATTCGCACTCAATGGAATTCGAGACTCTCTCATCAATTGATTTCAGGAATGCTTTCATCCTTACTTTCCAATAAGCATAATTATTCCCATCAAAGTGAGGAGGAATAACAAGAGCGTGTCCGTGTTCCATGACAACAGGGGTCAAGGATCAGGTCAGAGATTAAAAGATCTACAACAAGAGAGCTACCTGCTCTGATACCACTTGTTTGTTTTTAGAACCCTTAAACATAACTAGATTAATCTAGTTATTTAGCCAAGTGATTAACTTAGGTAAATTATGCAATTCTAGGTTAACACATATAAATTGTATCATGCAAAGTGTGGAAAATAAAGAACATACGATATGATAACCTAGGAAAACCATACTGGTAAAAAACCTGTGGAGGATTTAACCTAACTATTCTCAAGGTAAAACTGAATCCACTAATGAAAGAATCAAAGTTTTATAATAGTGACTTAGACCACTAACATCCTATTGTTACCCACTAGTAGAAAACTTACTGACATGACCACGTGCAAACTTCGAAACCACAGACTCTCTCATTAATTGATTTCAGGAATGCTTTCATCCTTACTTTCCAATAAGCATAATTATTCGTATCAAAGTGAGGAGGAATAACAAGAGAGTGTCCGTGTTCCATGACAACAGGGGTCAAGGATCAGCTCAGAGATCAAAAGATTTACAACAAGAGAGCTACCCGCTTTGATACCACTTGTTTGTTTTTAGATCCCTTAAACACAACTAGATTAATCTAGTTATTTAGCCAAGTGATTAACTTAGGTAAATTATACAGTTCTAGGTTAACACTATAAATCATATAATGCAAAGTGCGGAAAATAAAGAACATACAATATGATAACCCAGGAAAACCAAATCGGTAAAAAACCAGAGGAGGATTTAACCTAACTATCCTCAAGATAAAACTGAATCCACTAATGAAAGAATCGAAGTTTTACAATAGCGACTTAGGCCACTAACATCCTATTGCTACCCACCAGTAGAAAACTTACCGACATGACCATGTGCAAACTTCAAGATCACGGACTCCTTCTTTCTTGGATTTTTCCAGCAAGTATAAGCACTCCCGCTTGTGTATCTTTAAGCTCTTTAGTGCAACAACTGAATGATCATCAAGCCCTCAATGAAATCTCTTTCTTGATAATGCTAAGCATGTATGAAGGCAACCACCTCTCAGATCTCATAAGAGATTCACACACACAGCAAATAGAGCAACCTCAAAAACGTGGCTAGGGTTTGCCTTTTATACCTAAGGCAAAACATAAAACCTTACACATCATATGGGCTTAGGGCTGAGTTGGAAATTCTGCAGAAAAAACATTCTTTCCGACTTTCGATCAATTGAGTCTAATTCTCGATCGATCGAGCCAGTCAGAATTGCACACTCAATTTTGTAGTTAACTCAATTCTAACTTTACATAAACAGCATACTTTGAGCAAGTCTAAAACAAGACTAAACACTTGTTTTGATCATGGTTTGCCAACAATACAAATTAGAATTCTAATACATTAGTTCCTAAGTACTTAGAACCTAACAAAAGATAAAGTTAAAGCCAAAAAAAAATTGTATCAAGAGTTTTATGATTTAGTGATATTAATAACTTGTAAGTAAAAAAGTAATAAATTTTTTACTTAGTAAGTGAAATTCTCAAATTAACAATTTTCCCCTTCATATATGGGATTTCTTTGCCCAAAACAATTAATACAATAATGATAATTGTTTGTTTTTAGACCCCTTAGAACACAATTGGATTAACCTAGTTAATTAGCAAAGTAATTAACATAGTCAAATTATTAAATCTAGGTTAACACAATCATACAATCATATCAATGTAAAGTGCGAAAATAAATAACACATGATATGATGACCTAGGAAAACTAAACCGGTAAAAAACTTAGGGAGAATTTAACCTAACTATCCTCAAGTAAACTTGAATTCACTAATAAAAGAATCGAAGTTTTACAATAACGACTTAGACCACTAACATCCTATTGCTATCCACCAGTAGAAAACTTACTGACACGGCCACGTGCAAGTTCCGAGATCACGGACTCCTTCTTTCTTGGATTCTCCCGCAAGTACAAGCACGCCTGCTTGTGTATCTTTAAGCTTTTATGGCAGCAACTGAATGATCATCAAGTTTTCAATCAAATATCCTTCTTGATAATCCTAAGCATGTGTGAAGGCAACCACCTCTCAGATCTCATAAGAGATTCACACACACAGCAAATAGAGCAACCTTTAAAACTTGGCTAGGGTTTACCTTTTATATACCTAGGGTAAAAATATAAAACCCTACACGTTTTAATGAGCTAGGGCTGAGTTGGAATTCTGCAGAAAAAAACATTCTGCCCGATATTTGATCGATCGAGCGAGCCAGGCCGAAAGTCACTAATACTTCTGTAGCCACTCGATTCCAACTTTACATACAACGCACACACTTTGAGCAATTCTAAATAGGACTAATAATTGTTTTGATCATGGTTTGCCAACATTACAAATTAGAGTTCTAAATACATTAATTTCTAAGTTTTTAGAAACTAACAAACTCCCCTTTTAGCAATCCATGACAAAACATAACTAAATACTCAAAGTTTACAAAGAAAAGCCCTTTACAAAAAAATGCCTGCCCATTATAACAAATCCAATCCTAACTACTATCCATCAATTGCAAGTGTAGACAGCAGCATGACTGAATCAACTTGTATATTTCCTGAAACACTAAACAAAATGCATAAATGCATGTGTGGAAAATACAAGTAAACAAAATAAATTCTTGATTTCACAAAAACACAAAACAAAGACATATATCATGAATAACTTATAAATATAAATCAATGAACAGTGAAACAAGAAACATATAAAACAATGTATCTAACAGAGTATCTCCCCCTATCATGAATAGCCCAAAAAATAATACATCAAGAGCCAAAAAGAATGTATACATAGTGAAGTATCTAGATACAATCTAAACAACTCCACAGGCTCCAAATGAACAAATATATCCCCTTAACTCCAAAATCTCTACAAAATCTCTACAAGTGTACTCAAATGTACACAAATGTACTCCCCCCTTTTTGTGACGGAATGCCAAAGGGAAATCAGAGTCTATCATCAAAAGGAAGTGGCGAAGGCAAACGTCGAAGATGCGCCAAATTAGCTCGCAAAGCACGGAGCTCATCAAGCATGTCCACCAAAATCTGACCATGAGCCGCTTGAATGGTCATGATAGTCTCCAACATACGACGAATGTCAAAGTCATCCAAAGTAGATGGCGGGGGAACATCAACAGCAGCAGCATCAACAATAGGATCAGCAGACACCTCACCAAAAGTAGTAAGACCTGTAGCAGAAGAAGAAGGAGGTGCGACACTAGAGGGCTCATCCCTAGGATGTTTAGAGCCAGCTCGCATATGAACAACCCTCTGCCTAAGAAAGGAAGCACCTATGGGGGCAACTATGTGTACAGACTCAGAGGCGGGGAAGTCCTCTAAACTGAGATACAACAAAATCCTATGAATGAAAATAGGATGAACAAGAGCATGAGCGGTAGAAGAACTCCTATAAACTTCGTTGAAAGAACGAAGAAACAAATGAGGAAAACTGATAGGCGCATCAGTAACAAAAGCGTACAAAAAAACACACCGATTAAGAGGAATGGTGTGAAAATGAGAGATAGGCCATAAAGAATGACACGCTATCCTAAAGAAGAGATAGTGCAACTCAAGTAACTCAGCAGTGGTGATCCGAGGATCAAAACCCCACTGGATAGAAGTCCTAGTGATGTATGACATGACGTCGTCCAATGGAGGAGACTCATCATAGGGATAGACAAGGTGCTAGGCCAATGGTACCCCAAGAGCATCAGCCACTACCGTAGGAGTAATGGTGAACTCTACACCTCGTATCCGACTCTTTACTAAAGTGTTGGAATCATAGATGCGGATAGAGATATTCGAGCAGAACTCTCTAATCAAGGTAGCTGGAAGAGAAGGATCAGAAATATACAACAATGGCAACCAGCCCCTATGCTCAAAATTCGCCCTAATGGCGGGATCAATCTCATCTAACAACACCTTACGCTCAGCCCATATCTTTCTATTAAGGTTCAGTTTCTCAAAGGTCTCCTGATTTTTCTCACTCAAAAACCTCGCGCGATCAAAAAGAGGAGGAGAAGGTGGGGGGGGGGGGGGCAGACCTATTAGCTCTAGTCTTCCTAGGCATGGTGCTAAGGTAAGGACAAGACATAAGAATAGAACCAAAAAGAACAAAAAAAAAAAAAAAAAAAAACAACTAAGGGCAGCCTGTAAGTTAGCACAAGAAAATAGAAATATCAATCTATATGATGCATGAACAGTTAAATATCATGATGCATGCTCTAATGCAGTGACAATAAGTTCAATTTAAGTTTAGAATGACAAAATTGACTTGAGCATAGAGTTTATAACAAAAACTCCAAAATTTAGAAAAACCACTTGTTTAATTTTTAGAAAATTGACCAATTGATCATCACAAAATTTAGATAATAGTTTATTATGATCAAATTAATCAATCCAACAAGCCAATTTCATCAATTAAACTCAATTTGAACAAAATCCCCAATTCGGACATAATCAAGCCCTAGAATTTTCAATTTTTCACAATTCACTAAATTGATCAAATTAAACACCAAAGATCATGTTTATAACATCCAATAACAAAAACCTAGTGATCAATTGTGAGAGAAAAGATCAAAAACACCAAAAACCCCCCAAAATTTTCATAGGTCTGAAATTTCCCTAAAAATCCATGATTTTTATGCATGAAAAATGAAAATAAATGCAAAAGAAAGGGTATAAGGGTCTTACCGATGTATGGAGACAAAAACCCTTGTAGAAAATTGAAGGAAAACAACAAAAGGTTTGATTGGATGTTAGGAGTGGAGTGAATGGATTTGATCTATTTAGCTGGATTTGTGGTCGGCTGGTCCTCCAAGTGGAAAAGAGAAAAAAGAAAAGAAAGAGAAAAGAACAGAGAAGGAAAACAGAGAAAGAGAAAGCAAATTGGGAAACATTCTTCTTATTATTATATTCTGTATAGCCTTTCCTTTAATACCCCTTGACTAATGCCTTCCCCTCTAACCCGTGTCTGGTACCCTTCCAACTAACCCTTACTCCAACTAAACCCAATTCCTAACTAATTGAGTTGCCACCCTGTCACAACTTTGCACATTACAATACCAGCAATTACAAATAACACCAGCAATTACAACCCACACTATACAATGCTTATCGACTAATACACTTGCACAATTGCTTACAGTCATGCTACAAAATATCCCACAAATATCCCATTTAATCATATCACAAAATATCCATAACAATACCTTCCCCTTTAAAACACCTTGCCCACAAGGTGAGGATACTGGTGTTGCAGCAGGTACAAGTCTTCCCAGGTGGCATCATCCATACTTTCCCCTTGCCATTACACCAAGACTTGAGTAATAGTTCTGCTTCTCAAATTATGAGTTCTAGTCTTCAAAACAGCCACTGGTTCTGGACTTAAACTGCCATTTGCATCCACAGAAGGTAATGAAGGTACAACAGCCACATGCTTGCCCAACTTCTCTTTAAGACAAGAAACATGGAATGTAGGGTGGATTCTAAACTCTGGTAGTAGAGCCAACCTGTAAGATACCTTGCCCACCCTATGCAGAACTTGAAAAGGTCCATAATATCTAGGTGCCAGCTTGCCCAGATGCTTCTGCTTCATGGATTTCTGCTTGTAAAGCAGCAACCTGAGGTAGACCCAATCACCTACAGCAAATTCCCTTTCAGTCCTGTGCTTATCAACATTCACCTTTGTTGGGTTTTAGACCCCTTAAAAACAACCAGATTGCGTAACCTAGTTAATTAGCCAAGTTGTTAATTAGTCAAATTAAACAGTTCTAGGTTAAAACAATCAAATAATCATATCAAGCATATAAAGCAGCGGAATAATAAATAACACATGATATGATCACCTGGGAAAACCAAACCGGTAAAAAACCTGGGGAGGATTTTACCCACCGATCCTCGAGGCAAAACTGAATCCACTATGAAAGAATCGAAGTTCATACAAAAGGACTTACAAGCTCCCCGCTCGACTTCCTAATGCTACCTACCAGTAGAACTTACTGACACGACCACGTGCAAGCTCCGAATCCACGGACTCCTTCTTTCTTGGATTCTTCAATCAAGTACAAGCTCCCCGCTTGTGTTTCTTTAAGCTCCAATGGTAGCAACCGAGTTGATCATCAAGATGTTGAAGTAATCTCTACCTTGAAAACCCTAAGTTTTGTGTAAAGGAAAGCTTCTTAAAGATCTCACAAGAGATTCACACAAAACAGAAAATATGAGCAACAATAGCTACCCTAAAAACGTAGCTAGGGTTTCCTTTATATAGTGGGAGAAGTAGATCTAAAACTCTAATCCTTAATGGGCTTGGGCTGAGTTGGAAAATTCTGCAGAAAAACAATCTGCACTACTTTCGATCGATCGAGCCTAATTTTCGATCGATCGAGTCAGGCAGATTTACACAGTAAATCCTGCAGAACACTCAATTCCAACTTTACATATAAATATACTTTGAGCAAGTCTAAACAAGACTAAAACGTTTTGATCACGGTTTGCCAGCAATACAAATTAGAGTTCTAATACATTAGTTCCTAATTCATTAGAACCTAACAACCTTCATCCTTTCCTGAGTTGCTACCAAATTCTATTTCAACAAAGCCAGAAGCTGTTGTCTAGTCCTCAATTGCACATCAACACTATCAACTTCAGTGGTACCTGGAATATAATCCAGTAGCTTAGGAGGAGGGTAGCCAAATAAGGCCTTAAAAAGGGTTCACTTGGTAGAGGTATGAAAATTGGTATTGAACCAAAATTCAGCCAATGGTAGCCACTCTACCCAAGTCTGAGGTCTATCAGCTGCAAATGCTCTCAAATAATGTTCTAGATTCTTGTTAACTACTTCAGTTTGTCCATCTGTCTGAGGGTGATAAGCTGAGGACATCGCCAACTGCACCTCTTGTAACCTCATCAACTCCTGCCAAAAATGAGAAGTGAACACAGGATCCCTATCACTTACAATTGTAGCTGGTATACCATGCAATTTCAACACATGTTGTAGGTAGAGATTAGCCACTTTGGCAGCTGTATAAGGGTGAGATAAGGGAACAAAATGGGCAAACTTGGTAAGCCTATCCACTACCACTAGAACTACATCTTTGGATTGAGACTTAGGAAGGCCTTCAACAAAATCCATGCTGACATCAAGCCAAGGTTTGTCAAGTATAGGTAGGGGTTGTAACAATCCAGCCACATGACAAGTTTCATACTTAAGTCTTTGGCATACATCACATTCCCTAACAGGCTTCTTCACATCAGATCTCAACTCAGGCCAATAAAAGTCTCTCTACACCCTATGTAAGGTCTTGAGAAACCCTGAATGCCCCCTTAAAGGGCTGTCATGGACTTGCTGCAGTACAATAGCCTTTAAACCATCACAAGACCCAAGAAAAATCTTACCTTTATACAATAACGACCCATTCTGCACAGCATACCCTTTTGGAACCCCCTTTCCCAACTGAAAAGCGTGGAAAATATCTTGTACTTGCTGGTCAGAAGCATAACTGGCCTTAAGATCAATCAACCAAGCTGGAGAGGAAAATGAGATCATGCACAAGACTCCTTTATGAACTTCTGACACGTCCACAGAATTACAGTCATCAAAATCAACCTTCCTAGACAATGCATCAGCCACTAAATTGTCTTTTCCCTTCTTGTACTCAATAACAAAGACATAGCCTAGCAATTTAGCAAACCATTTTTGCTGGGCTGGTGTGCCAATTTTTTGCTCTAACAAGTACTTCAAACTCTATTGGTTAGTTTTAACAATAAAAGGCCTGCGCACCAGATAAGCTCTCCACCTCTTGACAGCAGTAACTACAGCTAGCAGCTCTTTCTCATATGTTGACAAAGCCAAGCTTTTACCTTTAAGGGCCTGACTGTGGTAAGCTATTGGCCTGCCATGTTGCATTAGTACTGCACCAATCCCTCTTCCACAAGCATCACACTCCACCATAAATGGATGATCAAAGTTTGGCAAAGCTAACACTGGAGGTTTGACCATAGCCTCTTTAAGTTTATGAAAAGCTAACTCAGCCTTATTAGACCAACAAAAGGAATCTATTTTTAATAAGACTGTCAAGGGAGCTGCAATTTGGCCATAACCCTTGACAAACTTCCTGTAATACCCAGTAAGCCCCAAAAACCCTCTCAAGGACTTAATATCCTTAGGAATAGGCCATTGCTGCATCGTAGCAACCTTCCTAGGGTCTGTATGAACCCTCTCAGTAGTAATAACATGCCCCAAATACTCTATCTCCTTACAAGCAAACATGCACTTTGACTTTTTAGCATACAACTTGTTAGTAGCTAAAATCTCCAAAACCTTTCTTAAATGGATAACATGCTCAACCAAGGACTTGCTATAGACTAATATGTCATCAAAGAACACTAATACAAATTTTCTAAGGAAAGGTTTGAATACCTAGTTCATCAATGATTGGAAGGTTGAGGAAGCATTGGTTAAACCAAATGGAATCACCAAAAACTCATAGTGGCCCTCATGTGTTCTAAAAGCTGTTTTGGGTATGTCTTCTTCCCTCATTCTGATTTGATGATATCCAGAACTCAAGTCCAAATTGGAGAAAATGACAGCTCCACACAATTCATCCAACAACTCATCAATAACCGGAATTGGAAATTTATCCTTGACAGTTATATTATTAAGTGCTCTATAATTAATGCACATCCTCCATGATCCATCAACTTTCCTGACTAACAAAACGGGAGAGGCAAAGGGGCTTTTGCTGTTCTTAATTGATCCCACAGACAACAATTCTTGCACAATCTTCTCAATCTCATTTTTTCTGATAAAATGGATACTATAGGGTCTTTAGCACACAGGTTGAGCCCTTTCTTTAAGAACAATGGGATGCTCATGACCCCTAAGAGGAGGTAACCCTGTAGGAGTCTCAAAAACATGCTTAAACTCTTGTAACAGTAAGTCCACTTCAGCAGGTAACCTATCCTCTGTTACAACAGCTTCCACACTAGTAATCTGCAACAGCAGTCCCCTCTTCACAGATGCCTTGAAAAACTGCTTACCATCCACAATGGAAGAGCCCAAGGAAGGAATTAACCCTTGAAGCAGTACCTTATGATCCTCATAGCGGAAACCCATAGTCAAGAGTCTAAAATTCCATTGAATCTCACCTAAAGTGCTTAACCATTGGGTGTCCAATCTTGCATCACAGCCCCCCCCCCCCCCCCCTAATGCTAAAACATGGAATTGAATGCAAAACTTCACTCCCTAAATGCATAATGGCACATTACTACAAAACCCCTAAGTCATAACCACACTACCATTGGCTACCTTAACCTCCAAAACCTTAGAAACATCTACCCTTAACTGCAACCCAAAAACCAAAGAAGCATTTACAAAATTATGGGTACTGCCAGTGTTTATTAGAATCACCAACCCATTCCCATTAACCTTACCCCTCACCCTCATAGTACTAGGTGTAGGGGTTCCTGTGAGTGCATACAGGGTAATCTCCACCTCCTCTTCCTGACTAACAGCTTTAGTATCAACCTCACTTCCTACTTCATCCTCTAATTCAGTGATCTGTACCCCAGACTGCACCTCACAAGCTAAATCAATTCCCTCTAACAAAAACAGTTTAGCATTCTTACATTCATGCCTAACCCCCCACTTCTCATCACAATCATAGCAAAGCCCCCTTTTTCTTCTTTCATCCATCTGAGCAGGGGTTAATCTCCTAATTGGTATCTTAGATTTAGCTTCTATTACTACATTATTCTTTGGTAAGCCCAAGATAGAACCTTTACCTGTTTCTTGTTGAAATCTTGAACTCTTCTTGCAATTGAGCACATATTCCTCCTGAATCTTGGCCAACCCAAATGCTTTATTCAAGGTGTTTGGATTCAACATCCTTACTGGAATTCGGATTTCATCCTTCAAACCACTGAGGAAGCAGCTAAGTTTGTGTAAGGGAGACAGACCCTTAATTCTGTTAGACATAGCTTCAAACTTTGCTTTGCACACTGCCACTATTGAAGACTGTCTCAGCCTCGTTAACACTTCCATAGGATCATCATAAGCAGTTGACCTAAACCTCACGTGTAAAGCCTGCACCAATGAATCCCAATTCATGAACACACCTACCTCTTCAACTTCTTGGAACCAAATCAAAGCTTCCAATTCCATGTGGAATGAAGCAATTAGCAACTTCTCTATAATTGGGGTTTGATAATAGGCAAAATACTGATTGGCTTTATAGACGCAACTAGCCGAATCATCACCTGAGAAGCGAGGGAAGTCCAACTTCACAGATCTTGCAAATGACAAAGTTGAAGAATTCTGATTCACTGGACCCATTCTTTGAGGAGAATGTGAATTGCTATCTTGAGAACCCAGCTTCTGTAGAATGATATTGAGGTTTTGATTCATTTCATTCAAGGTCCTGGTGTGGATTGCTTGAATCTTTTGGATTTCTTGTATTTCTCTATTGTCATGATCCAATGTGGTATGCAGCAACGCAAGGGCTTCATTCATCATGTTCATAACGGCGGCACGAGTTTCAGTCATGGTGACGCAGGAACAAGGCTCTGATACCAAATGTTAGGAGTGGAGTGAATGGATGTGATCTATTTAGCTAGATTTGTGGTCGGCTGGTCCCCAAATGGAAAAGAGAAAAAAGAAAAGAAAGAGAAAAGAACAGAGAAGGAAAATAGAAAAAGACAAAGCAAATTGGGAAACATTCTTCTTATTATTACATTCTGTATAGCCTTTCCTTTAATACCCCTTGACTAATGCTTTCCCCTCTAACTTGTGTCTGGTACCCTTCCAACTAACCCTTACTCCAACTAAACCCAATTCCTAACAAATTGAGTTGCCACCCTGTCACAACTTTGCACATTACAATACCAGCAATTACAACCCACACTATACAATGCTAATCAACTAATACACTTGCACAATTGCTTACAGTCATGCTACAAAATTTCCCACAAATATCCCATTCAGTCATACCACAAAATATCCATAATATTGGAGCCTTGACCAAGTCGTATGGAGAGAAAAGATAAAGAACTTTTTGAAAAAGTGTTTGACTCAGCTGAAAATCGATTTTTTAAAAACTTCTCGTACGATTTTTGATTGATCGAAAATTAGTTTTGATTGATCGAAACAACCTGAGGCTCGCCTAAATTTTTAATCTCAATTTTGATTGATCGAAAAATAGCGTTGATCGATCGAAATTATGGAAAAACAAAATTTTTGAAAAAAAAACAAAGCAATTTTGCAAGAAACTCCTCAAAGCATTGAATTTTACAAATAAAATGCATGAGTATGAGATAAAATGCTTACCAAAAACACAAGTTTTAAACCCAGTTTTCCCAAAATTTAGATTTTCAAACATTCTCCCTTTAAATTCCCAAGCATCAACTATGTTTTGCATAAAACTCAAGGTATTTTGAAACTTGGTTGGCCAGACCAAAAACATACACAATAACATGTACAAAGTTTAGCAAAGAGTAACTTGTGTAGTGTGTTCAACTAGCAAAAGTTTGAGATACATGTGAGGTGATATGTGAATAGAAATCAAACACAAAATCTACAAAATTCATCACATAGAATTTAAAAGAGACTATCACCTAAAGAGTTACATCATATAACTCCCACATCTCCTATATCATAAGCTTGCAATCATGTTAGTTTCTTGATTTGCCTCATAATATACATACAAATTTTAATTGATAAGAAACTTATTAAAATAGCCAGGATAATGTCCACACCAATTTTAGTTGTTTGCTTTAACTTTAAGTCCAATAATGTACACACCAATTTTAAGCATTTAAATCGAGGCTATACCTTGTGTTCTTTTTGTGCATGTGCTACACTATTTTGAGCACAAAAATCTTACAATATGCACTAAGGTGTTTATGATTGGCTAGTGAATAATGGTGAGATGGTTATTTATGCCTTTCTCAAAATGGTCAAGTCTGATAGTCAAAGACATGTGACTTCAAGATCAAGACAAAGTGATCAAAAACCATAAACATCTTTCCCATACAACATTCACTACAAAGCTTCAACTAATAAAGTGCAATCAATAAGCTCATCCAAGCTAAACAAGGTACAAAGACATGTTATGTGAAAATAAATTGACCAACCTTGTTTTCAAAACCAAGAAAATAAATACAAAACATAATTTGCTTCACTTTTCCCTTTATTTATTTATTTATTTATTTTGAAAAGAAGAAACAAAAATAGTTCTAGAATGAAATGCATGAATGATATGCAATGCAAGTCCTAGAAATAAATAAATAAAAAACAATGGTCACAAAGAGTAAAGCAATGAAGCACAAGGACCATGTTAGAAAGACTCAATTAGATTAAGCCTTTTGCATCCAAAACTTTTTAGATGCACCTTGAGCATTGGAGTTCTTATTCACATTAGACATGTTATGTGAAAATAAATTGATCAACCTTGTTTTCAAAACCAAGAAAATAAATACTGTACGGTTTTAGACCCCTTAAAACACAACTAGATTGCGTAGCCTAGATTAATTAGCCAAGTTGTTACTTAGTCAAATTAAACAATTCTAGGTTAAAACAATCAAATAATCATATTATGCATATAAAACATATAAAGCAGCAGAAAAATAAATAACACAAGATATGATCACCCAGGAAACCACACGGAAAAACTTGGGGAGGATTTTACCCACCGATCCTCAAGGCAAAACGGAATCCACTAAGAAAGAATTGAAGTTCTTACAAAAGGACTTACAAGCTCCCCGCTTGACTTCCTAATGCTACCTACCAGTAAAACTTCCTGACACGACCATGCGCAGGCTCCGAATCCACGAACTACTTCTTTCTTTGAATCCCTTGATCAGCTACAAGCACCCATGCTTGATATTCTTTAAGCTTCAAAGGCAGCAACCAAGTTGATCATCAAGATGTTGAAGTAATCTCAATCTTGAAAACCCTAAGCTTTGTGTAAAGGAAAGCTCCTCTAGATCTCACAAGAGATTTACACAAAACCGCAACGTATGAGCAACAATACAACTTGTGCAACTCTGAAAAATGTGGCTAGGGTTTGCCTTATATACCTAGGGCAAAAACATAAAACCCTAAAAGTTTAAAGAGTTAGGGCTGAGTTGGAAATTCTGCAGAAGACGCATCTGGGCCGATTTTCGATCGATCGAGTCTAACCTTCGATCGATCGAGTCAGGCCGAAATGCCCCAATGCATCTGCAGTCACTCGATTCCAACTTTACAATATTTTAACAACTTTGAGCAAGCCTAAACAAGACTAAGTACATTGTTTTGATCATGGTTTGCCAACATTACAAATTAGAGTTCTAAATACACAAATTCCTAAACCTTTAGAACCTAACAAATACAAAACACAATTTGCTTCCCTTTTCTCTTATTTATTTATTTATTTATTTTGAAAAGAAGAAACAAAAACAGTCCTAGAATGAAATGCATGAATGTTATGCAATGCAAGTCCTAGAAAAAAAAAAAAAAACAATGGTCACAAAGAGTAAAGCAATGAAGCACAAGGACCATGTCAAAAAGACTCAATTAGATTAAGCCTTTTGCATCCAAAACTTTTTAGATGCGCCTTGAGCATTGGAGTTCTTATTCACATTAGAGTGATTTCCAACTCTAGGATTGGAATAAAGGTTAAGGGTCTTTACCAATTCACTAATAAGTACCATAGGATCTTGTGCTTGAGGCACATGCACTTTTAGCTTATTTGCTCACTTAGCTGCTTGCAGCTTGAAACAGTTTGGACGAATGTGTCTAAACTTTCCACAAAAATGACAAACCCAAGCAGGCTTACCATGTAACTTTTCCTTAGAAAGCTCCTTAGCTTTAGACTCTTTCAGTTCAACCCTAATCTTCCTAGGAGGTGTGACTTCTACAGGTTTAACAGTCTCACTCACAACCTCACTCACAGGGGATTCAAATGAAGAAGAAGGAACAAAGTTTGTAGAATTGGGTGCAGACACAGAGATGCTTTCAAGAAAACGTAATCCAGATTTGTCAGAAGGAGATTTTTGGACACTCAGCATATGATCAAGTTTAGAACTAGCAGATTTAGCAACAGATAAATCAAGTTCCAATTTCTTAACTTTATCAAGCAAAAGCATATTCTCAGTTTTCACATTGTTCAAAAGTTCATTAGCATCAAACAATTTTACAAGCAAATTTTCTTATTAAGCTCAAGAGATGGAATTTTCTTTAAGCCTAATTCAACATTCATGGCATCCTTTGCAGCAACTTTACAAAGTTTATTATAGGCTTCTTAAAGATCTACATCCCCAGAGAGTTCCCCGTCAGAAGGGTTCTCTTCAACAGACACATTTTCATTGACTACAGCAGTAACAGTGAAAGCAATGAAGTTTCCATCCTCGTCACACCCAGACTCATCGTCAAAAACTTCATTATCACTAAGAGTTACAGCCATAGCCTTACCCTTAGATCTCAAGTATGTAGGACATTCAGATTTCATGTGACCATACCCTTGACATCCAAAACACTGAGGACCCATGGAATTATTAGAAGATTGACCTACTTTTTCTCTAGGTTTTTCAGTGTTGTTAACCTTAATGAGATCATTCTTCCTAAAATTTCTAGGTTCAGAAGTGTTCTTACCTTTTGCCCTTTTGTTACTATTCCTAAGAAAGTTTCTAAAGTTCTTGTCAAGGTAAGCAATCTCTGTAGCAGAGAACTCATCATCAAATCCACCAACCTCAATATCATCAACTAACTTAAGAGGCATAGATTTGGATTTGCTAGTTTTGGGTAGGTCTAACTCATAGGACTGAAGAGATCCTACAAGTTCATCAACAGGAATGGAGTCCACATCCTTGCTCTCAGTGATAGTTGTAACTTTGGGTCTAAAATCTTCAGTTAAAGATCTAAGAATCTGCCTAACAATTTTAGGTTAATCATAGATTTCACCCAAGTTGTATGCAGAATTAACAATGTCATTAAGTTTAGTATAGAATTCATCAAAAGATTTATCATTAGATATCCTAATGCTTTCAAATCTAGAAGTTAATTGTTGCAACTTATTAATTTTGACTGCCTTTATGCCTTCATGCACAGTTTGGAGGATATTCCAAGCACTATAAGCAATCTTAACATTTGAGATTCTCTTAAACTCCTCCATAGAAACAGCGTTAAAAATAGCATTCATAGCTTTGCTTTTGAACACGGCTGCTTCTTTCTGAGAAGTTTGCCATTCACTAACAGGAGTAGTGGGCTTCTCCCATCTGTACTCAACAGAGTTCCAGACCCTCTCATCAATAGATTTTAGGAATTCTTTTATCCTTACTTTCCAATAAGCATAATTATTCCCATCAAAGTTAGGAGGAATAACTAGAGAGTGTTCGTGTTCCATGACAATAAGGGTCAAGGATCAACTCAAAGATCAAAAGATCTACAACAAGAGAGCAACATGCTCTGATACCACTTGTTTGTTTTTAGACCCCTTAGAACACAATTGGATTAACCTAGTTAATTAGCCAAGTGATTAACTTAGTCAATTTATCAAATCTAGGTTAACACAATCATACAATCATATCAATGTAAAGTGCGAAAAATAAAGAACGCATGATATGATAACCCCGGAAAACTAAACCGGTAAAAAACCTGAGGAGGATTTAACCTAACTATCCTCAAGGTAAACCTGAATCCACTAATGAAAGAATCGAAGTTTTAAAATAGTGACTTAGACCACTAACATCCTATAGCTATCCACCAGTAGAAAACTTACTGACACGACTACGTGCAAACTCCGAGACCACGGACTCCTTCTTTCTTGGATTCTCCAGCAAGTACAAGCACCCCCGCTTGTATACTTTAAACTCTTATGGCAGCAACTGAATGATCATCAAGCTCTTAATCAAATATCCTTCTTGATAATCCTAAGCATGTGTAAAGGCAACCACCTCTCAGATCTCACAAGAGATTTACACACACAGCAAATAGAGCAACCTCTAAAACGTGGCAAGGGTTTACCTTTTATATACCAAGGGTAAAAACATAAAACCCTACACGTTTTAATGAGCTACGGCTGAATTGGAATTCTGCAAAAAAAAAAAAAAAAAAAAAATGCTGCCTGATATTCGATCGATCGAGTCTAAGCTTCGATCGATCAAGCTAGGCCGAAAGTCACTAATACTTCTACAGCCACTTGATTCCAACTTTACATACAACGGACACACTTTGAGCAAATCTAAACAAGACTAATAACTGTTTTGATCATGGTTTGCCAACATTACACATTAAAATTCTAAATACATTAGTTCCTAAGTCTTTAGAACCTAACAATAATAATTAATACTATACTTATTCATGACAAGCATCAGGCATTAATAGTTTTTACTTTGGACTGATGATTCTATTATGTGGTAGCGGGTGTAAATAGTTTTCGCTTTTCACATTTGACTAGATTCTTCGTTGATAGGGTAATGCATTGGACACATAAAAATGCATAACTTTGTGCCACAATTCACCACATGGTAAGTTGTGATTGGTGGATGTGTGATGGTGGCCATGTGGGGACACACTTCCGCCACTCACAACTTGTTACGTTGCGAGATGTGACACAAAATTTTGCAATTCTATATGTCTCTAGCATTACTTATGTTAATATTATGGTGATGAGTCTAATGACATAATACCTGTGACGACATTGACGCTTTTAAAGTGACATTTGAGTACATTAGTTATGGAACTCCAATTGCCCACTTGGCTTCTGGATCCCATTATTCCTTCGACCCGACCTTGAATGTTATCCGATGAGCATCTTAATCCCAAAACAGTTACCATAAAAGGTTTCATTTTTCTTATCTAGTTGCTTTTCTACCATATATGCTAAATGTTTGGATCACTTTGCAAATGCTACAATTTGATTCCATGAGATATTTTGGACAATTTAATTCTTGTGTTTGATTGTGATGACTGATGACATGTTTTCTTTTCATTTGGATGAATTTGCGTAGAAAGGAACAACATTATCAACACTTAAATATAGTATCAAAATTTCTTCCGCATCAAGAAAACTTGGAATAGATCTCTTGTATAGAGAAATAGATATTAGAGCACTTGTTAGTGTAAAATAGAAAAAAAGTGGTCAATTTTACACGCTTTTTCTTACAAACTACTTTTATACACTGTACATATACATTATATATATATATATATATATATATATATAACCGAAACCTTTAAACCTTCCACAATTTTCCATGTCACCACTATTTTTTTTTTTTTTTAGATTCTTTTTATTTTAAGTTTTATATCTTATATATTTATTATTTCTCTTTTTAGTGTTACAATAGTTTAGTTTAAGTAAAACTCTATTAGATATATTTTGTTGGCATCTCCAGAGCTTATCACATCATTATTATTATCTATATATAATATAAAATTGAAGATTAAAAATTAATTATAATTTTTTAAGATACCTCACGTTAGAATTTAAAAAAAAAAAAAAAAAAAAGGGACTCACCAAAAAAAAAAAAAAAACTTTAGGATTAAGAAAAAAAGAGAGAGACTCTTGGTAGGACTCTCTCTTTTCTCTTTAAAACCCTAGCAATTACCATCTCAAAACCCTAAACTTAACTTCACTTTAAGATTAAAAAAATAAGAAGAAGAGAAACTCACGTTGAAAAAAAAAAAAAAAAACGTAGGTTTTTTCTTTTTTATTTGCTTTTATATGTGCCTGAAATTTTTATTCTATCTTATTCTTTTGTTATGTTCAGAATTGATTTTCTTTTAAGTATTTGAGTTAATCTCTATATTTTGATAATGTTTTTGTAGGTTTGGTTTTTGTGTTGAAATTTCTAATAATTATTTTATATTGTATATGGCAGATGCTTAAAATCAAAGCTGCAACCTATGTCTTCCACTATTTTCTTTTTCTTTTTTTTTTTTTTAGATTCTTTTTATTCTAGGTTTTATATCTTATATATTTATTATTTCTCTTTTTAGTGTTACAATAGTTTAGTTTAAGTAAAACTCTATTAGATATATTTTGTTGGCCTCTCTAGAGCTTATCACATCATTATTATTATCTATATATAATATAAAATTGAAGATTAAAAATTAATTATAATTTTTTAAGATACCTCACGTTAGAATTTAAAAAAAAAAAAGGACTCACCAAAAAAAAAAAAAAAAACTTTAGGATTAAGAAAAAAAGAGAGAGACTCCTGGTAGGACTCTCTCTTTTCTCCTTAAAACCCTAGCAATTACCATCTCAAAACCCTAAACTTAACTTCACTTTAAGATTAAAAAAATAAGAAGAAGAGAGACTCATGTTGAAAAAAAAAAAAAAAAAAGTAGGTTTTTTCTTTTTTATTTGCTTTCATATGTGCCTGAAATTTTTATTCTATTTTATTCTTTTGTTATGTTTAGAATTGATTTTCTTTTAAGTATTTGGGTTAATCTCTATATTTTGATAATGTTTTTGTGGGTTTGGTTTTTGGGTTGAAATTTCTAATAATTATTTTATATTGTATATGGCAAATGCTTAAAATCAAAACTGCAATCTATGTCTTACAGCCCAAGGAGTGGTAAATTTTTATTTGGTATATTATATATGAATTCTTTGAATTTGAAGGGTTTTGTTTGGTTTTGAAGTAGAATTTGGGGATTCTATAAAATTTGGAAGCTTTAAGTTTTAGGGTTTTTGATATTTGCGTCTCAGTAAGTTGATCTTAATTCTTTGCCTTATATGTTTTTACTTTATTGAGAATTTTTATTTGGGTTCATGTGATTTTTTGTTTTCTTAATTAAAGCTTTGATTTTTGGTTGATTAATTATTTGTTTGGATTAATTTAAATTAATTATTTGTTTGGATTCAACATAAAAGATAATAGAATTAGGTGTTTTAAATTTAATAATGTTCCATGTTTTGAATTGTTTATATTGTTATTACTACGACTAAGTAAGATTTGTTTATATCTTTGTAGTTTATATCAGTTTTAAGTGTGTGTATATATATAACTTTTGAGAATTTTGCTTTATTAATTTAAAAATTGTAAATTACTTTGTAAGTTTCAGTAACTATGCACCTGCAGTGAGATGTTGACAATATAAGCATATATATATGGTATTAACATTTTATAAAAATCTTTCTTACAACCCAATAACATTTTACGTTAGACAACACTTCTAAACTATAGAAAAGCATAGGAGTTAAATATTTCTTCCCATTGTATTTTTTTTAATTATGACAGATCTTTTTTTTTTTTTTTAATGCTAACTAGCAAAATGTCTATAATATGCATATTATTAACCCAATTTTCTATTTCTAAATTTCTTAGATTTTATTATATCAATCTTTGTTTTCTTTTAAATTCTTGGTAGGCAAATCAGTCTCTCATTAATTCTTTTACCTTAACGTGATGTTGGTTAATTTTCTTTTTATTTAACTATCCCGTACATCGCACGAGTTAGCGACTAGTTACTACAATAACCATGTAAATATACACGATTATTGTGATTTTTTTTATTATTTTAATTTTTTTTCTCTCTCCTCTCTATGTCTCTCTCATGTCCTGAAAAGGAAGAGAGAGATTGTGTTGTAGGTGATATAATAAATAAAAAATAATTATTTAAATAAAATAGAGTATATAATATAATCTGATGTAAGCGTTTATATAAAATAGAAAAAAAAATGTTCATATATTAAAATAGACTGAAAATTTTACTCAGACTAAAATTTATATATATATACATGTACCCCCGGCTTCAATACCCCAAACTCAAACCACACAAGAATTAAGGTTCTCAAAAAACTTGCCAAAGGCTCTCCATCCTCCAAGTCTCCATATAACATGGGCTGTTCTGCTACTAAGAGTCTGCCCCTACCGGAGGATCAGCTAAGGAACATTTTCAAGAAATACGATGCCAATAATGACAATAAGCTCAGCAAGGAAGAGCTAAAGAAAGCCTTTGAATACCTGGGCTCAATTATCCCTGGCTTTCGTGCCGACCGCGGCCTCCACGATGCTGATGCCAATAAAGATGGATACGTCAACGAAGGGGAGATGGATGAACTCGTCAAATACGCTGTGAGAGTTGGATTTACCATTAAAGCGTAGAATTCCTTAATTTTTACGTAGTATTTAACAATAACTTGTCAGATATCATGTACTAATAACATGTGTGTTTTATTTGTACTTGCAAGCTTCAGCTTCTTCTGTGATGTAGAAGGAGAAAAAGCTAGACCTTCCGCAATGTTTCCTATACAAATTGATATGAGGAAGCAATGCGGTTGTGTTGGTTTCATGTTTTACTTTTCTTTTCCTTCTGGTCATGCCTGTTTTTCCTTGACAGCTATGTAATATAAAATCGAAGTAGTAATAACAAGGAATATTGTCTGCTCACTATGTTTACGTAGTGGAAGCAGAATTTATATGGTCTACTTGAAATCGTATACACTTAGAGTTCTCTAATCAGTATCATTATCGCTCCCAATACTATAATTTCTTAAACAAATAATAAGTCTCAAATTAAACTACAGAGGGTTATTAACAACATTTTTACATATAATTATTCATTCTTCCCATTTCTTTTCCATTTTTAAATGCTAAACTCTCACATTGAAAATTCATATAATACTTGACAACAAATGCTTATAAATCTCTCTTTCAAATTCAAAATGAAAAAGTACTTCTAAACATATTTCGGCTAACTAGTTAATAGGTTCAGTAACATAATTAATTAAAATGGTTAGTATTATTTATGCATAGAGACCACTAATTTAACCCTATTCAACTACAATTTCAGGAAATAGTTATTTTCTTGGAGAAAATTTTCACTCCTATGGGGAGGAGTCCCCCCTCCTCTCTAGCACTCAACCTGTAGGAATGAAAATTTTTCTCATTTTTTTATTGTTTGTTTAGTTTCGATTTTAAAACCTAGAGCATCATCCATTAATTACATCTAAGATTTTTATTAAATTGATAGGAAATAATTTGATAAGATTTTTATTCCTTTTCTATAATGACCATGTATATATGATAAAGACATATATGAACCATCTAAAAGACCAAAAAAGTTACTTGCCAACACGGAAAGCAAGAAAATGGTGAATATTAATTGTTGGAAGGAGAATATATCCCAATTTATATACTTCTCCAACGAGATCTACAAACAGAACATCACCCTATTATATATATATATATATATATATATATATATAATATTATATCTGTTAGGTTCTAAGACTTTAAGATCTAAATGTATTAGAACTTCAATATGTAATGTTGGCAAACTATGATCAAAACATGTAGTCTAGTTTTAGGTTGCTCAAAGTGTGTTTATTTGTAAAGTTGGAATCGAGTGTACTGCAGGATTTGTTCGTGTAAATCTGCAGGGCTCGATCGATCGAAAATTAGACTTAATCGGTTGAAGCTCTTGTAGATTGTTTTTTCTGCAGAATTTCCGACTCAACCCAAGCCTATATGACGTGTAGGGTTTTATGTTTTGCTTCAAGTATAAAAGGAAAAATCCTAACCACTTTTTAGAGATTGTTAAGATGTGTGTGTGAATATCTTGTTAGATCTAGAGGTGTTTATCTTCATACACACTTAGGGTTATCAAGATCAAGATTGATGTTAAGAACTTGATGATCACTTCGGTTGCTGTTTCTAGAGCTTAAAGAAAACACAAGTGGGAGTACTTGTGGTTGCTGTGGATCAAAGAAAGAAGTAATCTGTGGACTCAGAGCTGTCATATAGTCGTGGTAATAAGTTTTCTACTCGAGGTAGCAATAAGATGCTAGTGATCTAAGTCGCTATTGTAAAACTTCAATTCTTTCATAATAGATCTGTTTTACCTTAAGAATAGTTAGGTTAAATCCTCCTCAAGTTTTTTATCGGTTTGGTTTTCTTGGGTTATCATATCGTTGTGTTAATTACTTTTCTGCAATGTTCACATGATATGATTTGAATGTGTTTAACCTAGATCTTGTTAATGAACTTGTTAATCAACTTGGCTTAATATTAGGTTAAACAATTTGTTTTAAGGGGTCTAAAAACGAACAAGTGGTATCAAAGCAGGTTAACTCTAGTATATAGATCCTTTAATCTAAGAGTTAATCCTTGACCCCTGTTGTCATGGAACACATATGTGATTCCACCTCACTTTTGTTAGGACATATGTGATTCAATGTTAGGAACATATGTCAATATTTTATTTAATTGGCTAATCCTTTGACAAAACGTATTTTACTTGTAATTGGGTAGATCTAGGATGTGTTTAATGCTTCAAGAAACAAGGTTTCAAGTTTAAGTGTTAAAGCCATGCAAGTCTGTCCAATAATCAAGTGAAAAACTGCTGTTCATTAAAACTCGACAGCTAACTTGACAGCTAGTATCTATCGAGGTTTAAAAGAGTTGTTTCAGCCCGAGGCTCGACAGCTGCTCGACAAACAGGGTATCTATCGAGATTTATGAAAAAAAGATTTTTAGTTTTGATTTTCATCCAATCTGTGAGTATGTGTTTGGGCTTTTTTTTCTCATAACCCTAAACATATATAAGAATTACTTTAAGAGCTATAAAAGGTTACGCACAATTGCACAAGAGCACAGTTCCACAAGTGTGAAGAAAAGTGTGACCGGAAACCTAGTTTGCCCTAGTTCTTCTTTCTCTTGAAGAAGCTACTGTGTTTTACACCATAGGATTTTGTGACCAAACAACTTCATGATCTTCATAGTGTGATGAGCAGAAGAACTTTGCAGCCAACATCCTTCTCAAGTTGGTTATTAAGTCGCATATTGGGATCGCGTAATTGGTTAGATACGTACTAGGAGCCGTGCATTGAAAAAGAGAGATTGTCACCACAGAACAAGTCCAATTGGGTATTGGGATAAGAGTTCAACTGTAGGTTGATATAAGGTACTAGGATTCTTTTACTTGTAATCGCTTGTTTTGATAATAGTGGATTTTCGGGCGTGATGACCTTAAAATCACCCAGTGGGGTTTTTGCCGTGTAGGTTTTCCCCATTCGTAAACAAATCACCGTGTCAATTTAATTTTTGCTACATTTAGTTTAATTGGTGATTTGTTTATGCTGCCACGTATTTTGCATGTTAATTTGATTAATGAATAAATTTGGTTAATTAATCAATTAATATATCACAAGGGGTCAATACATTCTTGGCCTATCAACTTTGATGGGAATAATTATGCCTAGTGGAAAGTGAGGATGAAAGCATTCCTAAAATCTATTGATGAGAGAGTTTGGAATTTCGTTGAATACAAATGGGAGAAGCCGACTACTCTTGTAAGCGAGTGGCAAACTTGTCAGAAAGAAGCAGCCGCTTTTAATAGCAAAGCCATGAATGCTATTTTTAATGCTGTTTCTATGGAGGAATTCAAGAGAATCTCTAATGTTGAGATTGCTTATACTGCATGGAATATTCTCCAAACTGTGTATGAAGGCACAAAGGCAGTTAAGATCAATAAGTTGCAGCAGTTAACAACTAGATTTGAAAGCATTAGGATGTCTAATGATGAAAGTTTTGATGAATTCTATTCTAAGCTTAATGATATTGTTAATTCTGCTTATAATTTGGGTGAGATTTATGATCAACCTAAAATTGTAGGAAGATTCTTAGATCTCTGACTAAGGACTTTAGACCCAAAGTGACTGCCATTACTGAGAGTAAGGATGTGGACTCCATCCCTGTTGATGAACTTGTAGGATCTCTCCAATCCTATGAGTTAGACCTACCCAAGACAAACAAATCCAAATCAGTGGCTCTTAAGTCAGTTGATGATGTTGATGGTAATGGATTTGATGATGAACTTTCTTCTACAGAGATTACATATCTTGTCAAGAACTTTAGAAACTTTCTTAAGAATAATAACAGAAGGGCTAGAGGCAAAAACAATGTTGAACCTAGAAATTTTAAGAGGAATGAACCCACAAAATTGAATAATACTGATAAACCTAAAAAAAAAAGTAGGTCAAACCTCTAATAATTCTATGGGTCAACAATGTTTTGGTTGTCAAGGGTATGGTTATGTGAAATCAAAATGTCCTACATTCTTGAGATCAAAGGGTAAAGCTATGATTGTAACCCTTAGTGATGATAAAGTTTCTGATCACGAGTCTGGTAATGATGAGGATGGAAACTTCATAGCTGTTAGGACATATGTGGTTCACATGTTAAGAACATATGTCATCCTTTTATGTAATTGGCTAATCCTTTGACAAAACGCACTTTACTTGTATTTGGGTAGATTTAGGATGTGTTGAAATACTTCAAGAAACCATGTTTCAAGATCAAGTATTGAAGCCTTCTAGTCTATTCAAGAAAACAAGCTGAAAGTGCAGATTCATTAAAGCTCAACAGCTGCATCTATCGAGCTTTAGTAAGCTGTTTTAGCCCCGTGTTTCGACACCTGCTCGACAGCTACTCGACAGCTTCTATCTGTCGAGGTTTATAAAATTCAGAATTCTGATCTGATTTCTTGGGATCCGTGAATGTGTCTTTGGGCCTTCTTTTCTCCTAACCCTAGACATATAAAAGGATTATTTTAAGAGTCGTAAAAGATTTCACAAGTTGCACAAGCATTGAGCAAACTCTGTTCAAGCAAATTGTGACCGAAGATGAAGTTCTGAACCTAGTTCATCTCTTCTGAAGAAGTTGCTGTGTATGTGCACCTTTGGGTTTTGTGACCAAGCATCTTCTTGATCTTTATCATGTGTATGAACTGAAGAACTTTGCAGCCAATCCTTATTTCTAGTTGGTGATTGAAGTCGCGTACTGGGATCTGCACATCTGGTTAGTCACGCACTTAGGAGCCGTGCATCAAAAGGGGGAACTGTCATTACCGAACAAGTCCAATTGGGTATTGGGGCAAGGGTTCAACTGTAGGTTGGTAAGGTACTTGGGATTCTTTTACTTGTAACCGCTTGTTTTGATAATAGTAGAGCTTCAAGAGTGGTGACCTGAAAATCACCTAGAGGGTTTTCCCCATTCATGAACAAATCACCGTGTTATTTACTTTCCGCTGCTTATTTAGTTTATTGGTGATTTGTTTGTGCTGCCACACAATTGCATGTTAATTGAACCTAATTAATTCACTTGGCTAATTAATTGGTTAATTAATCATAATGAGTCAATTCGTTTGTGGCCTATCAAGTGGTTACAGAGCAGGCACACTCTGATTAGGTTATAATCTTTGATGTGTTTGATCCATTGACCGCTATTGTCATGGTTTTAACCTGCATAAAGAGATCTTTGTTTTCAAATACATCTTGTTTTTCTAATCTCTATTTGTTTGAGTGTCTCAGAAAATACAAGTCTAAAAGTTATTTGAATTCTCTTTTGCTGACTATTGGAAAAGATCTTAATATGGCTAAGAAGAAACTAGACTGTCTCAGAATGAAAATGTGTAAAGGAGTTCGTCTGAAAAGAGTGAAAGTTAAAGGCTTAGCTCATAAAAGGCAGTTGAGAGAAAGTACAATTCCCACTGATCTGTCATTTAAGCACGAAATGTGTTTCATGATGAAATCCGCATTTAAAGTAATGGACACATGTTTGTGGTACATTGACAGTGGTTGCTCGAGACACATGATCGGAGACCGATCCCTCTTCAAGGTTTTCGAGTCAAAGAAAGGTGCCAATGTCACTTTTGGTGATGGAAACAAGTCACAGATTAAAGGGAAAGGAATCATCTCTCTTTCGGGATTGCCAGAGATTGCAAATGTTCTTTATGTAGAAGGTTTAAGAGTGAACCTGTTGAGCATAAGTCAGATATGTGATCAAGACTTTATGGTACTTTTCTCAAAAGGAAAGTGTCTTGTCATAGATGAGTCTGGAAAGAAGCTCATTAGTGGTGTTCGCACTTTAGACAATTGCTATGGATTGGTTCCTGATGCTGATATTGTGTGCAATAGCATTCGTTTGCCTAATGAAGATCTATGGCATCAACGAATGGGACATGCTAGTTACAAACATCTTTCTATTGTATCTAAGCATGAATCTGTCTTAGGGATACCAAAGCTTAGTAGAATAAGCAATGTAGTATGTGGACCATGTCAGCTTGGAAAACAGACGAAAGCTAAGCATCCTAATACACAGACATCAGCTACATCTAGGCCAATGGAGCTTCTACATTTAGATCTTATGGGTTTGACAAGAACTATAAAGGTAATGGAGACAGTAAATGTTGCTATTGATGAGTCTTCAGATTCTAGTTCTGAGAAAGGCATCGAGGAACTCCCTAAGGAAATTCTTCCTCCTGAGCAAAAGGAAGTTCAAGATATTGTTGAACAAGAACTTGCATCTCCAAGTACTCCCGGTACTCCCAGTGTTGTGGAAGAATCCGCAGATATACTCACTTCACCGAATTCTGAATCCTATGAGGAGAAAGGACCTTCCTCTAGAATTAAATTAAATCATCCTCCAGAAGTTATTGTGGGAAACATGAATGAACTCACATTAAGAAAACGTACAGTAGATAAATGTGATTCGCAACAAGGCTCGACTTGTAGCTCAAGGATACTCACAAATGGAAGGAGTAGACTATGATGAAACATTTGCCCCAGTTGCCCGAATGGAGTCCATTAGGATTCTCCTTGCCCAAGCATGTCATCTGAAATTCAAACTTTATCAGATGGATGTGAAGACCGCTTTTTTGAATGGGCTGCTTAAAGAGGATGTCTATATGGCTCAACCAAAAGGATTCATTGATCCACACTTTCCGGATCATGTGTTGTACCTCAAAAAGGCACTTTATGGGTTGAAGCAAGCCCCTAGAACTTGGTATGACAGACTCACACAATATATGGTGTCACATGAGTTCACAAAAGGAAAAGCTGACCAAACTCTCTTCGTCAAAAAGGAAGATAGTGAGTTGATAGTTGCTCAAGTGTATGTTGATAATATCATCTTTGGGTTGACTAAGGATGAACTTGCTCATGGCTTCTCAAAACTCATGCAAGCCGAGTTCGAGATGAGCATGATTGGAGAGCTAACTCACTTCCTTGGATTGCGGATTCGTCAACAAGATTCAGGTATATTTCTATCTCAATCTAAATATGCTAAGAATCTTGTGAAAAAATTTGGCTTGGAATCTACTAGTTCTGTTGGAACCCCTATGAGCCCAAATGTTAAACTCACTGTAGATGTGTTAGGCAAGAGTGTTGATCCTTCTCTATATAGAAGCGTGATAGGTAGTCTTCTTTACCTTACTGCTAGTAGACCTGACATTAGTTACAGTGTTGGTGTGTGTGCTAGATATCAGGCTAATCCCAAAGAATCACATATGACTGCTTTAAAAAGAATTATAAAGTATGTCAAAACTACCGCTGAGTTCGGCGTGTGGTACAGCAAGGACATAAATGATGTCTTAGCTGGATATTCTGATGTGGATTGGGCTGGGAATGCTGATGATAGAAAGAGTACATCAGGGGGGTTGTTTTTATGTAGGCAACAAATCTGTCTCTTGGATAACCAAAAAGCAGAACTCCATCTCTTTATCCACTGCAGCAGCTGAGTACATTGCTGCTGGTAGCTATTGCACCCAACTCCTCTGGATGCAAAAACTCCTTCATGATTATGGTATTTGTCAAGATCATCTCACTATCTACTGTGACAATACCAGTGCCATCAATATCTCTAAGAATCCGGTTCAACATTCTCGAACCAAACACATAGAGATTCGACATCACTTCATTAGGGAGATTGTTGAAGATGGTATTTTCACTCTTGAGTTTATTCACACCGATGATTAGAAGGCTAACTTGTTCACCAAACCTCTTGACAGCAAACGTTTTGAATTCCTTTGTCAAAACATTGGTGTTATCTCCATGGACTAATTTCCCTCTCTCCTTCCTCTTCCTCAAGCATTTGCATCTAGTTTTTGCATTGCATTGATAACATGTTTTTGTTTGTTTTATTTTCAGTTTTTGTTTATTTTGTTTTTTATAATAAAATTTTTTTTTTGAAAAATCAGAAAAATACAAAAACAGTGTGTGTTTTGTGTACATTGGTACTTGTGTACCTTGGATGGCCATTAAAACAAAGTTTTCTAAACTTTGTATCATTTGTAGCTTAGATGAGCATCTTTCTGCACAACTAAACAAATGAGCTTTGTGGCTCGTGTTTGTGATGAGTAAGATTAAGTTATCTCTTAAACTTAACACTCATATCACTCTTTTTGACAGGTAGGACTAGAAAATCCTAAGAGAAAGGCATAAATAACCATCTCACCACTGTTGCCCGCCAATCATTAATGACATCTGTATGCTTCGGCATAGCAAAAGTGTGATGTCAATGACATTTGTGTGCTTCAGCATAGCAAAATTGGAATGTCAAATATCAATGGGTATTTCTTTTTGTTAGGTTCTAAGGTCTTAGGATTTTATGTATTTAGAACTCTAATTTGTAATGTTGGCAAACCATGATCAAAACAATGTACTTAGTCTTGTTTAGGCTTGCTCAAAGTTGTTAAAAGATTGTAAAGTTGGAATCGAGTGACTGCAGATGCATTGGGGCATTTCGGCCTGGCTCGATCGATCGAAGGTTAGACTCGATCGATCGAAAGTCGGCCCAGATGCGTTTTCTGCAGAATTTCCAACTCAGCCCTAACTCTTTAAACGTTTAGGGTTTTATGTTTTTGCCCTAGGTATATAAGGCAAATCCTAGCCACGTTTTTCAGAGTTGCACAAGTTGTATTGTTGCTCATACATTGCGGTTTTGTGTAAATCTCTTGTGAGATCTAGAGGAGCTTTCCTTTACACAAAGCTTAGGGTTTTCAAGATTGAGATCACTTCAACATCTTGATGATCAACTTGGTTGCTGCCTTTGAAGCTTAAAGAATATAAAGCTTGGGTGCTTGTAGCTAATCAAGGGATTCAAAGAAAGAAGTAGTCCGTGGACTCGGAGCCTACGCGTGGTCGTGTCAGGAAGTTTTACTGGTGGGTAGCATTATGAAGTTAAGCGGGGAGCTTGTAAGTCCTTTTGTAAGAACTTCAATTCTTTCTTAGTGGATTCCGTTTTGCCTTGAGGATCGGTGGGTAAAATCCTCCCCAGGTTTTTCCATGTGGTTTCCTGGGTGATCATATCTTGTGTTCTTTATTATTTCCGCTGCTATATATATTTTATATGCATGATATGATTTTGTGATTATTTTAACCTAGAATTGCTTAATTTGACTAAGTAACAACTTGGCTAATTAATCTAGGCTACGCAATCTGGTTATTTGTAAGGGGTCTAAACCGTTCACTTTTCTCTCTCATATATGCCCATGCATAATATGCTTAAAAAGAAAATATGCAAAGAAAATAAAAAGCAAAAAGATCAAAAATGCTTTAAATATGATTGCAAGTGTGTATTCTAGGAGATGTGGGAGTTATAGGATGTACCTCAAAGGTGATAGTCCCCATCAAACAGTTATGATTGTGTGTGAGTTAAAGTGATTTTCTCATATCTCAAATCGTCATAACATGTATACACTTATGCAATCTTGCGATGTTTTTCACATACGACACGCAATATTCTTTGCTACTTATGATACATGTGCAGGTACAATGTGATTTGGCCATCACTAGGTTTACATGTGCTTTTGTATGCTCACTAAACTGTCATGACTTGTTTTTTGAAATATAAAATCAGTTAGACTTGTTTTTTGTGTGTGTGTGTTTTTGGAAATCCATGTGCTTAAAATTTTTCATTGAGAGATGATTTTGAGAGCCTATTATGTTGATTTAATCATTGTTGAGGTGCATGTTTGATTGCATTCATGTCTATGTTTTTCACTTTTCGAAAAACTGTTTTTAAAAGTTGGCTCGACACCTCCTTAATACCTAGCTATCTATCGAGCTTCTTAAGCTTTTTCTTATCATAATCTCGACACATCCTCGACACCTGGTGGATCGATCAAGAAATCTCCTGTCTCCTCGATAGCTTCTCGGCACCTGGTCGATCGATCGAGCTTCAGTTATGGGTTCTGGTGTTTATTCCTCGATACCTCCTCAACACTTGTACCTATCGACGACCTTTCTTCTCGACACCTCCTCGATAGATGTCTCGACACCTCTCGATACCTGTATCTGTTGAGATTTGTTGAAGTTCTATATATTCTCCTCGTGCGATCCGATTCTCATTTCCCTCGATCTCTCTCAATCTGTCAACGCCTATTCATCTTCCAAACTCAGTTTTCTCACTCAAAACCTTCAACCCACGCGATTTTCGGCCTTCCTTACTTCAAATCAAGTGGTATAATATCTTTTCTTCTCATATTTCATGCATTTCATGTTTTTGAATCTTAGGTTTTGGGGTTTTTGAAAAATTTTGGAGTTTTTCAAAATTGATGAGTTTTTCTTGAAATTTTGGGATGGGTTTTCATTTAAATATGTTCAAAAACTCATGTATTGCATTTCATTTGTATTATAACAATATTTTCATGCATTTAGATGTGTGCAATATATTTGTGTGCTGGTAGGATTGGATTGGGCTAAGCCCATGATGAATTTCTTTTGCATGTCACATACTTATGCATTTCCCATGCATACGTACTCCTTTTCAATATATCTTGATATATTTGAAATGTTTTGGGACTTTTCTGATTGTCTCTTTCTCTCTCTCTCTCTCTCTCTCTCTCTGTTTACGTTAGTAGTGTCTATGGCACCTAAATGTAAGTCTGCTCCGTCTCGAAACCCTCTTCATTCCGGGGCATTGTCTTCTTCTAATCCTACTCCTTCTAACATTCGATTCCGTGATGAGGATGCCCGTAAAGCATTCTTTGAGAACTTCTCTCGTCAAGGTGTTCATTCGGAACGCCGAGTCATTCTGGCGGACTTCGCCGACACCAACCTTCCCGATGTCATTCACAGTCGAGGATGGGAGTCACTGTGTGGCGTCCCGGTCACTTGTCCTCTTGTGCTCATTCAGGAGTTTTACTTCAACATGCACGGGATTGATTCTTCAGTACCACTCTTTCACACTCGCGTTCGAGATACGTGCTTTGCTGTCACACTGCAGCTTGTTGCAGAGGTGCTTAGAGTTCCGAGGGTAGTGCATCCTGATTACCCCAGTTGTAAGCGTCTGAGGACTGTGTCCAAAGACGAGATGATGTCTGCTTTCTGTGAGCACCCATCTAGTTGGGGTGAGAGTCAGTTTACACCATGTCGGCCTTTTGCTAAAAGTCTTAGATTCATGAACATAGTGATGACTTTTGTGTTGCACCCACTATCTCACTATAACTCTATTACAGAGTCTCGTGCTCGATTTTTGCTTTCTTTGTTAGAGCACCTCACTATAGATTTTCCTTCACATTTCATTCTTTCCATCATAGATGTGTTTAGGGATACGGCTACCCGTGATAAGCTCATATTTCCTTCTGCTATCACGAGGATCTTATGCTATTTTTCTATTCCTTTTCCCTCCTCTGATCACTTCTCTGTCATGTGTGCCATAGATGCCACTACCGTAAAACGTAGTGAGGCTCAGTTTAGGTCACGACAGGAGTCAGCAGCTCCTCCCTCCGGTTTGCCTCCATTTGGTTCGGCACCCTCTCAATCTGCTCTATCTACATCTGCTCCCTCCTCTTCTATGGGTGATGTATCTCTTGGAGACATCATGGCGCAGCTGCAGAGCATAGATGCTCGCCTTGATACGCCCTCTACTGAGTTGTATCAGGTGAACATTTGTGTTGGTCGTATTGCACGACGTCTGGCGACCATGGGTGGTTTTGCTCATGAGGCTACTCCTTCACCACCTCCTCCGGTGGCTTCTGATTCTGATGTTGAGGCTGATGATGATGATGGTGATGATGATGACGCTTCAGATGATGATGGAGATGCTAGCTCTTCTGATGAGATGTCTGCTTGACACTCTACCCTTTGTCACTCGTGACAAAAAGGGGGAGTAATTTTGAGATATGAGAGTAGTCATCTTAGAAGGAGAGTTAGTGTAGGACATTTTTTGATAGGGGGAGTGTTGTTACTTAAGGGATGTAGTGAGGATATGATGTATCTTTTCTTTTCTTTCTTATATAGATACATTGTTCTTGTACATTTGGTCTTGTGATCATTCTGACATACATTGTACTTATTTCTTTCTATATGTGGATGTATGTTGTTTCTTTCACCTACCTCTTACATGTGTTGTTTCTTTTCTCTCTTTATACACTTGTTTTTTTACTTGTATGCAATCTTTTATTTCTGTTTCACACAAAAATGCTTTGATGAGTTTTGTTTAAAGTGTTTCAGAAATACAGGTTGTTAAAGTCTACTTACCATAAACTCTCTTCTTACAAAGTTTTTCAAGAGTTTGTGTTAGGATAGATTTTATTGTATTAAACACGTGTTTATGAGTTAAGTGATTTATGACTTCTCTCATATGCTCATTTGTTTGTCGTGGTTTTGTCACGGATTGCCAAAGAGGGAGATTGTTAGGACATATGTAGTTCACATGTTAAGAACATATGTCATACTTTTATGTAATTGGCTAATCCTTTGAAAAAACGCACTTTACTTGTATTTGGGTAGATTTAGGATGTGTTGAAATACTTCAAGAAACCGTGTTTCAAGATCAAATATTGAAGCCTTCAAGTCTATTCAAGAAAACAAGCTGCAAGTGCAGATTCATTAAAGCTCGACAGCTGGCTCGACAACTGCATCTATCGAGTTTCAGTAAGCTATTTCAGCCCCGTATCTCGACACCTGCTCGACAGCTACTTGACGGCTTCTATCTGTCGAGGTTTATAAAAATCAGAATTCTAATCTGATTTCTTAGGATCCGTGAATGTGTCTTTGCGCCTTCTTTTCTCCTAACCCTAGACATATAAAAGGATTGTTTTAAAATCCGTAAAAGAGTTCACAAGTTGCACAAGCATTGAGCAAACTCTATTCAAGCAAATTGTGACCAAAGACGAAGTTCTTAACCTAGTTCATCTCTTCTGAAGAAGTTGCTGTGTATGTGCACCTTTGGGTTTTGTGACCAAGCATCTTCTTGATCTTCATCATGTGTATGAACTGAAGAACTTTGCAACCAACCCTTATTTCTAGTTGGTGATTGAAGTCGCGTACTGGGATCCGCGCATCTAGTTAGTCACGTACTTGGGAGTCGTGCATCAAAAGGGGGAACTGTCACTACAGAACAAGTCTAATTGGGTATTGGGGTAAGGGTTCAACTGTAGGTTGGTAAGGTACTTGGGATTCATTTACTTGTAACTTCTTATTTTGATAATAGTGGAGTTTCAGGAGTGGTGATTTGAAAATCACCCGGTGGGGTTTTTGCCGTTAGGATTTTCCCCATTCGTGAACAAATCACTTTGTTATTTACTTTCCGCTACTTATTTAGTTTATTGGTGATTTGTTTGTGCTGCCATGCAATTGCATGTTAATTGAACCTAATTAATTCACTTGGCTAATTAATTGGTTAATTAATCACAAGGAGTCAATTCGTTTGTGGCCTATCAATAGCCTTCACAACTATTGTTGTAGTTGATGAAAGTGTTGTGGTTGATGAGAACCCTTCTGATGGGGAACTCTCTGTATGTGCTGATTTGCAAGAAGCCTATAATAAGCTTTGCAAGAAGCCTATAATAAGCTTTGCAAGGTTGTAGCAAAGGATGCTATGAATGTTGAATTAGGTCTGAAGAAAATCAATTCTCTTGAGCTTGATAAGAAAAATTTATTGTTGAAATTGTTTGAAGCTAATTAATTGATTGATAAAGTGAAGACTGAAAACATGTTGTTGCTTGATAAAGTTAAGAACTTGAAACTTGAATTATCTGTTCTTAGAGAACAAACAAATAGGACTGCTAGTTATAAACTTGAACACATGTTGAGTATTCAGAAGTCTCCCTTAGACAAAAATGGTCTAGGTTTTGAAAATAGCATCTCTATGTTTAAACCTCATTCCACAAACTTTGTTTCTTCTTCTGAGCCTCCCAAGAGTGAGATTGTCAAACCAGTAGAAGTTACACCTCCTAGGAAGATTAGGGTTGATTTTAAAGAGTTTAAGCCTAAGAATCCTACCATTCCTAAGGATAAGGGGCATGATAGACCTTAGTGGGTTTGTCATTTTTGTGGAAAGACTAGGCACATTCGACCACACTGTTTCAAGTTGCAAGCCGCTAAGCGAGCAAATAAGCTAAAAGTACCCATGCCTCAAGCACAAGATCCTATGGTACTTATTGGTGAGTTGGTAAAGGCTTTAAACCTTTATACCAATCCTAGAGTTGCTCATCATTCTAATATGAATAATAACTCCAATGCAAGAGCTGCATCTAAAAAGTTTTGGATGAAAAAGGCTCAATCTAATTGAGTCTTTTTGACACGGTCCTTATGCTTCATCTCTCTACTCTTTGTGACCATTTTTCTTTGTTGTTTTGGTTTCTTTTTGTTTTTAGGATTTGCATTGCATAACATTCATGCATTTCATTATAGGGTTTTTTTTTTTTTTTTTTCAAAAAAAAAAAAAAATGGAAGGGTGGGGGGAAGGAATGAAAAATGTGTTTTGCATTATTTTTCTTGGATTTGTAATCAAGGCTGGCCATATTATCTTTACATAACATGTTTATGTGCCTTGTTTAGCTTGGATGAGCTTATTTTACTGCACTTTACTAGTTTTAGCTTTGTAATGCATGTTGTGTGGGAGGTTTTTATAGTTTTTTATCACATGATCTTGATCTTGATCTTGAAGTCACAAGCTTTTGATTGTAAGGACTAAAAAATCCTAAGAGAAAGGCATAAATAACCATCTCCCCACTGTTTACTAGCCAATCATGAATACCTTAGTGCATATCATAAGATTTTGTGCTCAAGAAAGTGTAGCACATGCAGAAAAAGAACATAAGGTGTAGTCTCGGTTTAAATAATAAATTTGGTATGTACATTATTGGGCTATAATAAATTCAAAATTAAATAAAATTGGTGTGTACATTATGAGGCAAAACAAGAAACTTACACAATTGCAAGCTTATTTTCTAGGAAATGTGAGAGTTATGTGATGGACCTCTTTAGGTGATAGTCACTTTCAAACTTATGTAATGAATTTTGTAGAAATTGTGATTAATTACTATCTACTTATCACTTCACATGTATCTCATGCTATTTCTAGTTGCACACATTACACAAGTTATTCTTTACTAAACTTAGTACATGATATTGTGTGTGATCTTGTTGTGGCCATCCAAGATTAAAAGTTCCTTAATTTTGATGCAAAATATGTTTTAATGTTTGAGTTTTTGAGGAAAAATTGATTGAAAATCTTGTTTTTGGAAGATCTGGGTTGATTTTAAGTTTTTTTGAAAAACTTTTGATCTCATACTCATGCATTTTATTCATAAAACAATGTGCTTTGAGGAGTTTCTACATTAAAATGCTCTGTTTTTTCAAAAATATCTTTTTTCTAGATTTTTGATCGATCGAACCTATTGCTCGATCGATCGAAAATGCAATAAAAACTTTGGTTTTAATCTGCCTGTCTCGATCGGTGCTCGATTGGTGCTGGACCGATCGAAATTGATTTTCGACAAATCGAACCTAATTTTCGACCGATTGAAATTCGGTCTGAAGGTTTTTTAAAAAGCTTTTTCTCACGTGTTCTTAACACTGTTCATACTTTTTCAAAAGTTTTTTGACTTCTCTTGCTCGACCGATCCAAATCTCATCAAAGTTTGTCGTTTTCTTCCAAAATTTTCTCAAGGTTTTTGTCTTCAAGTACTAGTAAGACCTTTTTACCCTTCTTTTTTCATTTTTTTTCACAATTTTCATGCATTATTCATGCATTTTAGTTGAAATTTTCGAACTCAATCTTTTTGGGGTTTTTGATTTTTGGATTGTTTTCTTTCACATTTGATTCATAGGTTTTTGTCTCTAGATGCTATTAACTTGATTCTCATGCTTTAATTTGATTAAATTTGTGTTTTGGGAAAATTTTTAAATTCTAGGGCTTGAAACTTCAAGAAATTGGGGTTTTTGTTCAATTGGGCTTAATTTGGTAAAATTGACTTTTGAAATTGGTTAATTATGTCATTATATGATGGTTCCTATCTAGTATAATGATTGACTATTCAATTTGGTTAAATTTTTCAAATTTTGGTGTTTTTGTTCCAAAACTCTATGTTTAAGTCAATTGTTGATTCATAAAGTAAAATTGAACTGTTGTCAATGCATTAGAGCATGCATCATTTGTTCATTCATGTCATGCATCATATAGGGGCTGTTTGGTTCACTAGTTTTCATGACTCAATTCTCTGTTTCCATAACTCAATTCTCAAAAATGGTGGGACCCATAGCAAAAAGGTTGTTTGGCAAACGATAACTCTGTTTCCATAACTCTGTTTCCATCACTCAATTCTCTACTTTTTGAGTTATGAGTTGTGGAAACTGAAAACAACTTTTGGCTATTTTTAGTTTCCAATTCTTTGTTTTCAATGGCAAACTTGTAAATAGCATTATACTACCAGTCCCACAGTCAGACTTTGCTCTCTCTTTATCTTCTTTTCTCTTTTTTTATCTTTTCTTTTTGTCTTTCACGGGTCTAGGACATACCTGCTCTTCTCCTTCTTCTTTTCACTTTCTGGGTTTATTTTCTATTCTCCTTTCTTTTCTTTTCTTTTCTTTTCACGTTGGTTTTTGGGTTTGGTTTTTTTTTTTTTTTTTTTTTTTCCTTTTCCTGGGTTCGATCTCCCCGGTGTTCATCCTTTTTTTTTTTCCCCTTTTCTTGGGTTCGTTCTCCCCGGTGTTCATCCATTTTTTTTTTCCTTTTCCTAGGTTCGGTCTCCTCGGTGTTCATCCTCTTTTTTTTTTTTTTTTTTTTTCCTTTTCCTAGGTTCTGTCTCCCCGGTGTTCTTCCCTTTTTTTTTCACTGGGTTCGGTGATCTGGGTATTTTTTTTCTTCCTTTCTTCTTTCACTGGTTCGAGTTTGTGGGTACTGAAAAAAAAAAAAAAAAAAAAAAAAAAAAAAAAAAAAAAGGCTGCACCAGTGACAGGTATGGGGCCCACAAATAGTGTGAAAAAAATTGAGTGATGACATTTCAGTGATGAAGCCAAACGGGTATTAATTTTAGAGTGATGGGTGATGAGTGATGAGTGATGAGTGATGGAAATTGAGTGACGGAAATTGAGTGATGGAAATTGAGTGACGGAAATTGAGTGATGAAAAAGTAAGAGCCAAACAGCCTCATAGATTGTTATTTTCTATATTTTGTTGCTCTAACTCTCTCTAATGCAGTCTACCATTGGTTTTCTTTGTTTTCTTTCTTTGGTTTCTGTTTCTGTCTATCCTTTCCAACCCTTAGCATATTGGTTAGGAAGACTAGAGCCAATAAGAAAACCACCTCCACCTCTACCCCAACCTTTGATAGTGAGCAGTTTAGGTTTGAGAAAAACCAATAAACCTATGAGAAGTTAAGCATATTTAGGTCTGTTTGGGCTTTAGATGAGTTAGATCCGAAGATTAGGAGGAACTTTGAGCGTAGGGGTTGGTTACCTTTGTTGGACATTTCTCATCCTCCTTTGGCTGCCTTGATTAGAGAGTTCTACTCGAACCTTTCTGTCCATTCCGATGATTCCAACATTCACTATGTGATGAGTTGGATAGGGGGTGAAGAGTATGTCATTACTCCTTCAGTAGTGGCCTCTGCTTTTAGGGTACCTTTGGTACGATAGCAAGTCTACCCTTATGATGAGACCCCTCCTCTTAATGACATTATGTCATATCTCACTGGTACCTCCATTCAATAGGGTACTAATACTCATGGTCTTTTCTTCCCTATTTTTATACACGGGATTTTGTTACATCTAGGTTTAAAGGATTTTCCCACGTCTAAGCCCGTACATGTTATAGCTCCCATAGGTACCACCTTCCTTAGACAGAGAGTGGCTCAGATGAAAGCTAGCTCTAAATGCCCTAGAGTTGAGTCTTACACAAGTGCCACTGCTCAGCCTCCTTCTTCAGGTGACCCTACTGCTGAGGCTTATGTCAATCCCATAGCCGCTGTTGATCCTCCACCTTCTGCTTCGAATGATTCATCCATTTAGAGTATGTTGGATACTGTTATGACCATTCAAGCGGCGCATGGTTGGCTTTTGATGGATGTGCTCACGGAGTTTCAGGCTTTGCGTGTGGATTTGGCGAGTGTTCGACGGTCTTCTCCACCACGTCCTTTTGATGATGAGCCTTGATTACCCTTTGGCAATTCTTCACAAAAAGGGGGAGTACATATTGATGGAGATAAGGGGAGATTTAGAGTTTTTGGAGCTTTAGATTGTATCTAGGTGCTTCATGATGTATTTATTTTTTTTTGGCTCATGATGTATTTTATTTTGATGTATTTATTTTTATGGGTTGTATATGTTAGAGGGAGATACTTTGTTTTATGTTTTTATTTCTATTATTGTTTCTTGTTTCACATGTGCTACATTGATTATTAATTTATATTATGAGATTATTCATGATATATATCTTTTATTTTCTGTTTTGTGAAATCAAGAATTTATTTTATTTTTACTTGTATTTTCCACACATGTGTTTGTTGAGTGTTTCAGGAATATACATGTTTATTCAATCGTGCTGCTGTCTACACTGACAACTGATAGATAGTAATTAGGTTGAATTGTTTTCGGGTAGATTTAATGTTTAATGGGCTTTTGTAACTTTGAGCATTTTTGTTTTGGTATGTGTTTTGTCACGGATTGCCAAAGGGGGAGTTTGTTAGGTTCTAAAACTTTAGGATCTAAATGTATTAGAACTTCAATATGTAATGTTGGCAAACCATGATCAAAACATTTAGTCCAATTTTAGGCTGCTCAAAGTGTTTTTATTTGTAAAGTTGGAATCGAGTGTACTACAGGATTTATTGGTGTAAATCTGCAGGGCTCGATCAATCAAAAATTAGACTTGATCGATCGAAGCTTGTGCAGATTTTTTTTTCGCAAAATTTTCAACTCAGCCCAAGCTCATATAACGTGTAGGGTTTTATGTTTTGCTTCAAGTATAAAAAGAAAAACCCTAGCCACGTTTTAGAGATTGTTGATATGCAATGTGTGTGAATCTCTTGTGAGATCTAGAGGTGTTTACCTTCATAAACACTTAAGGTTATCAAGATCAAGATTGATGTCAAGAACTTGATGATCACTTCGGTTACTGTTTCAAGAGCTTAAAGAAAACACAAGTGGGAGTACTTGTGGTTGCTGTGGATCAAGGAAAGAAGTAGTCCGTGGACTCGGAGCTGTCACGTGGTCGTGGTAGTAAGTTTTCTACTCGAGGTAGCAATAAGATGTTAGTGGTCTAAGTCACTATTATAAAACTTCAATTCTTTCATAGTGAATTTGTTTTACCTTGAGGATAGGTAGGTTAAATCATTCCCAGGTTTTATTACCGGTTTGTTTTCCTAGGTTATCATATCGTTGTGTTATTTACTTTTCCCCATTGTTCACATGATATGATTTGAATGTGTTTAACCTAGATCTTGTTAATGAACTTGTTAATCAACTTGGCTTAATATTAGATTAAACAATTTGTTTTAAGGGGTCTGTACAATATCCCTTTCATTTTTATATTTCACCAATTATAACATGCTATACATTATCTTGTTCTTTCTTCTTCTTCTTTTTTTATTATTTATTATTTATAAATTAACCAAAGTTTAATATAAGAAATATTAAACACATGACACATATTTCAATAGGTGGAGTATATATAAAATAACACTAAAAATGAAATAGAAAATTTTTATACAAGATGCCAAGTATCGGGTAATGTTTTTCACCACGAATGATGATTTAATTTGGAATAGATAGTATTCACCTCTTGCTTTTAACTTAGGATTCTATTATGGGAAAAGAGTAGTTGGTGTTAAGTTTAGCCCCCAGAAAACACAATGTTGAACCTTATTTAATAGTCAAGTTGTTACTTAGGTAAATTATGAAGATCTAGGTTAAATATTCATCAAACATATCATGCACAATGAAAAAGTATATAAGACAGATATGGTGACCTAGGAAAACCAATGAGACAAACCAGTTTCAAGGTAAAAAACCTAGGAGAACAATCCCAAGAGAACAATCCACTATATCAAATTGAGATTTATAGTAAAAAATACCAATTCGAAGTAAATCTAACTACAATTACTATTAATGTATTAGAACTCTATTTTGCAATGTTGGCAAACCATGATCAAAACGTTTTAGTCTTGTTTAGACTTTCTCAAAGTGTATGCTTTTTATGTAAAGTTGGAATCGAGTTACTGCAGAATTTAGTGTGCAATTCTATCTAGCTCGATCAATCGAGAATTAGACTCGACCGATCGAAAATCATGCATATTGTTTTTTCTGCAGAATTTTCAACTCAGCCCAAGCCCGTTTGACGTGTAGGGTTTTATATTTCATCTTAAGTATAAAAGGGAAAACTCTACCCACGTTTTAGGTTGCTCCTTATGCTGTGTGGGTGAATCTTTTGTGAGATCAAGAGGTGGTTGCCTTCACACATACTTAGGGTTTCCAAGATTCAAGATTATGTCAAGAACTTGGTGATCATTCAGTTGCAGATTTAAGAGCTTAAAGATATACAAGCTGGAGTGCTTGTGCTTGCTGGGAATTCAAGAAAGAAGTAGTCCATGGTAGTAAGTTTCCTACTCGAGGTAACAATAGGATGTTAGTGGTCTAAGTCGCTATTGTGTAAACTTCAATTCTTTCATAGCAGATTAAGTTTTACCTTGAGGATAGCTATGTTATATCCTCCCTAGGTTTTTTACCGGTTTGGTTTTCCTAGGTCATCATATCTTTGTGTTCTTTATTTTCTGCACTTTACATTGATATGATATATTTGTGTTAACCTAGATTTGCATAATTTAGCTAAGTAATCACTTGGCTAATTAACTAGGTTAATTTGGTTGTGTTTTAAGGGGTCTAAAAATGTACAAGTGGTATCAGAGCAAGTTGCTCTCTGTCTGTAGATCTTTTGATCTTAGAGCTGATCCTTGACCCCTGTTGTCATGAAATACGAACACTCTCTTGTTATTCCACCTCACTTTAATGGGAATAACTATGCTTATTGGAAAGTAAGGATAAAAGCATTCTTGAAATCTATTGATGAGAGAGTTTAGAACTCTGTTGAGTACGGATGGAAGAAGCCCACTACTCCTATAAGTGAGTGGCAAACTTCTCAGAAAGAAGCAGCCACTTTTAATAGCAAAACTATGAATGCTATCTTTAATGTTGTTTCTATGGAGGAATTTAAGAGAATCTCTAATGTTGAGGTTGCTCATACTACTTGGAATATCCTCCAAACTGTGCATGAAGGCACAAAGGCAGTTAAGATAAATAAATTGCAACAATTAACTTCTAGATTTGAAAGCATTAGGATGTTTGATGATGAATCTTTTGATGAATTCTATGCTAAGCTTAACGATATTGTTAATTCTGCTTATAATTTAGGTGAAATCTATAATCAACCTAAAATTGTTAGGAAGATTCTTAGATTTTTGACTGAAGATTTTAGACTCAAAGTGACTGCCATCACTAAAAGCAAGGATGTGGACTCCATCCCTATTGATGAACTTGTAGGATCTCTTCAATCTTATGAGTTGGACCTACCTAAGACTAGAAAATCCAAATTAATGGCTCTTAAGTCTGTTGATGATGATGAGATGAATGGATTTGATAATGAGCTCTCTGCTACAGAGATTGCCTATCTTGCCAAGAACTTTAGAAAATTTTTTAGAAACAATAACAGAAGGGCAGGAGGTAAGAACACTGCTGAACCTAGAAATTTTAGGAGGAATGATCCCACTAAGGTTAATAACAATGAAAAACCTAAAGAGAAAGTAAGTCAACCTTCAAATAATTCTATGGGGCAACAATGTTTTGGGTGTCAAGGGTATGGTCATATGAAATCTGAATATCCTACATACTTGAGGTCTAAGGGTAAGGTTATGGTTGTAACCCTTAGTGATGATAAAGTTTCCGATGATGAGTCTAGTTGTGACGAGGATGGAAATTTCATTGCTTTCACTGCTACTGCTGTAGTTGAGGAAAAAGTTGTTGTTGAAGAGAAACCTTCTGATAGGGAACTCTCTAAGGATGTAGATTTACAAGAAGTCTATAATAAACTTTGCAAAGTTGTTGCAAATGATGCTATGAGTGTTGATTTAGGCTCAAAGAAAATTGCATCTCTTAAACTTGAAAATAAAATTTTTCTTATGAAACTATTTAATGCTAATGAATTGTTGAATAATGTGAAGACTGAGAACATGCTTTTAATTGATAAAGTTAAAAATTTGGAACTTGAACTATTTGTTGCTAGAGAACAAACTAATAAGTCTGCAAGCTCTAAACTTGATCACATGCTGAGTGTTCAAAAGTCTCCCTCTGACAAAACTGGCTTCGGTTTTGTAGAAAGCATCTCTATGCCTGAACTCCATTCCACAAATTTTGTTCCTTCTACTGAACCCCCTGCGAGTGAGGTTGTCAAACCCTCTGTGAGTGAGGCTGCTAAACCTGTCGATGTTATACCTCCTAGGAAGATTAGGGTTGATCTTCATGAGTCTAAACCTAAGGCTCCTAATCCTTCTAAGGGCAAGTTGCAAGTTAAGCCTGCTTAGATTTGTCATTTTTGTGGAAAGTCTGGGCACATTCGTCCAAACTATTTCAAGTTGCAAGCTGTTAAGCAAGCAAATAAGCCAAAAGTACTTGTACCTCAGGCACAAGATCCTATGGTACTTATTGGTGAATTGGTAAAGGCTTTAAACCTTTATTCCAATCCTGGAGTTGGTCATCATTCTAATGTGAATAAGAACTCCAATGCTCAAGGTGCATCTAAAAAGCTTTGGATTCAAAAGACTCAATCTAATTAAGTCTTTCTGACATGGTCCTTATGCTTCATTGCTCTACTCTTTGTGACCATTTTTCTTACTGTTTTGTTTTCTCTGTTTTCTAGGATTTGCATTGCATAACATTCATGCATTTCATTCTAGGTTTACTTTTGTTATTTTTTAAAATAAAAAAAATAAAAAAGGAAAAAAGTAGCATAATGTGTTTTGCATTATTTTTTCTTGGACTTGAAATCAAGGTTGGCCAATTTATCTTTACATAACATGTTTATATACCTTGTTTAGCTTTGATGAGCATATTTAATGCAATTCTCTAGTGAGCTTTGTTGTGCATGTTGTGTGGGAAGATGTTAATAGTTTTTGATCACTTTGTCTTGATCTTAAAGTCACATGCCTTTGATTTTTGGACTTGATCTTTTCGAAAAAGGCATAAATAACCATCTCACCACTATTTACTAGCCAATCATGAACACCTTAATGCATATCGTAAGATTTTATACTCGAGAAAGTGTAGCAATGCACAAAAAGAACATAAGGTGTAACCTCGGTTTAAATGCTAAAATTGGTGTGTACATTATTCGACTTTAAGTTAAATCAATCAAATAAAATTGGTGTGTACATTATCCTGGCTATTTTAATAAGTTTCTGCTCAATTAAAATTGGTGTGTACAATATGAGACAAATCAAGAAACTTACATGATTGCAAGCTTTTATTCTAGGAGATGTGAGAGTTATATGATATAATTCTTTAGGTGATGGTTTCTTTCAAATTCTATATGATGAATTTTGTAGACTTTATGCTTGATTTCTATTTACATATCTCCTTACATGTATCTCAAGCTTTTGCTAGTTGCACACACTACACAAGTTTCTCTTTGCTAAATTTTGTACATGTTATTGTGTGTGATTTTGGTTTGGCCAACCAAGTTTGAAAATTCCTTGAGCTTTATGCAAAACATGTTTACTGATTGAGAATTTAAGGTAAAGGTGAATTAATTGAAAATCTTAATTTTAGGAAATCTGGGTTTAAAACAAGTGTTTTTGAAAAGCATTTCATCTTATACTCATGCATTTTATTCCTAAAATTTATTGCTTTGAGGAGTTTCTGCATCAAATTTGCTTTGTTTTTCAAAAATGTGATTTTTCCAGAATTTCAATTAATCGAACTTGTTTTTCGACCGATCGAAATTGCGATTAAAAGTTTTGGTTTGGCTTTGTGTGTTTCGATCAGTGCTCGATTGCTAATGGATCAATCGAAGCATTTTCGACCGATCGAACCTATTTTTCGACTAGTCGAAAATCGTATAGAGAGTTTTTTTTTAAACTAAGTTTCTCACATGTTCATACACTATTTCAAAAGTTTCAAAACTCTTTCTCTCTCTATTCAATCGGTCTAAGTGTCCAAGCAAGATTTTTGTCATTTTCCTTCAAAATTCTTCAAAAGTTTTTCTCTCCCAAGGCCAATAAGACCATATTACCCTTTCTTTTGCATTTATTTTCAAGTTTCATGCATTAAATCATGCATTTTGGGGAAAATCTCAAACCTAAGAATTTTTGGGGTTTGTGTTGATTTAAGCTTTTTCTTTCCAAATTAATCAATGAGTTTTTGTTGTGGGATGATATACAACTGATCTACGAGGTTTAATTTAATCAATTTGATGATTTGGGAAAATTTTAAAATTCTAGGGCTTGAATATACCTGAATTGGGGATTTTGTTAAATTGAGCTTTAATTGATGAAATTGGCTTGTTTGATTGATTGATTTGGTCATTATAATCTGTTCTCTACCTTGTTTAATGATCAATTGGTCCAATTTCTTGTAAATTGTACAAGTAGTTTTTCAAATTTTGGGGTTTTTGATATAAACTCTATGCTCAAGCCAATTTTGTTATTTTAAAGTTCAATTGAACATATTCTCATTGCATTAGAGCATGCATCATTTGCTTTTACTGCTCATGCATCATATAAAATTGTTATTTCTATATTTTTGTGCTAACTTGTAGTCTACCCTTGGATTTTTTTGGTTTTTCTTTCTCTATCTATTTTGTGTCTATCCTTCTGCTTTTTAGCATCATGCCTAGGAAGACTAGAGTTAATAAAACCTCCACTTCTTCTCCTTCCCCCACCTTTGATAGTGAAAGGTTCCTGAATAAGGAAAAACAAGAAGCCTATAAGAAGCTTAACCTTAAGAGAAACATTTGGGCTGAGAGAAAGGTTTTATTAAATGAGCTAGATGGTGAGATTAGGAGGAAATTTGAGCGTAGGGGTTGGCTTCCTCTACTGGACATTTCTCATCCTCCTCTGGCCATCTTGATTAGAAAGTTCTATTCGAACCTCTCTGTCCACTCCTATGATGCCAATACTCTAGTGAGGAGTTGGGTATGAGGTGTAGGGTACACCATTACCCATTCAGTAGTGGTTACTGCTCTTAGGGTGCCATTGGTTCAGCATCCTGTTTACCCTTATGATGAGTGTCCTCCCCTCAACAACATCAGGTCTTACATCACTAGATCTTCTATCCAGTGGGGTTCTGATCCTCGGATCACTACTGCTGAGCTCACTAAGGTTCACCATCTTTTCTTTAGGATTGCTTGTCATTCCTTATGGCCTATCTTTCATCTGCACTCCATTCCTTTGGAACGTTGTGCATTTTTTTATGACCTTGTTACTGATGCTCCTATTAGCTTTCCTCATCTTTTCATTCGCTCTTTGATTAAGGTTCATAGGAGTAGTTCTATGGCTCATGCTCTTTTCTTCCCCATTTTTATTCATCGGATTCTATTGCATCTGGGTTTAGTTGAGTTTTCAACGTCTGAGCCTGTCCATATCATAGCTCCTATCGGTGCCACCTTTCTTCGGCAAAGGGCTACTCAGTTGAGAGCGAGCTCTAAATGCCCTAGGGTAGAGACTTCTGGTGTCGCACCTCGTGCTCCCTCTTCTACAGGTGATACTATCGCTGAGGCATCTGTTGATCCTACTGCTACTGTTCCTCCACCATCTACCTCGAATGATTCAGACATTCGTCGTACGTTGGAAACTGTCATGACCGTTTAGGCTGCTCATGGTCAACTTTTGGTGGACATACTTGATGAGTTTTGTGCCTTGCGAGCAGATTTGGAGCACTTGAGATGGTCGCCTCCTTTTGATGATAGATTCTTATTGCTCTTTAGCATTCCGTCACAAAAAGGGGGAGTACAGTTGTAGATGAGTTTTTGAAGTTAGGGGGAGATTTTTGTTCTTGTGGAGCTTTTAGATTGTATCTAGGTGCTTCATTGTGTATTTACATTTTTGGCTCATGATGTATTCTTTGTTTTGATTGGGTTATTCATGATAGGGGGAGATACATTTTTTATATATGTTTCTTGTTTCACATTGCGTATTGATTTATAGTTATGATTTATTCATGATATATGTCTTTATTTTGTGTTATGTGAAATCAAGAAGTTATTTTATTTTTCTTGTATTTTCCACATATGCGTTTATGCATTTGTTGAGTGTTTCAGGAAATATACAGGTTGATTCAGTTTACACTTGCAACTAATAGATAGTAGTTAGGTTGAATTTATTGTGTTGGGCAATATTTTTGTAATGGGCTGTTTTTATGTAACTTTGAGCATTTAGTTAAGTTTGTGTTTTGTCACGGATTGCCAAACGGGGAGTTTGTTAGCTTCTAAGGAATTAGGAACTAATGTATTAGAACTCTATTTTGTAATGTTGGCAAACCATGATCAAAACGTTTTAGTCTTGTTTAGACTTGCTTAAAGTATATGCTTTTTATATAAAGTTCGAATCGAGTTACTGCAGAATTTAGTGTGCAATTCTGTCTAGCTCGATTGATCGAGAATTAGACTCGACCGATCGAAAGTCGTGTAGATTGTTTTTTATGCAGAATTTCCAACTCAGCCCAAGCCCGTTTGACGTGTAGGGTTTTATGTTTTGTCTTAAGTATAAAAGGGAAAACCCTAGCCACGTTTTAGGTTGCTCCTTATGCTGTGTGTGTGAATCTTTTGTGAGATCAAGAGGTGGTTGCCTTCACACATACTTAAGGTTTCCAAGATTCAAAATTATGTCAAGAACTTGGTGATCATTTAGTTGCAGATTCAAGAGCTTAAAGATATACAAGCGAGAGTACTTGTGCTTGCTTGGAATTCAAGAAAGAAATAGTCCGTGGACTCGGAGTTATCATGGGGTCGTTGTAGTAAGTTTCCTACTCGAGGTAGCAATAGGATGTTAGTGGTCTAAGTCGCTATTGTATAAACTTTGATTCTTTCATAGTGGATTCAGTTTTACCTTGAGGATAGCTAGATTAAATCATCCCCAGGTTTTTTACTTGTTTGGTTTTCCTAGGTCATCATATCTTTGTGTTCTTTATTTTTCGCACTTTACATTGATATGATATATTGTGTTAACCTAGATTTGCATAATTTGACTAAGTAATCACTTGGCTAATTAACTAGGTTAATCTGGTTGTATTTTAAGGGGTCTAAAAACGTACAATTACCAAACTGAGCTCTAAACCCCTTAGACTTCTTTGATTTGGATCTGCTCTCACATGAACCTCCAATTCACACTTTAGATCTCCCACATAGACATCTAGTCTATGACTCCAAGACCACCCTTGAAGGTTTAGATCTAGCACCTTTGATGACTGGTATGCAGCAACTTCAGATTTTCTGGTTATAATAATGTGTAGATGGAATTCTGGTAGTGACTTTGAAAGAAGTAGACACAAAACATTTTAAATCTCAAAAGAAAAGCTCCAAAGTTATAACAAAACGTGTCTTAAGGTTTCCTTTAAATATTATGTGAATTAGATCTGAAACCCTAATCACTTGATGGGCTTAATGGGCTGTTGGACCTTAGTTAAAATTATGCAAATCCATGTCTCGATCGAACGAGCTTTCTTCTCGATCGGTCGAGCCTGGCAAGCTTTGTTTTCTTGAACCTGCAGCTTCCTTGTTCACACAATCTGACTTACAGTGCTTTGAGCATTTTCTAATATACCTTATAGACTTAGTAATCTATATCTAGACAAGTTTGTGCTCACGATTGCCAACTATTCTAAACTTTTAGAACCTAATAGTAGGCAACAGCAATGATACTAGGGGACAACACACATTTAATGTCCTTGAATGCTATCCAATGAGTATCTTAGTTCATACACAATTAGATCAAAAGATAAAATTTTAAAACAAAAAATTTTTTATCAAGAGTTTTATGATTCCATTGTATTGTCGACTTGTAAGAAAAAACCTATTATGTGGACTGATGATTCTATTACGTGGCAGTGGATGTAAATAGATTTCGCTTTTCACATTTGACTGAGGATTCTATTTAGCAACAAAAATATATGCTAAGTATGCTAAATATTTAACATTTATAAAAAATAAAAAAAAAATTAAAAAAATGGACAACTTTTCAACAATAGATATATATATATATATCTCTGTATGTGCCCGCGCACTAAATATGCTAAATGTTTGGACCACTTTGCAGATGCTACAATTTGATACCATGATTTGATTCTTTTGTGTATGATTGTCAATTGATTTTTGGTATAGGTAGAGTTTGAATCCAAAATTTCATATTCAATTATAAGAAATTTTACCAGTTAAGTTAATTGGAACATACAATAAGACTGAAGCATCTAAAAGACTAAAACACTTGCTTACCAACATAGAAAGTATGAAAATGGAAAATATGTATTGTTGGAAGTGGAACATTTTCCAATTTACCGACTTTTCCATTAGGACCTACAAACAATACATCAACACATTTATATGAATAAAAATCTTGTATCTCTTTATTTTTATATTTTACCAACCATAAGCTACTATATGTTCTTATTTTTAAGTAACTAAATTTTTTTTTTTTTTTAAATTAGACACTTGGTATATTATTGGTGGAGTATAAAATAACACCAAAAGTGGTAAGAAGATTTTTGTACCATTTTCATACCATATGCCAAGTATCGATCAATGGTTTTTCAATTTCAAATGATGACCTAATTATGAATGGATAGTATTCACTTTTTTATTTTGATTCAGAATCATATGCTAAGAAAAGAGTAGCAGGCACTAGTGATGATACTAAGGGGACAACACATGTGACACAACCTTGAATACTATTCAATGAGCGTCTTATTAGTCTGAAGCTAATTAGATCAAAAGGTAAAGTTTAAACCCCAATCATTTTTGTCACAAAATTTATGGTTCAATTGTATTGTTGACTTGTAAGCAAAAAGCCAATAAATGTTTACTTTGTACTTAAATTACCCTAACGATTTTCTCGCTAATACAGGGTTTTTTTGTCATAACAATAACAATAATAATAATTATGACAACTACTGTACTTATTCATGAGAAGTATTGGGGAATAGTTTTTACTTCGGACTGATGATTCTATTATGTGAGAGTAAATAAATAGTTTTCGCATTTCACTTATGACAGAGGATTCTATTTTGAGGAAGTCTGAAGATGGCGGCATCACACTAGTGTTAAAATTAGGGTGACAAGTCTGTTGACATCATACCTATGATGACATTGATGCTATTGAAATGACATTTGAGTCCAATATAACTCCAATTTAGGGGTGTCAATTCGGGTTAGCGTGTCGGATTCGTGTCGTGTTGAGGTAATAATATTCGATTAAATGGCTCAACCCTAATTTGACCCATTTAATAATCGTGTCATGATCCTTCAACCCTAACCCAACCTGTTAATAAGGCGGGTTGACCTGACCCAACCCATTTGACATGCTTAATAAATGAGTTGTGTTGGGTTGACACGAATGTAACACAACCCATTTCAACCTGCATAATATTAAATATAACATCCATCTAGAAATAATTATTTTTACATTTCAAAAAGCAGTGCATACACTTCAAGTCTTCAACCCACATTTAAAATAATATAGTTCAACAAAAATATAACATTCATCTAGCAACAAGTTATTTACACTCCAAAAGAAGTGCATACACTTCAACCCAAATTCAAAATAACAAAGTTTCACAAAAATAAAATAACATAGTTCAACAAAAATATAATATTCTTGGAACTTGCCAAATGCTAAGTATCAATATTGAAATAATTTGAGCAAACAGTAGACTAATCCTGACTATGACCACGATTATCATCCATAGATTCTTTGTTGATGTCCAAATTTATAACATCTTCCACAAGCTCATCCAATTTCATTTGTGTAAGTTCTATGCCAAAAAAAAAGAAAAAGTATTAGTAGTTCTAAGGTCTATAAAATTTCAATTTTCAATTATATCCCTTGTAAATTTTTTTAATTAATTACTTTTTTTTTTAAATTTAAAATATATGTTGGATATAAAAGGTATTTGACAAATCTAAAATAAAATAAATATTTATTTGTTATATGAGTTAAACGGGTTATGTTAAGTGGGTCATTTCGGGTTGATACAAATAAATTGGCGTGTCAAATGTGTCTATTGCGGGTTATGCGGGTTGACCCGTTTATGACCTGTTTCTTATCGTGTCGCTTTCAGGTCGACCCGTTTATGACCCAAACCCATTAAGGCTTAACCCTAACCCGAAAAAACCCATGTCGGGTTCGTGTTGTGTTCGCGGGTTGGGTCAAACATTGACACCCCTACTCCAATTGACCAACTTGGCTTCCAAATTTCATTCCCATAATTTCTTGGACCCCATCATGAATGTAGTCCGATAAGCATTGTTGGGTTAAAATGAATTGACCCATTGTAAATTAATTAATTACCCAAGTTAATTAATTAGTCAAATTACATGCAATTGCATGGTAGCACAAACAAATCACCAAATAACTAAATGCAATAGAAAATAAATTTGACACAAGTGATTTGTTTACTGAAAGTCCAAATAGTGTGTAAAACACCAATGAACGTTTAGACCCCTAAATATAAAATTACCAACACAAGCTTATACACAAACAATATATGTGCAGAAAGATGAATATAAGCTAGACCCAAATTGGTAAAACACTCCAAACCGAAATTAATCACAACCACAGCAGTAATTAAAAGGTAAAGAGTAAGGGAAAAGAGATGCAAACACAAAGATAACACGGCGATGTGTTATCGAAGAGGAAATCGAAGTACTCGGCGAAAAAGCTCTCCACCGCCCTTCAAGTGGTTAATAATCCACTAGAGAATAAAGTTGGGATACATGTATAGAGGAAGATCCTCCAAGCCTAATCTACCCAGTGCACCTAAGCCCTCCAAACTTCTTGCTCCAATAGGGTTACACCGAACATTGTCTTCTCTAGCTTACTGGATCCTGCAATAGCCCATTGCATCAACCAAAATGAATTGGTCCCTTCTGAACAACTTCCCAGGCACCAAAATACCTCATCTGATATGAGTATAGTGAGATAAGGATTTGGCTAAATGTACCTCTCAAGGATATGTCAATAGAGAGGGTGAGAGTAGAGTAATTTAGAGAATCAAAGGATGAAGATTGTGGATAAGTCAATCTTATTTTTCTCTAGGGTTTCTCTCTCAAAATTCTCTCTGGAAGCTCTCCACATTTCGTGGGTATAAGGGTATTTATAGTAGAGCGTATTAGGAATGCAAAAGGTCAGTTTTCAACAAACAGGGCATTCTGGTGACTCGACCTCATGACTGGAACGAGTTGCGAGTTTGAGTCGCGAGCTAACTACCTGACCAGACTAGAAGTTTTGTCCTGTAGTGCTCCAGCTATCGTGACCCTTCAACTCCCCCTGCATGTTTCACACGTGTGCCATTCTGGCGACTTGCCAGTCACGAGACTCCCTTGAATTGCACACTTTTTGAGATTTCTTCACACTCTCTCACACACTACCCTTACATAATTCACACCTAAATACAGGGTATCTGATTGCTAAATTACAAGCAAATTTGGAACGGAATAAAGCCAACACATGATTAAATAAATTCAACCTTACGTTTACGAATGGGGAAAACTATCGAGGCAAAACCCCACAAGATGAATTTAAGATTACCACTCCCGAGAATCCGCTATTATTAATCACAAGCTGTTACAAGTATAAGGAATCTTATCAAACCCTTTGGCCTATCCCAAAATACCAACCTACAGTTGACCCCAATACCCAATTGGACTTGTATTGTAGCGGCAATCTCTCTGTTCAATGCACAAATCCCAGTACGTAACTAACCAATGATGCACAGATCCCCATACATGGCTAACTCCACCAACTTGAAAAAGATTGTTGGCTACAAAGTTCTTCAGTTCATCAACAATGAAGACCAGGAAACTCCTTGGTCACAAAACCCTTGGCATAAATATGCAGTAGCTTCTACAAAAAGAATGATGAACTAGAGCATCTTTTGCCTTCAGTCACAAAATGCATGTTTTTTTTTTTTTTTTTTTTTTTGCATCACTTTGCGACGGCATTTAAAATAATCCTTATATATGTCTAAGGTTGTGAGAAAAGAAACCCTACACAAATACATAGGAATATATGTGTAATCAGATCTAGAAAATCTGATTTCGTAATTCTCGACAGATACAACTTGTGTCGAGCTTCTGTCGAGTTTCAACATTAAATCTCAATAAAAGTCTTTCTGTCAAGATTGCTGTCGAGCTTTAAAGAACAACACTTCTTTCACTTGTTTCTTGGTTAGACTTGCATGGCTTCAATACTTAACTTGAACACTTGTTTCTTGAAGTAATAAATCAATCCTAGATCTACCCAATTACAAGTAAAGTGTGTTTTGTCAAAAGATTAGCCAAGTACATAAATATGTCCTTAACAAGCATCTTAATCTAAAAACAATTAGTGTAAAAGGTATAGTAAAAGCTATTGACTTTTGACACACACGTACATGAACCACTCCAACAATTTTCCATTCACGTGAGAATTTGAATTCTCTACCAACGTATTTGGATTCATAGATTCAAGTATTCTTTTGTTGTGGATATGGTTTCTGAATGTTCAATATGTGTGTAAAACACCCTTGAACGTTTAGACCCTAAATAACAAATTATCAATTCAAGCTTAATATCAAACGATTAACATGTGAAACATGAACATAAGCTAAACACAGAATTGATAAATAGTCTAAGCCAAATATAATCACATCCACAGCAGAAAATAAAAGGTAAAGATAAAGGGAAGAGAGATGCAAACACAAGGACAACACACGATGTGTTATCGAAGAAGAAACCGAAGCCCTCGGCGTAAAACCTCTCCGCCGCCCTCCCAGTGGTCAATAATCCACTAGAAAATGTAGTTGAGATACATGAACAGCAATAGACCTTCCAAGCATAATCTACCCGATGTATCTAAGCCCTTCAAGCTTCTTGTTCCAACGAGGTTGCGCCGAACCTTTTTCTTTTCTAGCTTACCGAATTTTGCTATAGCCCATAGCATCAACCAATATAAATTGGTTCCTTCCTAACTGCTTCCCAAAGCACCAAATAAACATTCTCACAGATATGGGTATGGTGAGAAAAGGATTTGACCAAGAACCTCTCAAGGATATATCAATGGAGAGGAAGAGAGTAGATGAATTTGAAGAGTCTCTTAGGTGAAGATTGTGGATGAATCAATCTTGTTTTTCTCTAGGGTTTCTCTCTCAAAATTCTCTCTAGAAGATCTCTACATTTCGTAGGTATAAGGGTCTATATATAGTGGTGTGTGTTTGGAATGCAAAGAATCAGTTTTTCCCAAACAGGGTGTTCTAACGGCTTGGCCTCGCGATTGGTCTGAGTCACAAGTTCCAGCCGCGAGTTAACGGCCTAGCCAGCTTGGGACTTTTGTCTTGTAGTACGACAGCTGGCGTGACCCTTCAACTCCCCTGCATGCTTCTCACATGTGCTGCAGTTAGTGCCTTGCCAGTCGCGAGTCAGCCGTGAGTCCCAGCCGCGAGTCTCTGTCTCCTTGCACAATCTTGAGCAATTCTTCACACTCTCTCACACACTACCCTTACATGAATCCCACCTAAATCTAGGGTTACTAATTGCTAAAATATAAGTAAATTTGGCACAGAATAAAACCAACAAGATGGTTGATTAAATTCAACCTTACAGTTTCGTAAGAGGTTAAGAAAAAGGCTTAATTCTTATTTCCATATTAAAGGTTTCGTCTTTCTATTCTAGTTGCTTTTATACACCATATATGCTTAATGTTTAGACTACTTTGCAGATGCTACAATTTTGATACCATGAGATATTTTAGATTATTTGATTCTTGTGTTTGATTGTAACACATGTTTTCTTTTCATTTGAATGAATTTGCATGCAAAGAAACAACATTATCAACACAAAATAAAATGAAAATTTCTAACATTCAAATATATTCGGGCTAGCTTCTGGTCCGACCCATCACATGCACAACAACAGTGACACTTCCACATCAACAAAACTTGGAATAGATCTCTTTTGTAGAGAAATAAAAACTAGGTCCATTATATATATCCCAAGGCTTCAATACCCCAAACTCAAACCACATAAAAATTTAAGGTTCTTAAAAAACTTGCCTATGCCTCCATCCTCCAAGTCTCCATAACATAGGCCGTGCAATATTTAACCTAACAGTAATTGATTATAAGACGCCACCCCTGCCGGAGGATCAGCTAAGGAAAGTTTTCAAGAAATACGACACCAATAATGACAATCTGATCAGCAAGGAAGAGCTAAAGAAAGCCTTTGAATACTTGGGCTCAATTATCCCTGGCTTTCGTGCCAACCGCGCCCCGCGGCCTCCACCGTGCTGATGCCAATAAAGACGGATACGTCAACGAGGGGGAGATGGATGAACTTGTCAAATACGCTGTGCGGGTTGGATTTGGCATTAAGGCATAGAAATCCTTAATTACGTACTTAACTGTAACTTGTCAGATATCATGTACTACATACTAATATGAGTGCTTTGTGCTTGCAAGCTCCAGCTTCTTCAATGATGTAGAATCGAGAAGAAGCTAGACATTCCGCAATGCTTCCTCTCTATATGTAAGTTAATACGAGGAGGCAATGCGGTTGTGTTGGTTTCCTGTTTTACTTTTCTTTTCCTTTCTTTTCATGCCTGTTTTTCCTTGGTAGCTATGTAATACCAAAGCGGTAATAACAAGGAATATTGTCTGTTCACTATGTTTACATGGTGGAAGCTAGAATTTATATGGATCTACTTGAAATCGAATACACTTGTAGAATCTGTAATAAGTACCATTATCGCTCCCAATACTATAGTATACTCATAATAGTCAATCCCATGATTACGTTTTGGAGACATTATAGCTTGATTTCTTCCATGTTTCTTCTTGACTCACTCAATACAAAAGCAAATTAACTACACAAAATTTAGCTATAAAATTAGTTATAGTCTAGGGTTACAACTTCCTTTAAAAAAAATTAACATTATTACATATTTTGAAAATATAACCGTTGAATTGTATGTTTTTTATACTCTTAATACATATGTCAAACTTTGTATCAATCGGATATTATTTACCAATGTTATGAATACCGTTTCGGATCCCATTTCAGTTTGTCCAATGAAACAAAATATTTCGGTACCGCCTATTTCGGCGTATTGTTTCAGGGTTGTTTAAAAAAAATATGTATATATATATATATTCTTATACAACATAAAATTATCAATTCAAAAAAGTGAATTACTAAATATCAAATATTAGAAATCATTTAATTTTAAACCTTAACATCAATATCACATCCTCAGATTTATAACAAGTCATTACTTACACAATAGTAATTAATAAAATAATCTTATCAGAAAAATAAAATAAAATAATAGTTTTACTAATTGCTATTAATATAGTGATTTAAAAAGAAAATCACTATATTAATTGCTATTAATAATAGTTTTACTAATTGCTATTAATCCTTGTGGGTAGGTTTTCTCTCCTCTAGGGTAGGAGCGCTCTCTCTCGTTTGTATACGAGGTTTTTCCTCCCTTAGTTTATACTAAGGGTTTGATTTTTTCTTTGTTTTCTTCGGTGCTAAATTCCTTTTGACTCATGGAGGATGCTATGGTAAATACTCTGAAAAACATGAAACTGACTACCGATGAGGAAGAGGTTATCTCTATCTCAGATGAAGGACGAAAAGCAGAGATTGAAAGTTGTTCTTTGAGTTTGATTGGGAAGTTCCTCACGTGTAGGTCTTTTAACAAGAGGGCTGCTCAGGGCACTCTTAAACAAGCATGGGGTTTGGAGAATCAGGTACAGGTTGTTGAATTTGGGGCAAATCTGTTTCAGTTCAAGTTTAACTCAGAATTTGATATGAATAAGGTTTTAAAAGGTGGTCCTTGGACCTTTGACAATCAAGTTTTATTACTTGTTCGTTGGAAATCTGGGATGACTGTTGGTAATGTACGATTTGATTCGGCTTCCTATTGGGTGCAAATCTGGGGGGCGCCGTTTGACATGGTTTCTCCATCGGTTGTCGAGGCGGTGGGTGGACGTTTAGGTGTAGTGGAGGAGGTGGAGAAGCGACGAAATCAGGATATCCCGAACTTCTTTATGCGTGTGAAGGTTGCTCTTCCGTTATCTAAGCCTCTTCGAAGAGGGGCGTTTTTAGCAGGTTCGAATGGGCAGAAATATTGGGTTACTTTTAAATATGAGCGACTTGCTCTGTTCTGCCACTACTGCGGCTTGCTTGGACATGATCTTAGGTATTGTGCTCAATATTTTGGTGCAACTAAGAATGGTGAGGAGGCAGAATGTCAATATGGGGACTGGATGAAGGCAACTGGTACTCGAGCACGATCTCCAAATAGTAGAGGAAGGTATCGGAGTGCGGCTGATCATGCTACAGAGGTTGAGAATGTCCGTTCACAGCAGGCAAGTGGTAGGGTACCAGTTGAGGAGGACGGCGGCGATGGTGATGCAATTGCTAGGGTTTGCATGGTTACACAGAATGATGGTAAGGCCGAGAATCACGGGAATATTCTAGATGTTTCGCTGCCAAATCCTGAGTTTCAGGGAGAGAAGGTTTCGGAGATAGAAGGGCTGGATGGGCTGATGTCAAGTGTTGATGATCTAAGCCCAAGTACGGCCAGGCTAGAGGTCTTTACTGGGCCTATGGATCAAATTGAAGCTAATGGGCCTCAAAGAGTGGAGAAACAAAGCAGATGGACAAGGCTTACACGTATGGATATTGGCCCTGTGGACTTATTAAAAGAGGGGGCAAGGTTTATATTGGGGAAGAGAGGCAGCCAGGGAATGCAGCAGGATTTTTTTGATAAAGGTGAGGTGCAGGTAGAAAAGAAAGCTAAGTCTGGGAATGGTTCTGAATTACTTGAAGCAGCGGGGGTGTTGCAACACCCTTGCCGAGAGCAATGAGGATTTTAAGTTGGAACTGCCAAGGGCTTGGGAACCTTTGGACAGTTCAAAGCCTTCACAAATTAGTGAGGGAACAAGCTCCCGATGTATGTTTCCTGATGGAAACAAGGTTGGATCGAAGTGGTTTTGAGAAGCATTGTGGTGATGTGCCTTTTAAAAATAAGTTGATAGTGAAAAAGCCAAATTCGGGTGGTGGGTTGGCTTTGCTGTGGAAGGAGGAGGTGTGTTTGGATGTGATTAATTTTACTGACAATCATATTTTGGCTAAAGTGGTGGAAAGTGATGGCTTTGTGTGGCAGTTTACAGGATTTTACGAGTGGCCTGAGGCTACTGAAAAGCGGAAGTCGTGGGCACTTTTATCTCATTTAAGGACCCTTTTTGAGGGCCCTTGGTGTTGCATTGGAGATTTTAATGCTATACTTCATGCATCGGAGAAGCAAAGTGCCAATGCACCTTGTTTTAATCAGATGGAGGATTTTCGAGTTGCTTTGGAGAAGTGTGATTTGAAAGATTTGGGTTTTATTGGGTATAAGTTCACTTGGACAAATAGGCGGCCAGGTTCAGCTCATACAAAACAAAGGTTGGATAGAGCTATGGCTAACAATGAATGGACTGAAAAGTTTCCAGCTAGTTTGGTTTCCCATTTGTTTAGCCATGCTTCTGATCACATTCCTATTCTTTTAACAACCATGAATGATAGGCGGTTCAGGGGTAGGGGTGCCAATGGTTTCAAGTTTGAGGAGTGTTGGTTGGTATGGGATGATTGTGAGGAGGCTGTGTTGGAGGCATGGACAAAAGGTGAGTATGGTAGCTCAGGTTTGAGTGGCTTGAGGGACCAAATCCAAGTGTGTGGGGCTGAGTTGTATGCATGGGGTTCTTCGAAAACCAAACCTGATACAGAGGAGATTAAAAGATTACAAAAGAAGCTGGAACTATTGAATGCTAGTGAGATGACTGAGGAAAGCAGGACCGAATTTCTTTTACTGAGTAAACAGTTGGATGATTTATTGCTTAAGCAAGAGCTTTTTTGGCGTCAAAGGTCCCGGGTGTCATGGTTAAAGTATGGAGATAGGAATACTAAATTTTTTCACTCTAAGGCTTCCCAACGAAGACGTAGGAATTTTATTGAGGGCATCAAGAATGATAATGGGAATTGGGTGGAGGAGGTGGAGGAGGTAGCGGATGTAGCTTCAGATTATTTTATGAATATTTTTAAAGCAGGTACTTGTGACAGAATGGAGGAATGTCTTTCTACAGTTAACTGGAGGCTAACTGATGATATGTTGGAGGTGCTGTCCAGGCCGTACAGCAGTGAAGAAGTTCGAATAGCGTTGTTCCAGATGGGACCAACAAAGGCTCCTGGACCCGATGGTATGAATGCCCTCTTCTATCAAAAATTTTGGCATATTGTTGGTAATGGGGTGACTGATGCTGTTTTAGACTTTTTACATACTGGTCATATGGTGCCTGCTATTAATTATACTAATATAGCCTTGATTCCTAAAGTAAAGAAACCGGAAAAAATGGCAGATTTCAGACCTATTAGCCTTTGCAATGTGATTTATAAAATTATTTCTAAAGTTTTGGCAAACAGGTTAAAACTGATTTTGCCACAATTAATTTCCCCTACCCAGAGCGCCTTTGTACCTGGACGCCTTATCACTGATAATGTGTTAGTAGCCTATGAGACCTTGCATGCTATGCATATTAGAAAGAAGGGTAAGAAGGGAGCGTTAGCCCTTAAACTGGATGTCAGTAAGGCCTATGATAGGGTGGAGTGGCGTTTCCTTAAAGGCATGATGATTAAGCTGGGGTTTCCGGAGGTTTGGGTGGATAGGGTTATGTGTTGTGTCTCTACATCTTCCTTTTCTGTTCGAATCAATGGTAAAGCTTATGGGAATATAATTCCATCTAGGGGTATTCGTCAAGGAGATCCTCTGTCCCCTTATCTTTTTCTGATTTGTGCTGAAGGTTTTACTTCGCTTCTTGCTAGAGCAGAGATGGAAGGGAGGCTTCATGGAGTGGCTTTATGTCGGAATGCTCCATCTATAACTAACTTGCTATTTGCTGATGATTCTCTGATTTTTTGTCAAGCTAATAAAGTTGAAGTGCAGGTAGTTTCTGATACTCTACAGCTTTATGCTGAAGCGTCAGGCCAATGCATAAATCTTGAGAAGTCTTCTGCTTATTTCAGTAGTAATGTGTCTGTGGAGCAGAAAGTATGGATAATTGACAAATTAAAGGTCAAGGAAGTGGAGAAATTTGATACTTATTTGGGGCTGCCTATGTTGGTGGGACGAAGAAAATATGAGACTTTTACTTTCCTTAAGGAAAGGGTTTGGAGAAAGTTGCAGGGTTGGAAGGGGAAGTTGCTTTCTAAGGCTGGCGAGGAGGTTCTTATAAAAGCAGTGGCTCAGTCCATTCCCACATATACAATGGGGGTTTTTCAGTTGCCTGGGAAATTATGTGATGAGTTGGACGCTATGTGTGCTAGATTTTGGTGGGGACAAGTAGGTGACGAAAGGAAAATTCACTGGAAAAATTGAGGTTTTTTAACGCTACCAAAGAAAGAGGGCGGAATGGGCTTCAGAGATTTAAGGTCATTTAACTTAGCTATGTTAGCAAAACAGGGTTGGAGGTTGTTACAGGATAAAAGCTCTCTGTTATATAGCTGTTTTAAAGCCAAATATTTCCCGAGGTGTGATTTTCTTGAAGCAACTGATTGTCAAAATAGTTCCTATGTATGGAAAAGTTTGTTAGCGGCTCAACCACTTTTGAGGAAAGGGTGCTTTTGGAGAGTAGGTAATGGGGCTTCAATTCACGTGCTTAAGGATTGCTGGCTGCCAAACCATCCAACAAAAAAAATACTTTTCCAGCCAGAAGAGGAGATTTGGGAATGGAGAGTCTCTGATCTAGTTGACTGGCAACATCATCAATGGGATAAGGACAGAATTCTGGCCATGTTTCATCCGTTTGATGCGGATGCCATACTCCAAGTCCCTTTGAGTAGACGGGTTGTACATGATATGTTAGTATGGTCATTTGCAAAGAAGGGTAGATATACAGTTCGGTCTGGGTATTTTGTGGCAAAACAATTAAGGAAGGATAAGTTAAATGATGGGGAGTCTTCAGAGCATAGAGCATTTCAGCCACTATGGTCACGTTTATGGAAAGCTGCAATTCCTAACAAGGTCAAAATTTTCTCATGGAGGGCTTGTCTCAATATTCTGCCCACACAAGATAATCTCCTTCGAAGAAGAGTAGTGCAGAGTGCTCGGTGTTGCTTCTGTCAGCAAGAAACTGAATCGGTTCTGCATGCTCTTTGGAGTTGTGGGGCGGCTCAAGATGTTTAGGCTGGGAGTTTAGGTAGACTTCAAAAATTATGTACTGAACAGAGTGATTTTTTACAGCTGGTCACAGGTATTATAGAGAAACTCTCACCGGAGGAATGAAATCTGTTCTGGATCATTTGTTGGCAGATATGGTATCAGCGGAACACGGTCATGCATGGTGGTGTATTCCAGCATCCTTCAAGATCGGCTCAGCGTGCAGTGGATGTGTTGAGAGAGTATACGGAGGCCCAGAATAGATTGAGCATACCTGTTCCAATGCCTATCCTAGCACAGCAGACATGGCAGCCTCCACCGGTGTCATTATTCAAGTTGAACTTTGATGGTGCTTGTTTTGATGATGGTGCTGAATCGGGGTATGGGGCTGTGATTAGGAATGAAAAGGGTGAAGTTATGGCTGCTATAGCTGCGAAGGGAGGTGCTGTGCATGACAGTGAGGAGGTGGAAGTGATGGCTTGTCGTAAAGCGCTTGAGTTTGCCATTGATGCAGGCTTCAAGGAGATAATTTTGGAGGGTGATAATGCTACGGTGATGAAGACAATTTCTCAGGCTCAACCGGACCTATCACGTCTTGGTTTAATTTACGAAGACATTTGGTGCTTGGCAGAGGGTTTTAGTTCCATTTCCTCAAATTGTGTTAGGCGCAGTGCAAATAGTGTTGCTCATGCTTTGGCTAGGTTTGCTAGATTAATTGATAATGATATTATTTGGTTGGAGGAGGATCCTCCTCCGGTGGTGGATGCGTTGTATTTGGATTCTAGTTTACTAAATTAATGAAATTGATTGGTTCCGGTTTCAAAAAAAAAAAAAAAAAATCTTAATAAAGGGGATTAGATTGCTTATTTTTTTTTAAATCATATTTGAGTTATTTTGTAAATAAATGAGTTTTTTTTTTTTTTTTTTGGGAAAATTTTGTAAATATTTTGGGAATTTGGGATAATTATTGTTTGTTTTTAGACCCCTTAAACACAACTAGATTAACCTAGTTAATTAGCCAAGTGATTAACTTAGTCAAATTATCAAGTTCTAGGTTAACACAAATATATCATATCAATGTAAAGTGCAGAATATAAAGAACACAAAAATATGATGACCCAGGAAAATCAAACCGATAAAAAACCTGAGAATGATTTAATCTAGCTATCCTCAAGGTAAAACTGAATCCACTAATGAAATAATCAAAGTTTTACAATAGCGACTTAGACCACTAACATCCTATTGCTACCTACCAGTAGAAAACAGACTCCTTCTTTCTTGGATTCTCCAGCAAATACAAGCACTCTCACTTGTGTATCTTTAAACTCTTTTGTGCAGCAACTGAATGATCATCAAGCTCTCAATGAAATCTCCTTCTTGATAATCCTAAGCATGTGTGAAGGAAACCACTTCTCAGATCTCACAAGAGATTCACACACACAGCAAATAGAGCAACCTCCAAACGTGACTAAGGTTTGTCTTTTATACCTAGGGCAAAACATAAAACCCTACAGGTCATATGGGCTTAGGGCTAAGTTGGAAAATTCTACAGAAAAACATTTTGTCCAACTTTCGATTGATCGAGCTAGTCAGAATTGCACACTCAATTCTGCAGTTAACTCGATTCCAACTTTACATAAAAGACATACTTTGAGCAAGTCTAAAACAAGACTAAACACCTGTTTTGATCATGGTTTGCCAACAATACAAATTAGAGTTCTAATACATTAGTTCCCAAGTACTTAGAACCTAACAATTATAATCATGATTCATGAAGCTTCTAGGAAGCTCCACTCCCACCTACTCCCACGTGCATTAAGCCATTTTCCCTTAATAGATAGAGCTCGTTTGGGATAAGCTACAAGTTTCAGCTTATTTAAATTTTTAGCTTCTTTTTTGTGCTATTTATGAGTCTTATTGCACTTTTTGGTACTATTTATAGGTCTCATTGTACTGTTCAGCTAACTTTTAACATTATTTTCTACACTTTAAGCAAAAAATTTTCAATTTCAACTAAATAAGCTATTCTCAAATAGACCTTTAATATCACTTTTCAAAACTTTATTTGTCATTTACAAGTCTCATAAATGAAATCACTCTCAAAGCTCTAGAGAATAGAGACAACTCAGACAAGCCTTGAAGAAGAAATTTCAAATGGTAAGAAAATTAACTTCCATTTCATCCACCATAATGCCAAAGCTTGGATTTCTGCTTTCTTCTTCTTCTTCTTCTTTTTTTGGTTTTTTCCCCTTACAAATCATTTAGTACTAATCTGAGATTCTGATGTCTTTTTCTCTGGTTTTTTTTTTTTTTTTTTTCTCCCTAATATGTCATTTGGTACTGATTGATGTCAAGTTTATGTTTGAAATAAGATGAAAAAAATCATTATAAAAAAAAAAGAACTTTTTATGTTGGCCGAATCCTTAATTTCTGCTAGTATTGGCCGAAATTCACATGAATGATCGAAACACCTCGAAACTGGCCGAAATTCAATCCAAAGTGAAACAATGGGTATTCTGGTTCCAAATTACATACTGGTACAAGAAACCGTTCCAGCCAAAACGTAACAAAATTTATAACATTGTTATTTACTATATGATCTATAAGGTTATATTTTATGCATAATTTTAAACTACAAAAACTTTCAATTTAAACAATTTATTGATAACATAGCTATTGATATTTAATTTTCTAGAAATTTTTCAAGTACGGAAGATATAAGAAGAAAATGTAATCCAACGGTGGATTTATCAAAATTCACCTCCAATAAAAACACATTAAATAAGGTTGTAACCTTAAGTTAAAATCAATTTTATAACTAAATTTTATTCTTATTTAAATACAACTCACATAAGCACTTAAGCTACAATCAATTTTATAGCTAAATTTTATCCTTATTTAAATACAACTCACATAAGCACTTGCTTTATTACAAGAATTAGCCAACACAAACATTAAGAATTGAACAAAATATTTTAAACATTAGGAACCAATATTAGATTCACCCAAATTAAAAGAGTGTAATTTGCATTTTAGTAAAAAGGGAAAAGAAAATTAAAAGATCTAAAGTCACATATTGTTTTAATCAATACTTAGTTATCAAATAAGGGACTTAATGATAAAGCCAATCAAGTTGCATATTCTTTTTTTCTTTTTCTTTTTCTTTTTTAGCATTTTATGAAGCATCATTATTAATATTTTAAAAATTAAACAGCTGAACTAAATCATGACTGACAAGCATCATTATTCATGACAAGTATTGGGGAATAGTTTTTCCTTTTGACTGATGATTTTATAATGTGAGAGTAAATAAACTTCGCTTCTCACTTATGGCTGAAGATTCTATTATGAGGAAGTCTAAAGGTGAAGGAGGCACCACACTACTGTTGAAATCAGGGCGACAGATCTGTTGACATCATAACTGTGATGACATTGATGCTTTTGAAATGACATTTAAGGCCAATAGAACTCCAATTGACCCACTTGACTTCCAAATTTCATTCCCATAATTTCTTGGACCCGACCATGAATGTTGTCCTATAATAAGCATCTTAATCCAAAAACATTTTGCACAACAGGTACAGTTAAAGCTATCGACTTTTTTTTTTTTGGGGTAACTAAAAGCTATCGAATTTTGACTTATACGTGAACCACTCCAACAATTTTCCATTCACTTGAGAATTCGAATTCTCTGCCAACGTATTTGGATTCGTAGATTCAAGTATTCTTTTGTGGTGGATATGATTTTCGTAGGAGGATAAGAAATAGGCCGAATTCTTATTTCCATATTAAAGTTTTCGTCTTTCTTATATATCTAGTTGCTTTTATACCATCTATGCTAAATGTTTGAACCACTTTGCGGATGCTACAATTTTGATACCATGAGATATTTTTGATAATTTGATTCTTGTGTTTGATTGTGACACATTTTCTTTTCATTTGAATGAATTTGCATGGAAAGAAACAACATTATCAACACTTAAATACAGTATGAAAATTTCTTTACAATCAAATATATTCGGGCAAACTTCTGGTCCGACCCATCACATGCACAATGACAGTGAGACTTTCACATTAAGAAAACTTGGAATAGATCTCCTGTGTAGAGAAATAGAGACGAGGTCCATTATATATACCCCAAGGGCCAAGGCTTCAATACCCCAAACTCAAACCACATTAGAAAAAGTAAGGTTCTTAAAAACCTTCCCAAGTCTCCATATAACATGGAGCCATGCATGGACCGTGCAATATTTAACCCAACAGTTGATTATAAGAAGGTGATATTTAACACATACGTTAAGAATTGAAATAAAAACTTTTTTTTTAGAGAGTTCCAACTTATAGCGTTCGTTCCTGATAATCAAACCAAGATATCAATTTGTTTTTTGGTGTAAGTAGAAATTGAACCCTAGACTTCTTATTCAACCATCAGAGACTTTACCAATTGATCTAACTGGAACTCACAAAAACTTTTACATATCAAGAACTAGTATTAAATCCACCCAAACTTAAAAGGGTGTATTTTGAATTTTTTTTAAAAGGAAAAAGAAAATGAAAAGATCTAAACTTACATATGTTATTTTAATCAATTTTTAGGTGTCAAGTATGGGACTCAATGATAAGGCCAATCAATTTGCATGTTCCATTTTATTTTTCTTCATTTTATATTTTTTGGATTTTTATGGACCATCGATATTGTTTTAAAAATCAAACTGAACCAAATCACTACTGGTTTTGACATATTTTTACCTTTTTCTAATTACAAAAAATAATTTGACTTATTAAAACCAAATGAATTGATAGGCCAAAAACATATTAACCCCTTGTGATGAGTTAATTAATTAATTAGCCAAGTTTAATTAATTAATCAAATTAACATACAAACGCATAGTAGCACAAACAAATCACCAATAAAACCAAGTATGCAGCGGAAATTAAATTGACACGGTGATTTGTTTACGAATGGGGAAAACCAACACGGCAAAAACCCCACCAGGTGATTTTAAGGTCACCACTCCCGAAACTCCGCTATTATCACAACAAGCGGTTACAAGTAAAAGAATTCCAGCACCTTATACCAACCTACAGTTGAACCCTTACCCCAATACCTAATTAAACTTGTTCAGTAGTGACAATTTCTCCTTTTGATGCACGGCTTCCAAGTACGTGACTAACCAATTACGCGAATCCCAGTATTCAACTTCAATCACCAACTAGAGAAGCTTGTTGGTTGCAAAGTTCTTCAGTTCATCCAGATGATGAAGATCAAGAAGATGCTTGGTTACAAAACCCTATGGTGCACATACACAGCAACTTCTTCGCAAGAGATGAACTAGGGCAAAACTTTGTCACCAGTCACAATTTGCTTGAACAGACTTTGCTTAATGCTTGTGCAACTTGTGAACTCTTTGACATCCTTTAATATGTCTAGAGTTAGGAGAAAAGAAAGCCCAAAGACACATTCACGGATTCCAAGAAAATCATATCAGAATTCTGAAATTCTTAAACCTCGACAGATAGGAGTTGTCGAGCACACGAGTTGAAACAGCTTTCTTAATCTCGATAGATGCAGCTGTCAAGCCAGCTGTCAAAATTTAATGAATTTACACTATTCAGCTTGTTTCTTGGACAAACTTGAATGGTTTTAACACTTGATCTTGAAACCTTGTTTCTTGAAGTATTAAAAACACCTAAATCTACCCAAATATAAGTAAAGTACATTTTATCAAAGGATTAGCCAATTACATAAAAGAATGACATATGTTCTTAACAAGTGAACCACATATGTCCTAACATAAATAAATAAAAGCTTACATACATTAGTGCACAAGTCAAGTAACAAAGCTAGTATTGAATTAAAACATTTTAGTCCCACATTAACAACATTTTACTTATAATTAGTCTTTCTTCCCCTTTGTCTTTCATTTTTGAGGTGCAAAAACTCATAAATTGAAAATTCATATGATACTTGACAATAAGTGTTTAATTTATAAATCTCTCTCTTAAATTTAAAACGAAGAAGTATTTATAAAAATCTTTGGCCTAACAACCTAATATGTTCAGTAACATATATTAATTGAAATATTTAGTATTATTTATGTCACAGACCACCAATTGAACCACATAACCTCAAATCCGGTCGGTAACCAACTCTTTTCTTGATTATTTGTTTAGCCTAGATTTTTAAACATGGATCATCATCCATTAATTACAACTAAGGTTTATATTAAGCCGTGATAGATAATTTGATAAGATTATTATTCTTTCTATATAATAATCATGTATATTTGATACGACAGAAATGAGCTTTTTATAGGTATAATATAATTTAAACCTATGATGTCCAATTTATGGTAATATTGTTTTTATCATCAAACTAAGACACTAGTTGGTTTTTAGTATAGGTGGGGTTTGAACTCTGAATTTCTTATTCAACTATAAGAAACTTTGCCAGTTGAGTTAATTGAAACACACGATAAGACTGAAGCATTTAAAAGACTAAAACACTTTCTTGCCAACATGGAAAGCGTGAAAATGGTAAATATGTGTTGTTGGAAGTGGAACATTTTCCAGTTTATCTACCTACAAACAATACATCAACACTTTTAGATTAATAATAATCTTGTGTCCCTTTATTTTTATATTTCTCCAATCATAAGCAACTATATGTTCTTATTTTAAAGTAACCAAAGTTAATAAATAAATAAATAAAAAGACACTTGGTATATTATTATTGGAGTATAAAATAACACCAAAAGTGGTAAGAAGGATTTTGTACCATTTTTAAACCAGATGCCAAGAATCGAGCAATGGTTTTTCAATTTCAAATGATGACCTTAATCATGTATGAATAGCATTCGCTTTTTTATTTTGATTGAGAATTTTATTCTAAGAAAAAAGTAGCAGACACTAGTGATGATACTAAGGGGACAACAGACGTGACACAACCTTTAATGCTATCCAATGAGCATCTTATTAGTCTAAAGCTAGTTAGATCAAAAGGTAAAGTTTAAAGACCAACAATTTTGTCACGAAATTTATGGTTCAATGGTATTGTTGACTTGTATGTTAGGCTTTGTGGAGCCTAGTTTATTTTTGGCCCGTTTTGTAGCCCATTATAATCCTGTGCGCAGGATATAAAAGCTACTTTTGTGATTAGGGTTTGTTACTGTTGTTGTGTTTTAGAGAGAGAAACACTATAGCCGCACTTTGTATTTTTCCCAGATAATAGTGAAATCTCTGCAACTCTGTGGACGTAGGCAAATTGCCGAACCACGTAAATAATGTCTTGTGCGTGTGATTGTTTTTCTTTGGCGTGTGTTTTCTCTATTTTTTTGTTCCTCACAGGTTGGGAATCGGGTTGAATTCCCTACAAGTGGTATCAGAGCCTAGGGTTAGGTTTGAGTGGGAGCAATGGCAGAGGAAGCAGGAAAGGCGTCTGGAATAGAAAAGTTCGATGGCACAGACTTTGCATATTGGAGGATGCAGATTGAAAATTATCTCTATGGGAGGAAATTGTATCTGCCTCTTTTAGAGACAAAACCTGAGGCGATGAAGGCTGAGGAATGGGCTCTTCTTAACAGACAGGTACTGGGAGTTATCAGGTTAACTCTGTCTAGGTCTGTTGTACACAATGTTGTGAAGGAGAAGACCACAAAAGATCTGATGAAGGCTTTGTCTGGAATGTATGAAAAGCCATCGGCAAACAACAAGGTGCATCTGATGAAGAACTGTTTAATTTGAAGATGGCAGAGAATGCATCAGTAGCACAACATCTGAACGAATTTAACACTATCACAAATCAATTGTCGTCTGTAGAAATTGATTTTGATGATGAGATTCGTGCTCTAATCATTTTGGTTTCTTTGCCAAACAGTTGGGAGGCAATGAGGATGGCAGTAAGCAATTCTACAGGAAAAGGAAAAGCTCAAGTATAATGATATACGAGATTTAATTCTGGCTGAGGAGATTCGCCAAAGAGATGCAGGTGAAACCTCAGGATTTGGTTCTACTCTAAATCTTGAGACAAGAGGTAAAGGTAATAACAGAAATTCAAATCGGGGCAGATCAAGATCCAGAAATTCTAATTGGAACAGAAGTAAATCTAGATCCGGCCAACAAGTACAATGCTGGAATTGTGGGAAAATATGTCACTTTAGAAACCAGTGCAAAAGTCCTAAGAAGAATAATGAAGATGATTCTGCTAATGCTATAACAGAAGAGGTACAGGATGCATTGCTTCTTACAGTAGACAGTTCACTTGATGATTGGGTTTTGGATTCAGGAGCTTCGTTTCATACTACTCCATACCGAGAAATCATACAGAATTATGTTGCAGGTGATTTTGGTAAAGTGTATTTGGCTGATGGTTCAGCCTTGGATGTTGTGGGTATGGGAGATGTCCAGATATTGTTGCCCAATAGGTCTGTTTGGTTACTAGAGAAGGTTCGACATATTCCTGACTTGAGGAGGAATCTGATTTCTGTTGGACAACTTGATGATGAAGGACATGCAATACTATTTGTTTGTGGTACTTGGAAGGTTACAAAGGGGGCTAGGGTATTGGCTTATGGAAAGAAGACTGGTACTCTATATATAACCTCAAGTCCAAGAGACACAATTGCAGTTGCTGATGCAAGTACTGATACAAGCCTATGGCACCGCAGGCTTGGTCACATGAGTAAGAAAGTGATGAAGATGCTGCTATCAAAAGGAAAACTACCAGAATTGAAGTCAATTGATTTTGACATATGTGAAAGCTGCATCTTAGAAAAGCAGAAAAATGTGAGCTTCTTGAAAACTGGCAGGACACCGAAGGCTGAAAAATTGGAGTTAGTACACACTGATTTGTGGGGGCCTTCGCCGGTTGCATCCTTTGGAGGTTCAAGGTACTACACCACTTTCATTGATGACTCAATCAGAAAGGTATGGGTTTATTTTCTGAAAAATAAATCTGATGTATTTGAAACCTTTAAGAAGTGAAAGGCCATGGTTGAAACAGAAACAGGTTAGAAAGTAAAATTTTTGAGGTCAGATAATGGAGGAGAGTACATAGATGAAGGGTTCAGTGAGTATTGTGATGCACAGGGAATTAAGATGGAAAAGACCATTCCCGAAACACCACAGCAAAATGGTGTGGCTGAGCACATGAACAGAACACTCAATGAGCGTGCTAGAAGTATGAGATTGCATGCTGGACTACCAAAAACTTTTTGGGCTAATGCTGTTAGCACTACAGCTTACCTAATAAACAGAGGGCCATCAATTCCCATGGAGTTCAGACTTCCTGAGGAGGTTTGGAGCAGTAAAGAGGTAAAGTTTTCACACTTAAAAGTTTTTGGTTGTATTTCTTATATTCATATTGATTCTGATACTCGTAGTAAACTTGATACAAAGTCTAAAATATGTTTTTTCATTGGCTATGGTGATGAGAAATTTGGCTATAGGTTTTGGGATGAACAAAACAGGAAAATCATCAGAAGTAGAAATGTGATATTTAATGAACAGGTTACGTACAAGGACAGGTCAACTGTATTGTCAGATGTTACAGAGATAGATCAAAAGAAATCTGAGTTTGTCAACTTAGATGGATTGACTGAAAGTACTGTCCAAAAAAGGGGTGAAGAAAATAAGGAGAATGCAGATTCATAGGTAGATCAGAGTACACCTGTAGCTGAAGTCCGCAGATCTTCTAGGAACATTAGACCTCCACAGCGTTATTCACCCACTCTAAATTATCTCCTGTTGATTGATGGTGGTGAGCCAGAGTGTTATAAAGAAGCCTTGCAAGATGAGAATTCAAGCAAGTGGGAGTTAGCCATGAAGGATGAGATGGATTCCTTATTGGGGAATCAGACATGAGAATTGACTAAATTGCCAGTAGGAAAGAAGGCTTTGCACAATAAGTGGGTATACAGAATAAAGAATGAGCATAATGGTAGCAAACGTTACAAGGCCAGATTAGTTGTTAAAGGGTTCCAGCAGAGGGAGGGCATTGACTACACAGAGATATTTTCTCCAGTTATGAAGATGTCAACAATTAGACTGGTGCTGGGAATGGTGGCTGCTGAAAATTTACATCTTGAGTAGTTAGATGTGAAGACGGCATTTCTTTATGGTGATTTGGAGGAAGACCTTTACATGATTCAGCCAGAAGGGTTCATTGTTCAGGGACAAGAAAATCTAGTCTA